>CM076579.1:1137138523-1137738523 GCA_034641835.2 Pinus albicaulis
GTTCTGCGGTTTGGAAGCACCTTTTCCTTGCTTTTGATTCGCAGATCCAAAGTCTCGCTTCTCCTGTTTGAATTTCTGCTCAATCTTGGCAGCATACCGGTATGCCGTACCAAGCGAGGAGATGTCGAGGAACTCCATTTCCTCCTGAATGTATCTGTGCAGACAACTGCGATACTTTAGCACCAAATATTTCTCTGAATCTTTGATACCCAACTTTGTGCGCAGGGTATGGAACAGATTCGTCAGCTCATGCACATCTTGATCCCTTTGTTGTCGCAGCATGGTCCATTGTATGTACTTGTCCTCATAGTTTCTCCTCCCTAATGATAGTACCTGCTCGACTCGGCCTCGAAAGAACGGCGTCGGGTACAGCCAGGAACAAGAGAGGGTTCGTTCGGTCCTTGTTCTCACGTAGGTCTCCCACCGTCCTTAACATGGGGGTAGTTTTGATGCAAAAATAATCTTCTCCCGTCCGAAAAGTCATGAACAGAGAAATATCCTTCTAATAGATTCAACCATCTATCTACTTCGCATCCGCGTCTATTTGACCCTCAAATATGGGGAATGTCAAAATTTATTTCAGACCAAAGGGAGTCGCAACTCCGCAGTGGCTACCGGATGCAGATGCGCCGCGCCGGCGCCCGTTGAAGGATCTCGGGAGTGTGTTATCCATCATCGCGTTCCTTTGTTTTTCGAGGCCCCTCGACGAGCAATATTTTGATAGGATCTCCTGCTCCCTCATCTTTCTTTTCGTCCCCCATGGGCCTCCGTCGAGGTTTGCGAGGCTGATCTTGCAAAGGTTCCACCAGATCAAGCCCTAGCTCCTTATACCCCGACCTCGTTGGGGACATGCAAAGAAGGATCGAGAAAAGGCAGACCGCTCTGATACCACTGATCCGGATTTATGCAGGAACGCAACAGAATAAACACATAACCATAAATACAGAGATGCAGCGGAAATAACACTTCATTTCATTAATATCAAAGAACCGAAATTTGCTTACAGACAATGGAAATAAAACTAGCTAGGGTACTGGTAGCTATCTCTGAGAAGAGATGTGGTGGCTACAGACCTCTGAACTGCTTTACAATGAGGCGCGAGGGCCTATTTATTATCGAGAAACAATGGAGAACCCTAAACATCCCAAAAACCTAACCCTAGGAGATGAAGCGCCAAAACTATGGGCCCCGTTTGGGTAAATTGGTGTTTCAACTTCCCAGGGACGTAACTTTGGCATACTATCTCCGTTTGACGCATATGATACATCATTAGAAAGCTCTATCCGAGGACTACAGCTGTCGAGACGAATTTTATCAGAAAATTCGCTGCTAAAAAACGGCTCCGGAAGTTCAGGACCCGAAAAACTACTAAAAATAGTAAGTTATGCCAAAACGGAAAAACTGAAAGAGACAATGGTGGGGGCCCAAGTGGAATAGGCGGGTGGCCACCAATATCCACCTGGATCATGTAGAGAATATTTGTATCAAAATTATATTTGTTGGTTGTGGTTTAATGGTTGGGATTGGGCATCACCATGCAAATAGCCCAGGTTCAAAACCTTAATAAGTGTACAATCCTTATTGTGTGATGGAATGCATTTGATGTCCTAGAATTGGTCTCCCTCCATTGTCAAAGGACTTAACTCATGCTTGGAATGTCAAATTGGTTTAAGAGGACTCTAATAAGATACCTTATTCTCTATCATATATAAGTTGTTTGACTTCTTAGTTTTCATCTTCCCTAGTCATCAAAGGACTTAACACATGCTTAACAAGTCAAATTGGCTTATATAGACTCCAATATATGATAATATATTTTATTCTCTATCTCTCACACATTTATACAATAGTATCGTATATGTGCTTCAAAATGGTATTTTCTGACTACTTAGAATAATGAGAAGGAAAACTTGTTTTTTTTTGCCTAAAACTAGTAGGAATCATTTTGGTAATGAGAAGGAAAACTTGCTTTTTTTTTGGCCTAAAACCGGTAGGAATCATTTTGGATTAAAGGTAACCATATATATCAGATGTTAGCATTGAACAATCCAACTATAATAAAGGCATGTGAGGGTGTTAAATCCATTTCTACACCCAAAAACATTAGTTTCATCGATCCAAAATTAAAATTTCAACGATTATTACTTGGTCAGATTACAATGATGGTGAACTAGAAAAGGTTTAAATTGCAAAACATTTATCTCTCCCTTTGTGTGTGTGTGTGTGTCTTATAAGTTGACCCCATGGGTTAGTTCAATTGGTTGATCTATTTGCCTAAGGCATGTTATTGTTAATTTCTTGTCAAATTCTTTCGGGTTATTGGTCACTTGTGTACAACCTTTGAGTTACCTTTTAAAAGGCCGAGGTTAAAAGCTCATGTAATAAAAGTTAATAAGGGCAAAAATAATACCATGGTTAAGGGACACTTATTCCAAGCTGAATGTTGGGAAAATATATCCTAGTGGTCATCACTGGATGTGTTTATGGCTAAAGGGAAATTTCCAAAGGCAATGGCTAAGGCATTAAAGAGGCAAAAAGTATTTTTGGCACATTTATTTATGAAAATAAAGGAAAATAGGAGAAAAGGAAGGTAAAAGGTCTGATGAGGAAAATGAAGGAAAATAATGGAAAATGAAGAAAATAGAGGCCTCATTAATAAAAAGGCTTCTGAGGATCAGTTGGTAACTTCCGTTAGTTCAGTTTTGGAGTTCTCTCATTATTCTCTCTCTCACACTCTTGGATAATTAGAGTTTTCTTGGAGCAATTCAACATTGAGCCAAGAAAGAGGAAAGCAAGCAAAGGAAGGACAAGGAAAGGAAAGCAATAATCCAGCAAGGAAGAGCGGGATCTAACAACTTCAACAGGAATACTTGCAGTTAACATATTGCTTGTGGGATTTCCTAGCTGGTTTGGACATGCATGGCTTATGCATGTTGGTATTTGGTTCTCTTATTGTCAGTTGCATGGTTTTTTTGAGTTTTGACAATGGTTTTCATCATTTCCTTGCATTTTTTTGGATAGCCATGATGTGATGGAATTTGATCTCGGTTTTGAGTTTTGGATTTGCTAGATGGATTTCAGAATCTGGGGCGAAGGTTGTCTCAAAGAAATTCCTAAAGGCCTAGGAATCCCTTGGCCAGTTTTGGCGGGATACCCAACAAAGCCTAAGGGTGGTGTTTCGGTTTAGGGCCTAGTGATTTGGTGTGGATTGCGGTAAAGCTCGAGAGACAGGGAGATGAAAAATTCCTTAAGGATAGTGATGGGTTTCAGAGGCATTTTAAGCTTGGTTCGACTTTGTGATCTCGGCACCAGTTTAGGTGTGATCACGGTATGGTGAGGGTGAAGGTGGTTTAACCTTTGGATTCCCTTGGTTATTTTTGGATTGGTTTATCCACGAGATCCCACATTCATGCTTGGAATATGGCATGGGGGTGACTGGATGAAGAGATATTTGGCTCAACCATGTCTATGGTCAGGTGGTACATGGATGTCCTGAACCTGGTCGACTATTGCCTATGTTTAATAAAAGCTAAGTTCTCTTACTTTTGTACTTATTAATGTGTGGCTTTAATGGTTGTTATATCGATGTTATTTACATGGTTTTATGCTGGTTATAAGCATGGTTATATGACTGGTTCAAGTCATGGTTATTTCATGTATTTACTTGTAAATGTTAAAGTAATGGATGCAGTACCTAATTGATGTCATAATAGTTCAAGGAAGAGGGTGATGATCCTTCTTGTCATGTCTCATAAAAGTTTTCAATCATTCATGTTGTGTCTTGTATCCTAGACCTGTAGATTGCATTGATGTCAAGTGTTTGACAGAATGTCAATCCCGGTTGGAGATGGCCAGGCCTAGTCTTGGAGTAAGTTTTTGGTTCATTAGAATTGTCATCATGTGTTTGGTGGATTCTAGAAGCTACATGAAGTTATAGGCAGTGCCCTAGATTCTAGAAGCTACAGGAAGTTTGGGCAGTGCCCTAGATTTTGGACTTAAAAAGTGTCATAAATCTTGTGTACACTGGCACATGTCTGAGGGAAAGAGTCCTTGGACACATGCATGGCTATGCTGTGGGAGCGTCCAGAGCCTCCCAGATGCACCCTTTCTAATATCAAGGGACAGTCCGAGGGTTTTCTTCATTCAAATTTAGTGGGACCCAAGGACAGGTCAGGTGGATGATTGGGATAGCCTCTAGCGGTCTTGTAGTAGGTACATGGGGTTTGTGTTATGGCTTTTCGCGTTGATTACACTTCCTTAAAGTCACCAAGGAGGTTGAGTCTACTCTTAACTGCCCTCATCTCATGTTTACCCCGGTTGGTCGGTTTCTTGAGTAGATGTGAGGGGAGGTGTACGTCATAGGTGGTATCAGAGCGTGGTTGCACTCTCCTTGGTAAAATTCTGATGTTGTTAAGATTGTTTTCATCATGCATTCATGTTGGTTGCGTATGTGTTTCTTATACTTGTGGTCTATGTACTTGTTGCATCCGCATGGTGTTGGTCATGGTAGTAGTGATGTTGCCATGGAAGGGTTGGTGATGTTGTGGTAAATGTGTTATCATGAACATATGACTGGTTATACATGTCAGGTGCTTATATGTGTCAAGTGTGAATTGGCATGGTGGAGGTTGTCATGCATAAGTTCATGGTGAGTAGTTGATATGGTCATGCATTGATGATTGGACTCTAGCTAGAATGATGTCTATACATTGATATACCTATGCATGACAAGTCTATATTTTGTTATGATTGTGTCTATACATGTATTCCATTGATTGGTTGATCTTGAAGATGAGATATCCTCCCCGAGTTATGCTAAGGTACGTTGGTTTATTGTGATTTGATTTAAGCTGACATGAGATGCCTTGTAGGAAGAAAGCACATATGGCTAGCAAGATGGTAGACTACAAATATTATCCTTATGAATCATATGAGAAACATGGTATTGGGAACTCTTCTGATTTGGCCGATACACTGAGAATTTTGAAGGAAGAAATAAGGAGTTTTGACGCAGACAATGACAAAATCATACAGGCATAGGAAAAACAAGCAGAGGTAAATGCAGTAATCCTTCAGAGTTTGTCAGATTTGCAACGAAAGGGACCACTTCAAATCATCTATGGACAGGAGGATGGAACTAATGGGGTATATGGTAGTAGGTCTCATGGTGGTAATGGGTCGGATAGAGATGACATGATTAGAGATGGTATGTTCTTGGACACTCCGGATAGGAGAGGTGACATACATAAGTATTATTCTAGTTTTGGGTCTCACGGGAATTATGATCATCATCATTATCATCCTTACAAGAGGAGTGACAGGGGATATTTTCCGGATGAATTTAAGGAAGCTAAGCCACCTACCTTTGACGGAGAGATGAAGAGATCACGGGATGCAAAATCATGGTTGCTTGGTATGAGTAAATTCTTCAGGTTGTATGATTACTCAGAAAACATGAAAGCCAAAATAGCTACATTCAACCTCAAAGGTAAAGCAAATATTTGGTGGGAAGATGTGAAGAACGTCACAAGTATTTGTGAGGAGGAATTGACTTGGAGTGAGTTTGAGAGGCTATTCCAGAAGAAGTATCTATCAGAGAGGTACTACGATGCTAGAGCTAAGGAGTTTTGTGAGTTGCAGATGGGTTCCATGACAGATGATGAGTATACTAATAGGTTATTGGAGTTTTTGAGATACATGCCTTACCTCAAGGACGAGAAGGCAAATGTTCAAAGATTCATCAATGGGTTTCCAGTAGCCTACAGAGACCAGATTGAGTTCGATGAGCCTAGATCATTGGAGGAGGTCATTCGAAAGTTGAAGCATTGTTATGAGTAGTCAAAATGAAAAATTGAGCCTAAGCGTGATTTGAAAGGAAATGAGAAAGCTAAGGGAAGATGGCCACCAAAGCGGGAAAGACTGCAAGATGCAGGTGAGAAAGAAAATGTGGCTCTTTACAAGAAGTTCAATGCAACTAGGAAAGGACATGGAGAGCAGTAGACTAGAGGGGATGGTAGAACATCGTTGCAGTGTTGGAAATGTGACAAAGATCATCGCAAGAGAGATTGTCTGCAATATCAGGGTAGTAGACCATAAATCTATAGTGCATAGGAGGCATAGACAATTGGGGATTTTGGTCATTGCATTCCTCGGATTTATGCATTTGTGGACAACAGACATGTAGATCACCAAGCATCTATTATTGAGATGGACAGTAAGTTTTGCGATCAAGTTGTTTCTATTTTGATTGATCCTGGATCTAATTATAGTTATATTAATACTGACCTGGTGGATAAGTGTGTTTTGAGAAAATAAGTGCATGCAAAATCTTGGTTAGTGCAGTTGGCTACAGGTACAAAGAAAATAATTCATAATTGGGTAAAAGCTTGTGCATTTGAGTTAAATGGTATGCCTACAACAACAGACTTGAACATATTACCGTTGGGATCATATAGTATGTTATTGGGTATGTACTGGATATATCTTCACAGGACCAAGGTGGATTATTATGACAAATCCATTGAGTTCTTATATGAAAATGGGGAACCAAGAGTCTTACAGGGAAAGAAGAAAGGCACATAAGTTAGGATGGTGATAACTATGCAGGCCAAGTGTAGTCGCAGGAAATGGTTTGTGTTATTCACAATACATATATCTAGTGACAAAGGTAAGGAAGTTGAGGATGGAGATGTTTTGGGTAGGTACCCAGTTCTACAACAATTCTAGGATGTATTTCTTGCAGAAATTTCAGAGTTTCCACCTCACATGGAAGTAGACTTTTCTATCGAGTTGGTACCAAGGGTAGCACCAACATTAAAGGCATCTTACAGGATGAGCACACCTGATTTGGTAGAGTTAAAGTTGCAGTAGAAAGAGATTCTTGATAAGGGATACATTAGGCTAAGTGTATCACCTTGGGGTGCATCAGTGATGTTCGTGAAGAAGAAGGATGACACTCTCAGACTATGCATTGATTACATGCAGTTGAACAAAGTGACCATCAAGTACATGTACCCATTGTCGAGGATTGATGACTTGCTTGATTAGCTGAAGGGAACAACAATGTTCTCTAAGATTAACTTGAGATCATGATACCATCAGGTACACATCAAATAAGATGACATCTACAAGATAACTTTCCGGACCAGGTATGGGCATTACGAGTTTGTTGTAGTTCCATTTAGTTTGACTAATGCTCCAACTACCTTTATGTTTTTTATGAATAATGTGTTGCGTCCTTATTTGGATAAGTTTTTTATTGTGTTCATTGATGACATATTGGTATATTCTAAAAATTAGGAAGATCATGTTGAGCATTTAGCAGCAGTGTTGAGATTGTTGAGAGAGTGTCAGTTGTATGCTAAGCTCAACAAGTGCAGTTTCTTTCAGACCGAGGTACATTACTTGGGACATGTTGTTTCCAAGGAGGGCATAACAATGGATCCATAAAAGGTAAGAACTATCATGGAGTGGGAAGATCCTAGAAATGGAGATGAGGTGAGATTCTTCATGGGATTGGTAGGTTATTAGAGGAGGTTCATTAGGAACTTCTCACAGATTTCTTATCCTATTACATCATTAGAAAGGATAGGTAAGAACAAAGGAGTGTGAGGCTAGTTTTGAACATCTTAAGTAGTTGTTGACACATGCTCCAATGTTAAAAATCACATATATGGACAAAGAGTTTGTAGTATGTACATATGCTTGCAAGAGAGGACTTGGTGGAGTCCTTATGGAGGAAAGACATGTAGTATGCTACGAGTCATAGAAACTAAATGAACATGAGCATAACTATCTTGAGCTAGCAACGATCATACATGCATTGCAGATGTGGAGGCACTATCTTCGTGACAGGAGGTTTATACTGATGAGTGATCACAGTGGATTGAGGTATTTGTTTGACCAGTCAAATCTGAATGCCAAGCAATCTATATGGTTAGCCATGATCAATGAGTTTCATTTTGAGATCAAATACATCAAGGGTAAAGAGAACAAGGCCGCATATTCTCTTAGAGGGAGGATATAAGTAAATCAGATTGCAACTATGAGCCCCTATGAGACAATTTTACATGATAGGATCTTGCAGGCAAGTCAGCAGGATGTCAGGTATATGGAATTTAAGCACAAACTGCAGCAGAGTGCAGGTACAGGTACATGTATAGTTATAGGTAAAGGTATAGGTAGTGATATAGGTACAAGTATAGGTACAATTACAGGTAGTGTTATAGGTACATGTATAGGATGTGGACTATCGTCTCACGGCAGATGGATTGGTTAGGTTTAGAGACATGATGTATGTGCCAGAAAGTAGTGAGCTTAAGAAGGTGATCTTGAGGGAGTTTCATGCGAAATCTCACCCAGGATATCAGAAGATGCTGATTGCAGTGAAGAGGTTCTATTATTGGCTGAATCTGAGGAAGGATGTAGTAGATTTTGTGGCTAGGTGTTTGGACTGTCAGTAGATGAAGGCAGAGTGTAGGAATCTAGGTGGTCTACTACAACCTATTGCGATTCCAAAATGGAAATGGGAGGTCATTTATATGGAATTTATCACATAATTACCAAGGATAGTGAGACATCATAATTCCATCATGGTTGTTTTGGACATGTTGACAAAGGTAGCACACTTCATCCTAGTGAAGACTATGTATTCAGCTAGTGATGTAGCACAAGCGTTCATAAGAGATGTGGTCAGATTGCATGGTGTTCCAAAGAATATTGTGTCAGACAGGGATGAAAAGTTCACTTCCAAGTTTTGGAAGGATTTGTTTGTAGGTTTAGGGTTGGCTTTCAGTACAACTTATCATCCACAGACAGATGGACAGACAGAGAGGGTCAACAAGATCTTGGAGGACATGTTGAGGATGTATGTGACACATCAACAACGAAGTGGGAAGAGTATCTACCATTGGTTGAGTTTGCATACACCAATGGGTATCAAGAGTCACTGGGGATGAGTCCCTTCGAGGCATTGTGTGGGTGGAGTTATAACACTCCCATCAGTTGGAGTGATCCAGTTAACATGGTGTTGATTGGACTAGGCATGTTTGCAGACATGGAATGGGAAATGAAAGTTACAAAGAAGAATCTAAATGCAACACAAGATAGACAGTAGAATTATGCAGACCAACACAAGGTATTTAAGAGTTTCGGGTTGGGGAACATGTGTATTTGCGCATCAAGCCCAAGAAGAACTCCTTGAGGATCAGATCATGTTCCAAGTTGGCACCACGGTATTGCGTGCCTTTTGATATCCTTGAGAGGATTGGACTAGTGGCCTATCGACTTGCACTACCTCCAATAATGAAAGTCCATGATGTGTTTCAAGTTTCATTACTTAAAAGGTATATAAAGGATGTTGATCATGTTATTGATTGGTCTGCATTGCAGGTGGAGTAAAAAGGAGAATTCCAACTGGAACCTCAGTGCATATTGCAGCGGAAGAAACTCGTGCTTAGGAACAAAGCCATCGAGCAAGTTAAAGTGCAGTGGAAGCACTTTGGGCCCGATGAAGCTACATGGGAGATGGCAGATCAAATGTAGGCTATGTATCCTTCATTGTTTGCTGGTTGAGGAAAAGAAGTTTTGGTTTGGTGTTTGGTATATGTTTGGCATATGTTTTTGTATAGGCACATATGTATATGGATGTAAATACCACCATGAGCTAAGTTATAAAGCTCCAATAAGTAGTATGGATGTTATATGATCATGTTAACATGGTGTTTTGCTTTGAGCAGGTCATTCATTGTAAATACTGCAACAAGATAAGCTATACAACTCCATGGGAAATATATTTTCTTCTCAGCGGTATTGCTGAGGTGTAGGTGTGGTTTAGCACCGAGGACGGTGTTCCCTAAGGGGGAGGGTTCTGTAACAGACCTAGGTTAAAAGTTAATGTAATAAAAGTTAATAAAAGCAAAAATAAGACCACAATTAAGGGACATTTATTCCAAGTTGAATGTTGGGAAAATACATCCTAGTGGGCATCATTGGATGTGTTCATGGCTAAAGTGAAATTGACAAAGGCAATGGATAAGGCATTAAAGAGGAAAAATTTATTTTTGGCACATTTATTTATAAAAATAAAGGAAAACAGGAGCAAATGAAGGTAAAAGGTCACATGTTGCATGTGAGGAGAACAATGAAGGAAAATAATGGAAAATGAAGAAAATAGAGGCCTCATTAATAAAAAGGCTTCAAAGGATCAGTTGGTACCTTTTGTTAGTTCAATTTTGGAGCTCTCAAATGATTCTCTCTCTGAGACTCTTGGATACTTAGAGTTTTCTTGGAGCATTTCAGCATTGAGCCAAGAAAGAGGAAAGCAAGCAAAGGAAGGACAAGGAAAAGAAAGGAAAGCAAATATCAAGCATGAAGAGCAAGATCTAGCAACTTCAACAATAATATTTGCAGGTAACATATTGCACGTGCTTATGCATGTTGGTATTTGGTTCTCTTGTTGTCGGTGGCATGGTTTTGTCGGGTTTTGAAAGTGGTTTTTAGCCTTGCCTTGCCTTTTTCCAGATAACCATGGTGTGATAGGATTTGATCTCGGCTTTGAGCTTTTGATTTTCTGGATGGATTTCGGAATCCGGGGCAGAGGTGGTCTCAAGGAAATTCCCAAAGGCCTCAAAATCCCTTGACCGATTTTGGTGGGATACATGGTAAAGCCTAAGGGTGGTGTCTCAGTTTAGGGCCTAGTGTTCTGGTGTGGATTGCGGTAAAGCCTGAGAGACAAGGGGATGGAAAATTCCTCAAGGATAGTGATGGATTATGAAGGCATTCCAAGCTCGGTTTGGTTCTGTGATCTCAACGCCGGTTTATGTGTGATCACGGTACGGTGAGGGTGGAGGTGGTTTAACCTATGGATTCCCTTGGTTGTTTTTGGATTGTTTTATCCATGATATCCCACATGCTGGAATATGGCACAGGGGGACTGGCTGAAGAGATATTTGGCTCAACCATGTCTATAGTCGGGTGGTACGTGGAATTCCCAAACCTGGTCGGCCATTCCCTATGTTTAATACAAGCTAAGTTCTCTTGCTTTTATACTTATTAATGTGTGGCTTTAATGCCTATTATCTCACTGTTATTTACATGGTTTTATGCTAGTTAGAAGTATGGTTATATGACTGGTTCAAGTCATGGTTATTTCATGTATTTACTTGTAAATGTTAAAGTAATGAATGTAATACCTAATTGATGTCATAACAATTCAAGGAAGAGGGTGATGATCCTTCTTGTCATGTCTCATAAGAGTTTTCAGTCATTCATGCTTTGTCTTGTATCATAGACTTGTAGATTGCATTGATGCCAAGTGTTTGACAAAATGTCAGTCCAGGTTGGGGATGGTCAAGCCTAGTCCCGGAGTCAATTTTTGGTTCATTAGCATTGTCATCATGTTTTTGAGCTACAGGAAGTTCTGGGCAGTGCTTGGTATTATGAGCTTAAAAAGTACCATAAATCCCGCAGACGTTGGCACAGGTTTGAGGGAAAGAGTCCTTGGGCGCACACATGGCTATGGTGTGAGAGCATCGAGAGCCTCTCGGGCGCACCCTTTCCCATATCAAGGGAGCATTCGAGGGTTTTATTCATTAAAATTTAGTGGGACCTAGGGATAGTTCAGGTGGACGACTGAGATAACCTTTGGGGGTCTTGTAGTAGGTACATGGGGTTTGTGTTATGGTTTTCTGCGTTGATTCCTGATCTGAATATAAATGTTAGTATTGTTGTGCTAATTTCATCTTTAGATTTAAACTTAATTTTCCGATCTTATGCTTTATGTGCATAGGTTTCCTTGGTGTTTATGAGTGTCAAACAAGTAAATGAGTCGAGTTTCAAATTAAATTCAAGAGCATAAAGCATGAAAAATAAATGTTGAACAACATCAATAAAAAGTACAATAGACCATCACAATTGATCCATCAACACAGTGTTTTTATGAAGGAGTTCACCAGGCTACATCTCCTTGGTCCAATTTCCATGGGTTGGACCTCTGTATTAGCTCAAATGTGCAAAACAATGTTGTTTACATTCACCTATAGCTCTTGAAACCTGCTTCAATGAGTCCAGAATGTTAAAATCATTCAGAAATGACTCTTCTTGCTCCCAATTTGGTATAAATTTGCCAAAGATATGGCCAAAACAAATTTGCCTAGTAATATGCCTCCAAAACTGGAGAAGACTCCAGTTAGCCCCGCCAATTATGGAGGTGGCGTCTAATTTGGAGGTCCGCCAAATATTCTGCCAACCTAACTACAGTTTAATTAAATTAAAAATGGGATTAACTGCGCATAAGCGCGTTTAGTGGGAGCAGATAGATGGGGTTATGTGGTAAGGACATATTGGGGGGGGGGGTGGGGGGTGGTTGGCCCTCTCCTCCCTGCCGCCGGAGTAACCATATGATAATAAGTATATATGGTGGACATATATTATTAAGAACTGCTGCTGTGGCTTATTGGTATCGTCGACATGTTGTGGGGGGGATGTCGTGGGTTCGAGCCCAGACCTTCGCCCAGCCTTATACATAAAACTTTTTCGACCGTAATAAATACGTGCCAATAAACCATAGGTTTAACCTTTGATAAAGGTTAAAATGCGCCACCATATAATACATCCATTCATCCAACCTTTGGATGTAAATACGACCATACCAACCTTTGACCTTGGGTTTAAAATTAATATGCCCCCCCATATATATAAAACTCAGACTTTGGAAAATCATACCAATTCGACCATAAGTCCACCAGAGGGGTCACGTGGCGGCTCCTGGCTGCACCACGTGTCAACCTTTGGTTGGCCTATCCATCCATATAAAAAAATTTGAATTCAACCTTAGGAGCACATTCGTAAAAAAAATTCACCTTCAAAACTAGCTGACAAATCTTGAAGTGACACTTGTCATAGTGTGATTGGGAAAAATGAAAAATATTCCCTGAATATACTTAAAGTTGCTGACTGGGCTGCCATGTCACCAACCTTTAGAAAAACAAACAACATGCTCTATCTTCTTTATTTGGACTCCATTTTTGACGAAACGAATTACGCCGGATTCCTCGAGACGATATCTTCGCTGTCGTTCAGTTTCCAATCACTTTTGAGCACTTTAATTTTTGAGCTTTTACACTGAGCACCTGATCATTCACTTCCTTAAAGTCACCAAGGAGGTTGAGTCTGCTCTTAACTGCTCTCATCTCATGTTTACCCCAGTTGTCTAGTTACTTGGGTAGATGTGAGGGGAGGTGTACGTTACATACCTTCCATAAAAATGATGTTTAAAAGAGGAGGGATCCTCTGAGGTTATCCTTGGAAAAAAAACATCTTTCATATTTGGAGTATCAAAACTCTTGCATTGATTTCGTTTTGATGAAATTTATACAAAAACCCAAGGTATGCTTCTCGACATTTGTGAATGACAACCCAATAAGTGATCAATATAGACCAGTTTGTCTCACATGGGGGATTTAGGCGAGAGATCTACTGTCATGGGACTAGCCAAGTGCCTAATAACATTTATTGCAATGGTTTGAGTTAACCCACTGGACCATTTAACTTGATTAATAATAATAATACATTATGATGAATTTAAAAATTTAAATTCAAATATAATTAATTAAAATGTTTTAGAATCAAAATTAATTAATTAAATAAATTAAATTGATTATAATTAATTTTAATTTATGGAAGAGGTTGGGTAGCTATCTTCTAATGTTTAGTTTTTGGTTTTTTAATCAAATTCAATTTCCACCACATTTGAGAGTGAGTGCTTGATTCCTCCCTTAAAAAAGAATCAATTTGAGAGTAAACTTCTGTAATCCATATATAATTTAATCATAAATCTTCTGGAAAATCACATAATCAATTAAGAAACATGACACGTTTCAAACTACTTAGTGTAGTTCATCATCAGGAGAAAAAACCAATTATTTATAAAGTACAATGTTGCAATTGATAATTATAATATTATTTGTTTTGGATATTAATATGAACTCCATTATAACCTTACAAAAATAATTTAATAGAAATTCCGATAAAAGTTAAATTGCATGCTCCTTTAAGTCATACACTTTTAAAATGTTAAGGGAAATGAATCATACATGTTTATGTCAATTCATGAACTATATATTTTTGCACTTTCAACCTTGACAATTTTTTATAATTTCAATTGTCGATGTACAAGGATATTTATAACATCTAAAATTTCATGTATTCTTTTATATTTATGAACATTTTTATGGTTGTAATTTTGAATCTTTTACATCGCGGATATTTCAATGGTAACAAGTATAAATATTTCTTTTGTTATAATTAAATATTGTCACTTTAAAATAAGAAAATGAGAGAAAATTTATGTATATTGAAAATAAACTATTTTGAAAATATTTTGATTCATATTTTATTTGAAATGTTATATTGAAGTTGTTGTTGTTGTTGTTTTTTTTTTTTTTTTTTTAAATTTGTAAGTTTGGTAGTACTCTTCATTTTTTTTCTTTTTTTCCATTTTTTTTTTACTCCATCTTTCATCAACATGTCCACACACATTATTCCGATCAGGGAAGGGAATTGAACCTGTGATGAGTGCTATAACAACCTGCCTCATCATTGTTTAACCAAGACCCCACAGATATTATATTGAAGTACTTTCACTGAAATAGAATAATACAATGAAATATAATAATACAATAGTAAGCTAAGACATCGTTATTTAAATTATGGTAACCAACTTTAATTGCTTCCAAAAAAAGCTAAAACATAGTTATTTAAATTATGGTAACCAACTTTTATTGCTTCCAAAAAAAGGCTAAGACATCGCTATTTAAATTATGGTAACCAACTTTTATTGCTTCCAAAAAAATTGACATAAAATAAATTAGAAGCAATGCATTTATCATCTTGTGAAAGAGATAAACTTATAATTGTTTTAAAGGATTATTGTCCTTCCAACCAACTCCAATAAAATTGACATAAAATATATGTCAACAACAATGCATTTATCATCTTGTGAAAGACTTGGAAATAAACTTATAATTATAATTATTTTAAAGGACTATTGTCCTTCCAACCAACTGCAATATTTTGGTCAATTCCCAAGACATAGACCATTTTGAAATTGTTATCCACCTATATAAAACCATAAACATAAACTAAAATATGTGTCAACAACAATGCATTTATCATCTTGTGAAAGACTTGGAGATAAACTTATAATTATAATTATTTTAAAGGACTATTGTCCTTCCAACCAACTGCAATATTTTGGTCAATTCCCAAGACATAGACCATTTTGAAATTGTTATCCACCTATATAAAACCATAAACATAAACTAAAATGCAAAACAAAGTTATCAAATTTAAAGCGCGTGAAGTAAATTAATAAAGAAGACTAGAAAATCTTAGTCAAAATCTTCATTTAAATACAATAATTTTATGAAAGTTACACCATTAGTTTTACTTTATTGTATTTTACACTGCTCTCTTTTTATTGTATCCACATATATTATTAAAAAAAATTACATAAATAATTTCTTAGAATTGTTATTTTTAATTAAAAAAACATTTTTATTAAAATAACTTTCTTCTTCTACATTGATCATGAGAATTGATTTGTGTTAACACATGAGTTGATGTCACGATTTTCATGTTTATACGAATATTATAAAGATAATGATTTTCCTACTAACATAATAATTTACGAATTGCATAGTGTATATATTTGTTTTTTTAATTTTTCTCTATAAAAAATGAAAAACTCCTCAATAAAATTTAAATGACCCACAACAAATTTAATTTAATATCTTTTGTTTTTTATATAATTTTTTTGTCAATCTATATAAATAACACATTTTTCAATATAAAAATGTATTGTAACAAAATGTATACATCATACAACTAAGTTGCAGTTTAGAAAAACTATCATGATGTTATTAAGTGAGTTGGGTATCTATCATTTGAGACGTACCCCTAATCTCAACCTCCATTATATAAACAAGTTTAAAGATGACCATGTTTATTAAGAAATTTAAACTTGTTTGAGTGGACAATTCAAAAATTTACTAAAAATTAGAACATTCAAAATCATTTTTTCTTTGTTGATGAGAATTTCTAGAATTATGTATATTTTATTTAAAAAGCTACAGGTAAACATTTCACCCTTCTTCACGACAATAAAAACTTTTAAAACTTTTACAAATAACAAAATATCCAACTTTTAAAACAAAATACACAAAATTCGTAAAATTCTCATCAACATTATATTTCTGCATTATTAGGAATTTGACTTCTGTGATCCATAAATTATGTATCCAATCTTTCGGTGAAACATACACACCTTAACCTCTCTTCTTTGTCATGCCCTTTCACTGTAATACATAATTATTCAAATTTAAAACTAATATTACACACATGCTCTCATTTGTTTATCATTATATCACGCCTAAAACATCTCTATCTACGCGCTAATGTCTACACGCATACTGATACTATTCAAATGTGACCGACAGTCTTGCACATCTCTATTATTAATGCCTCTTAACAACCATGACCTTCCTGGCTGCATTTTATTATCATGGAATAACTAGAGTCACCTACCGATGGGATTGTTTAACAATATCAGCAAATCGTGAGGTTTACTTGTCCTTAATCATATCCATGGTTGCCTCAACAAACCCAAAAAAAAACCCAACTAGATTTAAACATCCCGACAAATTTAACAGCAATTAAGATTATAAAATGACATGGAGTTCGAGGATGTGGATTGCCGTGGGTAGGACATCGCACTATGAAATGAAATCCTCCTCGATGAGATAATCAAAGATACTCTTCTTTGATTCGACATCTATTCTAAACCCTCGGAAAGATCTCCGGTTTCTAATGCCGCGGACCCCAGTCCCAAGAAATAGATAGAAAGGTAGACAGTCCTATTCCTCCGCTGGAAACCTTGATCCTTATATCTCAGATCTGGCAGTGGCTACTGATCTGTAGCTTCCGTTGGTAATGCGGATCTTGCTTCAGATCGGCAGCCATTCGCAGCAATTCCGTGGTCTCCTCGGTGGTTCGATTTCATCCCCGGTGCCCTGAAATTCCAGGGCTCCGATGCTTGTATTTTGAGTGGCGAATTTGAAGTTGGAGTGATTTAGCTATTCTGAGCAAGATGATTAGTCCAGGCCCAATTACGGCCGGCCAGGTACACACATTTCCCCGAGATGTAGATATGGTTTTTATTTTGAGTTATTTAGAAGGGTACATATGTTTTTAGAAAAGGGATAAAACAACAAATGTAACCTTGATTCTGGTTCAGATCTGATTTGTGAAGATTCCTGGAATGTTCGTTGCAGAACCTATCGGTCATTCATTTAGATGTAAACAAGAACACAGCTCGATCGATTGCAAATGCACTAGTAATTAATAGGAAACCAGAGACCTACTACTGAGAAGCAGACCCCTGTAGTAATTTGCCAGAGATCTGTCTTGCGGAGACCTCCCAAGTCGCAGTGACAATGAGGATCCATGGAGTTATATTTGAGCCACTGATAATATCAACATAAAATCTTCCAATGCCACAGGCATTTTCTTGTATAAATATATTGCATCCATCTAATTTAATGTAGATATGAAAGTCGTCTCACTTTTGATGGAACAGATTCTTGACATCCTCCTTTGTGTTAGCACTGAGAATTTCTTGTACTTGCACCTTCTTATATATCTTCTTCTGGCTAGATATGTAGTTCTTAGCTAAAAACTAGACTCAAAGTTCTTTGTCTTTTCTACGTTCAGTATTGATTTAGGAGTTGCTTCACAGACACATATCATGTATTCTTTAAGTTCCGTTACCCTACTTTTGTGGTCAGAACATTAATTCTTCTCCATCACGAGAAATGACACGGGGGCCTTGTTCCCATGGAAAACACTCTACGAATGGCAATGAGATTAGAAATGCCGTTTTTTACGACCGTTCTTGTTTTTAGCATTAGAATCTGTTTTTCCAGAAATGACGTGAAATATGGATTATTTCTGTGCATTGATTGCCCCATTTGGTTGAGTTTTCCAGTGCATTGATCACTGCTTGAGTGAATTTTTGATGGGATTGAGCCAGTTGAGGTTCCGACTTTGCAATGCATAAGTTGGTTGCTTTTTTCCTGTGGTGGTAGGATTATTGGGCATTTGATCCTGCATTGCAACCTTGAGTTTCCATTGAAGTGCCCAGGGTTTGTGCAGTCCGCAACATTGTCCAGAAAGCAGCACTGGGAAATTTGCATTATATTTGCTTTTTACTTACCAAAGGAGAACTCTAGTGAGATTGCCTTGATGCAATTCCTCTGTAGTCAAATTTAGTTTTTCAGTCTATTTCTGTAGGCTTAATGAGGCTTAAGTAGAGCCAGCAGAATATTGGTTGAAACGCAAAATCAATTAAGAAAGTTTATTTAGTTTATGTTCATGTGGCATCATTGTTTCAGCCTTCAGGCTTATGTAATTGCTAGTATCTCATAGGGTGCTGTTTTATACTTTATAGTCCTACGGAGACTATCTTTTGACTTCCCAGTGAAGACGTGGAATGAATCAACTTCTTTCTAATTAAAACCGTTTAGCTTAGAATGAAAAAACAGCCATTAATATTTGACATTTGCATACCTTAGCAGAAATTTGCCATGTATGTTGTGCCGTTTGCTTTTGTTTCTGCTTGAAGTTTGAGCAGTATTTGGGAAAGCCATTTTTAGAAACGGTTTCTATTAATCTGTAGACTGTACCATATAGTTTCAGAATGCCTGTGAAGGTAACTAGTATCACGGGAACATATTGAGCAGTAGAGAATATGTTTGTTTGTAATATTTATGTGATGTATAGATGGGTAGTTCAATGTTGGCTTTTATTATGGTTTTCTTTCTCTTTCAATTGGCATTATGATTTGTAGAAAATCCTTGTTCCTACTTGTAAGCTGCTGCGTTGCATTACTTGACTCACTTTAATGTAATATTACAGGTGTCATTTTTCCTTGGAATAACCCCTGTATTTATAGCATGGATATATTCCGAGATCTTGGAGCACAAGAAACGTCATTATCTTTCTAAAGTGTAAGTAATTGTGCTTTTCCTAGTTGTTCTTATCAGTGTTGGTGCTAAAAGAGTTAATGATTATTGCCATTGCACTTTATTGGTTGTAATTTAGCTCTGCACCTGACCATATAACTTAGTCATTTTCAAAACCTTGATGCAACTATTTCCTTTTCCTTGTTTAGAGTCCTACAAATCATGTGGGGACTAAACGAGTTCATTCTTTCTGACATTATGGGTGCTGTTATTTTAGTGCTTCTTACTAGTTATCATTCTCGTTCCTTTATCTAATTTAGTTGGACATATGCATTTAACTTTGGTGCTCTGTTTTTGGGGTGCTGGGAAATAGCAAAATGAGATGTTGTCTGTTGCTGGGTTTAGTCAGGCCATGTTATTAATATGTATCTTGATGCTTTTGAGGTAACAATGGCTTGTACCTACCAAGCACTGAGCTTTGCTGTACAAATAGTAAATTATCTATCTCAATTCCATATATAAAACTACTTTCTCTGTGAAGGAAAAACTGGAAAACTTACACCGTTGTTTCTGAAAGCAATTATTTTGGATTAATTTTATGTATTTTGTATTATTTTAACTTCCTGTCTCATATACGGTCAAGCCTTGATTTCACATCAACTTATAGTTTGTCTTATAATCGTGTTTGCTAATATTAGTTGGGTAATGTCCCTGGAGAAATATATCCGTAGATTTAGTGATTATCAACAAGATATGTGCTGCCAGAAGGATATAGTACAATAAAATGCAGAAGTTGTGGCCGACTAAGCACACTGTGCACACTCGTATTGTGGTATTTTTCCAGCAAGAAAAAAGATGAAGCAACGCTAGAAAGTTTTAACACTGACCTGAGTGCTACATTGACCTGAATTTCTGCTTTCTGCAAATCAGAACATGCTGTTGGTTTATTCACTGTCAGTGATTTTGATTCTAGAGCAGTATGTGCATATTGCCTGCTCATTGGGTGGGGGCAGCTTATCTTTAGGTGTCTTTCCACTACAGTTAATTTTGATTGCATTTCTAATGTTCCATCCTTTATTCAAAGAACTGAGTGATGAACGCATTAAATTGGTTGCATAGTTTTTACATTTCCTGTTTAACGTTGGTTATATGATTTAATGAACTTTACTTGGTGTTGGAGTTCTAGCTTATTGCTGTTGTGTGAATTTAATGCAGTCGTTCAGAGGCAATTATTGGAAATTTGGGTGATGAGGCAACAAAGGAAGGGGAGAGAGATGTATTGCTTGAAGGTGGTCTTCAACCTGCAGCCAGTCCAAAAGCTATGAATTTTTCTGTTAAGTCTCAACTTATCAGGTTAGAATACTATCTCTCTGTTGGCCTGTTGCTTTACTCTTGATGCTTCATTGCATGGCAATGTTTTGTTTTTATAGGCATGTTATGGAATATTGATTCCAATTGGCTTGTCACTGTGCTGTGATACCAGGTTCTTTACATTGGATGAAATGTTTTTAATTGAAAATCGATCTACTTTGAGAGTAATGTAAGTAGTCTGTCTTATTATTCTAAAAATAAACAAGTTTTATTAAGTAGTTTGCGTAGAATTTATCTTATTAATTCCCTCTCTGGTATCCTTTGTTTGCAGGTCTGAATTTGGGGCAATTCTTCTCTATTTTTATATCTGTGACAGAACAGATTTTTTTGGCGACCTAGAAAAGGTGCATTTATTCTCTCATGCCCAGCAATTTTCTAATGGGACCATACCATACATTTTCATGGAGTTAACGTGTGTAACATACTATCATTAAAACTCTGTAATCTATTAACTTTGTAGCATACTGTCATTGAAGTTCTATAATCCATTAACATATGGAGCACACTGTCGTTAAAATTTATAGTCCATTCAACATTTAAACCTTTTTTTGCTTTCTCCCATGTTTTTATGGGCTACATTTGATTTCTTCACTAGGTAAAATGAAGGTTATGATATTCAACATGTTTTTCCCCAAGTAAGGTTATGATAAACGTTTTGAAGCATGCTCTCTCTGATTAGTACTTTACCTCTGAGGGAAACAAATGTAGATCACTGTGGGCTATAGTTATTTGGGAGTTAAGTTTACAGGGCCCAGCTTCAGTTTGAGATGTGCTCTCTAGCGTTGGCACAAGGTCCCTTGCTGCTGTCACTGAGAGAGTTTTTCAGAACAATTTCCAGGATATTTTGTCTCAGATTCACCTTTTGGACATGATCATTGGCTCTGTTATCACTTGAAATGGGAAGTTTCCATTGTAACTGGAAACAATATACTGTCACCACATGATTTTTCCCTGCACTTTGTGATAGTGCTTGCTAATTACCGGGGGGGATTACTACAACTAACAATAAAAAAAGGAGAGTAACACTTAAACCGAAATAAAAGCTTGCTGTCCTGAATATTTCTGCTAATAAATACAAAAAACAATAAGCATAAAATAAATTAATAACTAAAAAAATCATGGAAAATGATGCAGAAATTTATCTAAATGTTGGGCATGCAACCCAATGTGATTCTATACTAACAAATACTGAACTGGAGTGCTGAAAACAGCAAGTTTAGTGGACTGTAATCGTTGTCTTTATGCCATTTAGACTAATTTTAAATGTTTATGTTTTTATTTATTATTGTTATTAATTATTTTATTTTGTGTATTTTTAATGTTTTTAGTTTTTTAAATGCACTGAAATCAAGAAAGGTATATAGTTTCTCTCTATTTCTACTAAAAACATAATTACAACAAGCTAATCTTGCTATGGTTTAACGTCAAACTGAATTAAGTGTTCCAAAATCCCTAATTATATGCCTGGAATGACTAAGATAAACAATTTTCGATATAGGTATGATGGTTCACTTTTATATAAGGGATTAATAACTATTAGTCAATCTACTAGTGCCTTTAATGGAGTTGAAAAACATGCAAAAAATAAAAATGCCAATAGCATAGAAAAACATTCCGAATCCTGCCACTCAAGTTTTAGTGAAGCTAAGATTGGTAGCATGTAGAAGTCTAAGGAACATAGAAGCTTTACATACAAAAAACATGGGATAGTCATCGAAGAATGCTCAATGCCTTTATTACCAAGGGTTGTAACTTGTAAGATAAGCAAAGCCTTGACAAGTCTGGACAGCAAGGACTCCGAGATACAATCCAACTCTGCTAGATGGGATGAGTACAATCATGATCCAACAAGGAAACTCCACTATCACAAGTGGTCTATGCCATCTCTCCTCCTCACTCTAGCTTTCAACAACTCACCCTTTCCTCCACAATGCTTTATAAAATATATAGAAGTAAAAGAGAAGATACAAATAGTTGAGTATGGATAAAAAAAATCAAGAGACAAAGATAGAAATTCCAAGTATAGAGCTCCTACTTTTATAATAGCAGCTGCATTTTTATGACCATTACAACTACCCCAAAATTCCTTTCTCTAGGGCTTTCTCCTTTTAGAATAGTAATTGGACCTTAAAAATATCTCCACTGAAAAACAAAGTGTCCAAGCTGAATTCTCCCAAGTTAGAACCATAGCAGCAAGATTCAATTATGAATATACAATGTGGTACAGGGAAAATATGTAATGAAAAAATCTAGTACAGCTAAAATACGGAAGTAGACATCTCATAAATACAAAAACATGCATTTTTCAAAATTTAAAATATACATTAACTCTTCAAAATTTTGAACATTCATTCTTCAGAAGAAAGCATCTTGAAACATATCTCAAATTTAAAACATAACATATCATATAAGAACGTGACGAATATATGATATACCTGGATATTTCTTTGAGATAAATAAAAATACAATGCTCTGGTGCTCTAGGCACAGTCCAAGTGATAAAATCCAGAGATAATTCTCTTTAAAGTCCCTCATTATAGATCCATAAAAATCCACAACTTTCCTGATATCACATGTACTATCTATCAAGTAATTGGAAACAAACAATAGACTTTAGCAGTCTCACGTATTGGCAACTTACAGGTTTAACAGGAGTTCAGAAATCAATAAAAGATAACTGTTTTAAAACTGTTGTTTGACCATCTTGTATTTCTTCCAAGGAACTGTAAAGCTTAGTTAGATAAAGCCCTTCCCTTGAGAGCTGATCTGCAATCTTATTGTGCTCTTTGTACATATAATTGACCCAAAGAAAATGATTAGATATTGCCTTTAATTGACGTGAGATGCATATGATAAGTATGTGTTCAACAGTAAAGTACAAATGAAACAAGATGATGTTAGATAGATAAATTTTAAGTCATAAGTCCAAACACATCACCTTAATGTAACCTGTATGGCTTCAAAGAAAGGTCCAAGTAGTAAGCATTTATTAATCATAGTTAATTCGAAAGATGAAGGGGAACAGTAAATGTTCATTCTAAAGATCAAAGGGAAAGATAGTCACAAATTTTCTTGAAATGATTACTATGTTTTTTTGGTGTATGTTCTTTACTTTGTCTTGCTGTGCAAAATTGTTCTAGCTTATGCCATTTGAGTTTAAAATGGGTTTTATTAGTTCTATTTATTTATATGAAAGTGGTTATGGGTTGAAGGTTCATAGATGTGGATGCTGGGTGGTTGTCTTGTGATGGTAAAGTTGCTGATAGTATGAGCTATCATTAGCTATGCTACTATTCTAGTTCTAGTCTTATATTAACAATTAATGAATAGTTGAATTGTTAACATCAAATTACAGCATGAGCAACGGTTATTCTGGTGAAGTTCCACTCTTATATCAACAATTAAATTTCAATAAACAATTTTGATTTAGGTGGATATCGGTGGCGGCCCACCTCTTCCACTGACTCATTGGTTCTCTATTTTCTTGGTAGTTTTTATGTTGTTTTGGTTCCAAACTTCCAGGGATGTTTTTAGGCCCTAAACAATGTATTTTGGAAATTTGCAGGGCTAGGGTTGCCATGGCATAACCTGGCCTTAGTCGAAAGTTGTAGTCGTTGGATAGTTTTTTTCCAACAAGCTACAATGTGCCCCAAATGGATATTGTATTCAAAATTTGTGCCCCCATGGAAGTTGATGTACCAACTGCCTTAGGGCCCACAAACTTTTTGGCACTTCATCTTATAGGGTTAGAGTTTTGGACCTTCAGGGTTATTTCTTTATATTAAAAGGCCATTCTTTTGGCTTCTTGTGATAGCTTTTGTGAATGCATGTAGCTGTCATCTCTCTCTCTTCACAGACAGCAACTGCCTTTCTAGTTTGTTTGTGTTCTACAATATTTTGCAATTTCATTTATTAATAGAAGTTGGGTTTTCGCCATATTATTGTGCTCTCTGTTTATTTATTTTGTGTGTGTTTCATTTCCTTTCCTGCCTTTCATTTCATTCCTTGTACAACCTAGATCAGTGGTATCAAAGCAATCTGCTCCTTGCTGTTTCTCAATGCATGTCCTCAATGATGTTAGGGTATGTTGATTTGCTAGTGCTAATTAGACAAGCACAATTTTCTGCAACTGATAATTACTTCCAATTATATATGATACTTTAACACACTCCAGAACATCATTAAGTAATTACACTCGAAAAGTTCAATTGGTCAAACATTGTCTGTCTCAAAAATTCGACTCCTTAGAAACTTCGGCCTCTTCCTTAGATTATTTCCCACATGTGAGAGAGAGAAAAATGCGAGTAATGAGTGAGTGAGTAAATTATTAAAGTGTCTTTTTATACTGATATTAGGGTGCCCAAGATGCACATCTCTTTGCAAATTAAATTTGAAGTTAAATTAAATTTGCTTTCTTCTAAATAGCTGGAGAATACCTCCCGCAGCTACCCAAAGATCAACATGGATTAGGTTATAATCCACCCACATAGTGTTTGACTTTGTTAAATTGTTCCTCGATAATTTATGCGATTCTTTGCATAAATTTAGTTAGAATTAAAAATGTAAATATGCAGTACATTTTTTATATTTTTAAACATTACCAAGAATTACTGCCCACCATAATTTATGCAATTCTTTGCATAAATTTAGGTAGGAGTAAAAGTAAATATGTTGTACATAAAGATTGTAACAACTTCAAAAATATTAACACTCTCTCTTAGCTAGGGAGGTATTCACCTGGACTTCCTGAGATGTCCACTTGGGCTGAAAATTTCTCCATCCCAAGAAAAGATTGAATGAACTTGTTATGTTAATGTATCCATCCACTTCATGTTCTATTCTAGAACTATGTGAAAAACATCCTGCATCAACATCATGCAAAAGATCTAGTCACCCACTAGCCAAATACCCTTTGGCTATATGGTTAGGTACCCCTTGATCGGGGTAAAAAAAAAACTAATCTTGGGTCATCAACTAACCACGTTGTCACTTGGAACCAAGTCAATTTTCCCTAATCAATGGTGAAACCTTGGGCCCATTTACCATTCCCCTATGTCTTCACATAACACTTGAATGGTAAAAATACTTGCCCTATGCGTTGAGGCATTCACTCTACACACTAGCCAAGTAACCCTTTGCAATATGGTCAAAACCTTCTGATCACTCTGAGCCTAGATGTCTGCCCTGATCCTACAACATCAAAACTCCCTCTCAATGAGGGAGACATTCTCATCCACTCTAAGCTTGTCCTTGAAGTATACAAACTTCATTCGGGACATAGGCTTTGTGAGAATGTCAACAACCTACTAGTCCATAGAAATGTATTGGAGCCTCACTGGTCTCCTTTGTACCATGTCTAGCAGTTTCACAACTCCCTCTTCTAACTACTTCCTGTGCACATTCCTCTGTTCCACCTACTCTTCAAAGTAGCTCTAATACCATGTTGATTTTCTAGTGCTAATTAGACAAGCACAATTTTTTGCCACTGATAATTACTTCCAATGATATATGATACTTTAACACACTCTAGAACATCATTAAGTAATTACACTCAGAAAATTCAAATGGTCAAACATTGATCATCTCAGAAATTTGACTCCTTAAAAATTTTGACCTCTTCCCCAAATTACTTCTCGCGCGTGTGAGAGAGGGAAAAATGGGAGTGAGGAGTGAGTGAGTAAATGAAAAGTTCAAGTGTCTTTTTATAGTGATATTAGGGTGCCCAAGAGGCACATCTCTTTGTAAATTAAATTAAATTTTCTTTCTTCTAAATAGTTGGGGAACACCTCCTGCAACTACCCAAAGATCAACATGAATAAGGTTATAATTCACCCACATGGTGTTTGATTTGTTAAATTGTTCCTCCATAATATATGTGATTCTTTGCATAAATTTAGGTAGAAGTAAAAAGGTAAATATGTAGTACATTCTTTACATTTCGGTAATTAAACATATTTACCAGGAATTATTGCCCTCCATAATTTATGCAATTCTTTGCATAAATTTAGGCAGGAGTAAAAGTAAATATGTTGTACATAAAGATTGTAACAATCCCAAATATTTAACATGGTATAAAGAGTTGGGTCTCGAGCTAGTTTCACTTCGGAATGATCGCTTTCACCAACCCAAGAGGCCTCCCATGGTGAGAGAAAAGAAAGATGATGGAGCAAGAGATTCTATCAATTTGTTGCTCGAGGAAGCTCTCGTGCAACAGAGAAATTAGATGATGGACAACTTTGCTCAGATCCTTTGATGACTTCTAACAGTGGATTAGACACCTCCAACCAAGTACAATTTTGGAGGTGCGAAACTGTTCAAGGTACAAGTTAACTTTGATATCCCCTTATTTTAAGGCCAAATAGATGTAGGAGCTTTGGAGAAATGGTTAGATCTGTTTTTTCGACATTGAAAATATCAACTTTGTGTTGCTGGAATCCCTTCTCCTTGTCAAAGATTGGCGGGAAGGTTACTGAGAGAGACAAAATGAAGATAACTGCGATATTCAAGGCAGGACCCACATGGGAAGCTTTTGTTAATGCTGTTCAGGAGGAATTCTACCCTGTAGGGAACTTTGATGACTAGTACATGAGATGGACAACCCTTCGATAGGAGAGAGACCATACAGTGCCAAAGTACACCAATATTTTTCAAACCTTGCACTCAAATCTAGGTATTAAAGACTCTAAGCGGCATCTGGTTCTGAAGTACTGTAGTGGTCTATGCAGGCACATCCAAACAAGATATGGATTTCTTAGACATCTCTTTGGTCGTTGCCGCTTATTGATATGTCAAAATTGAGTAGAAATTGAAGCAGAGGAATAAAGGGGAGTTTGGTTCTGCAAATCCATTGCAATAGAAGCCTAGAAAAGGCGGCCCAAACTCATAGAACAAGGGATAAAGCAAGGAGAGCCAACCTCAAGACAACTAACCTAAGTCACAGACAGTGAAGTGTAATGGGAAGTTGAAAAAGAACATTGGAAAGTGGTGTGAGTTGCACAAAACCTCCTAGCACAATCATCGTTGGTGAAGCTTAAAGAAAAGGAAAATGATTCTAGCTTTGATTTTGATTTAGAATAGGATAAAGGAAAGCAGATTGTTGATGTAGAATCTAATGTTACCATTGTGACTGCAAATATCCAACCATAAGAGCTAGAGTAGCTTGAAGATGGGGAGTGCCTTTTCCATTCACAAATGTGGGTGAAGGGGACCCGACTACATTTCATTGTTGAAAATAGGAGCCAGAAGAACTTGATCTTAGCCGAGGTCATCAAGAGATTGAAGTTGTTGACAGTGCCACCCCCCCAACCATACACCATTGGTTGGTTGAGCTGTTGATGAGACATCCATGTTAGTCAATAATGCTGCGTATCTTACAACATCAAGCCCTTCAACGATGAGGTACTATGTGATGTTGCACAACTTGAAGTTTGTTATGTTCTTTTACGAAAACTTTGTATGTGGAAAGGTCGTGTTGTTTGAGTCTTTTCCCAACAGTGTTGTTACTCTAGGAGGTTCGCTCTATAAGGTACCATAGGGAGTTCCTACTAATGCAATTTCATGGATTTTAGCAAAATAGTGTCGAAAGGTAATCTCTCAGAATGTAAAGTTTGTCCTTTCATGGTTTGGTCTAAAGGTGAAAGGAAGGTCATTGCAACCACCATAGCCTCAACACGAGGCCTCCTTACACAACAAAAACAGGTGGACGAGATTGTAGAGACATACAAAGGTATCTTCACTCCACCTGTGCAGGTGCCTCTGCACTGCCAGGTCAAACATTCAATTGACTTGATACTCGATGCTCTTGGAGAATGATGAAATAAAACATTAGGTTGATGAGCTCATTTAAAAGGGCCACATTCGACCGAGCTCCTCACCTTGTGGGAGTCCAATTGTGTTGTTGCAGAAGAAGGATGGGACATGGAGACTTTGTATTGATTATAGATACTTGATCAAAATCACTGTCAAGAATAGATACCCAATCCTATGGATTGATGATCTTCTCGGTCAACTTAAGGATACCAAGTTCTTTAGTAAGATTGACTTGAAGTCAGGCTACCATTGGGTTCCAATTGAACGAACCGATGTATGGAAGACAACCTTCAAATCAAAAGAAGGCCTTTGGCTTAAATAATGCTCCAACAACATTTATGAGGATTATGGATGATATCTTGCGGCCATTTACAAACTCTTTTGTGGTTGTATATTTGGATGACATCCTAATCTTTAGCAGAACCTAAGCAAAACATTTGTTGCACATGCAATAGGTCCTAAGCACCTTGCAACAACACAAGTTGTATGCCAATTTGGAGAAATGCTCATTTGGCATGTAGAGAATACAATATTTGGGATACATTGTGGATGAACATGGGGTGCATGTGGACCGAACCAAGATCCAAGTCATTCACGATTGGCCAGCCTCAACAACTCTAAAGGTTTGTGTTGGGGTTCTCTCATCACTTGACCCTTGAGTGACCAAAGGTGGAGTTAGAGAAATTTTTTCCTAGATTGAGTCACAACAGAAATCATTTGAGGGTTTGAAACACTGATAGCTCCCTTGCAGTCGACCTTGTCTGTCTCATTGCCTTTGTTGCACAACCACCCATGGAATCGCTTGTCATGCACTTTCAACAAAACTCTTGGAAAGCTATGTCATCCGCTACCCTATGCTTTGCTCCTCACCTGTTCAACGACCTATCCTCAATTGGTACGTCCTCTGCATGGCTTGTTGGCCCCTTTTGTTGTTGGCGTAGGCCCTAGCTGGTCAGCTATCCTTTGTTTGTTATTGGCGTCAATCCCAAACACTTAGTCCTTAGTCGTGTGCAACCTATCTCGTTAGGTGGCTTGTTTGTGCTGCTTTTGCCAACAGTTCTGCAACCCTTATGCTAACGGACCCTATTGTGTGGATTGTTTGCAAATCTGTTTCCCCTGCACGCTGGTTACTTCTTCCTCTTTGGTCTCGACACCCCATGCGCACAATGCAACGACTCTGTTTCCTTGCAATCTTGCCCTATCACTTTGTTGTCTCTATGCCCAATGTTGACCTGCGCCCAATGATGGTCCGTTGGCTGTCGACGATAACTCCATGCTGGCTAGTGTCGGTTCGACAACCCTTGCTCCTGTGCCACCACGACTTGCTGCACTGCTCACTGGTCCCATATGTGTTTGGTCCTGGTCTCTTTCTTGAACAATCTATGTCGCTTGCAATACTACACCGCCACTGCTGGGCTGTCTACCTTTGCAGCTGTGGCCCAACAGTCGTCACTTGTTTACTTTATTTTATTTTAATTTATCATATTATTATTCTATTTTTTAATTCATGTTTTTGTTGTTCTTTTATAAGTTTCGCTCCCCCACCCTCCCAATGCATACAAACTTGTATGCCCACAAAAAAAAAAAAATCAAACCCAGTGCTAGCTGATTTCTTTGGCTCGAATGTTTTTTTTTTTTGTTTTGTATTTTCGCTTTTGTATGATCGCTATTGAACCTGGCTCAATGATTCTATACAAACTTTGCTTGTAATTCTGAGATCTGGCTTTGTCCCATGTTAAATTCCATTAAACCTAGCACCTGATGAATTATTAACCTAACAGATTGCAGATCTACTACACAATATACACAGCTAGGTTCATAACATTAACGGAAGCAAATATAAATAAGTTAATAACCGATCTCATAAAAACACGACACACAGATTCTGCCCAATCAAAGTTTTTATTAATAATCCAAGCTTACATGGGCTACTGTCGTGAGATAATTGCCCAATTGAGAAAATACAAAATACAAAATAAACCTAGATTTGATCCAGCAAATCTGCCCTCGATTGGTGCTCAATCTTTTCTGCAGATTTGGATCTCCAACCTCTCTGCACTCCCTCGGACCCAACACACTGTTCATTGAGATGCCTCTCTCAATCTTGTGCTGCTGTATTGTATCTTTCCCACCTCCCTAGCCTTGCTTTTATAACTTTACGTTGAACTAAATCCTTAACCCTAATCTCTAAAGTGACTGACGGCCGAGATTAGATCTCGCCTCACTTGAGATCAACGATTGAGATTAAAACATAATCGCTAGAGTAATTTACTTTACTTTTCCTAAGTTTCTTTAGCTTAGTAAGCCAACATAATTTAATAATATGTTTTTTTTTTCTAAGTTAGACTTTGGATAAGTTGCATTAGTAACTTGCATACACCTAAGCAAGTGTTCTAAGGAGATTTTGCATGACTTCTGCACGCCTAGACACATAGGGCTGCACAGAAGTTCCTGTCCAAGCTACAAACATCAACATTTGCAGTGTCTTCTAAGTGGTCACACTCTAGGAGATGTAGAGTGGCCATTCCTGCAATTTCTGGCAGACACCTCAATGAAGCAAATCTGTTGGGAATAAATCAGATCAACAGCCTATGTCAGGTGCATATCTCATCTTCAATTGTTGGAGCACTTGGCGTATCACATGCCGCAAACTGTCATAGATCCAGATCTCTTCAATCACTGAGAACTCTCGGGCATCACACCCATTGAAAGCTTCCAGCGGTTCCCTCTCACGGGCAGCAACTTTCTCCATTCATGGATACTTGGAAGATTTCAGATCTGCAACTCAGATACTATGTTAAAGAGACCATGGTAAATAAATCTTCATTCTTAATCAAACCCTAAGTGACTAGAACTGTTTAACCTATTAAAACTGCGAGTACAGGACTGCTAGATCCAAAAACACACAACTCTGAAAATATGAACAACTATCTGCAAACTATCTACAAAATTGTAGTAACCAATCACATCACTCTTTATTAATTCCAAAGTAGAAAATATTACACAGCTTGCTAATCATTAGCTCAAAGCAAAACTGAATGAATAACACTCACACACTCTGCCATTTATAGATGAAAAAGGCAAGGGTTTTACAAAATAGAGCTCCTAAGTTTAGTGTTAATGTTTGTAGCAGCGGAAAGGCACTTTTGCATAGGTTAAGTGTTAAGCATACAGTAGTCGTCCAAGACCTTCTTAGGAACTCACTCATGTTGAGTAAGTGTCTATCATGATCAATTAATTATGATTAATGTTGGCTATTGGGCTAAGGTTGTCTAAGGAAAAGTGAATTATTCACTTTAGTGACTTGAGATGTGGATTATGATTTAATCCTAGTCATCCATGACTTTGGAGATTGGGGTTTGAGATTTAGCTCAACGAAGAATTATAAAGACAACCTATGGGAAGAAGGAAGACACCCAAGGAAAATTTTAGGGGCTAATATTTGCAGGTGGGCTAATTTTCCATGCTTTTTCCAAAAAAGGATTCGTGTGCACCTCAAAGGATTGATTCCTCTCAGTTCTTGGTAGATTGGGGTTAAGGTAGATCTAGGCTGGCAGTTGTGCATGAACCTGTCTCAAGTATAATGCTCTTGTATTTTTCCTAAATTGTAACCTCCTCGCATCACTGTCACATACTCTGCCTTAATATTCACTGTACATCTTCCAGGGCAACAACAAAATCTTTTGTAAGTAGGTGGAGAAAGCTATTCTGTACAACTGCAGAAATATGCCCCAGAAAACACTTGCTAGTATCTGCTTTATGCCAAAGAAGCTGATACCTAGTGAAACCATGTTAGCTATTGTTCAAACAGCATTTGAGATTTCACAACAATAATCTCTTTCAGAAAACAGGAAAAATCTACTCCAGACAATGGAAGAATTCTGCTCCAAAAAGAAAGTGAAGTCTACTCCGGGGAAATGTTAATTCTTTGTCATAAGAACTATTGTGATCTATCTACTGTTGGGCACGAGAAAATTGAACCTGATTCAAGTCTTTCATTGCATTTTGTAAAGTTTTGTAGATGTTCTATGCTAAGAGCAATTTCACTTTTCTCACAGCAATCATACAAGTAATTAAGCAAAATGCAGATAGAACATATAAGCAGATCTTACAGAAGACAAATCAGAAACAGAAAAATGTGTGTGTTCGTTTCGGCGATCAACAGGATGCTTCAACCAGCAAAGACTCCTTTGGTCAGCCAGCCCAGCATGTGTCACAACAACCCTCCAATCTGTAGATGAGTCAACCCAAGTCAACTCTGCAAAAGTCAACGTTGTCCTGAAAAGTCAACGCAGGGGCAGCAAGCTAAAAGTCAACGCAGCAGCAAAACGGTCAACCCTTTGACCTCGATTTTTGTGCCAGGTAGTACGGCCTTCAGAAATCGAACCTTCCACAAGTTTTCAGCTTGTTTGGACCATGCGTTGACCAAAGTCAACGCTGGTCAAACTTACAGCGAAACCCTAGCAGCAGAAAATCGTACTGCAGCTCAGCTGTACGGTCTGTCCTCTTCGTCCTTCACACGTGGGGCTGAAACTCGTCCTTCTTGGTAGCTCGTACTCTTTGATGAGAGAGGAAGATGTGAGTTGTGATGATGATGAAAATCTCTCCAACTTTTCCTGTATATATATCCATCAATGAGGGTGTGTGACACATCTGTTGGGCATGTGAGCCTACATTACAAAACTGGCCGACCTTGCACATATAATTTATTAAGAATAATAAATTCAAAATCTAAGTTCTGCTCATCGGATTAAGACATATTTTATATGGATTTTACACCTCTCACAAAGAGGAATCCAACAAAAATATTAGCCTCTTAATCTGAGCATCAGAACATGGAGTTTGTACCTAGTTGTCCAAATTTAACACTCCCTCTCAACTAGGGAGAACTCCATCTATTAGTGCAATCAACATCGTGCGTCATCCCGCCGAAACTTGCTTTGCTGGCTTCTTTATTTCAGAACAGAAGTGGGTCAGTCACAAAGACATCATCCCCCGACCGACATAGTCAGTCCAGAGGTCCCAGACCTCACAAATCTTGATCCCAGATCAAGTGGTTGGACCGTGCCATCCTAGATAGAGAGTACGGCAATCTCTGATGCGTCCATCAGTGTTTGCTAATAGTCTCTAGCTTTTCCACACCTCATTGGCCAAATGAGAGGTACTTCCCATGAGCCCTGAACTCAATGGGTAGGATGCATACGGGGCACAGATAAATGAGTGGTGAACCAGCTCAATAATCACAAGGGTGGGGCAGAAGCATTATGAGTGCTTATAGCTCGAGAAGCTATCCCCAAAGCCCCCCAGAGCTCATCGTCCAACAGGACCCACATCATAGGGTCTTTCCACGACTCCAAGATTCTCACGGAAGGTTAGGAACTTGACCTTCCCCAGGGGCTTAGTGAGAATATCCGCGACCTGCTCATCAGTTCCTATATGATCGAGCCTTACGGCGCCTCGCTGTACCATATCCCGTATAAAGTGGTACCTGATATCAATATGCTTGGATCGGTCGTGGAACACAGGATTCTCAGTCATACGAATCCCACTCTGATTATCACAGAGTATCACAGTGGTATCTAGCACATGTCCAAACAGCTCACTAAAGAGCTTCCGCAACCAAACGGCTTCACAACAGGCCAGACTCGCAGCAATGTATTCGGCCTCCGCGGTGGAAAATATCTATAGTTTCGCTTCCTCGCTCATCCAACGTCCAACACAAAGGCACCAAGATTGAAGCAAAGATCTTGCATAAAGCTCTTACGATCCACCACACTCGCAACCCCTAATTCCGCATCAAAGATATCCACCTTATATCACACTCGCATGGTATCCTTGTACCCATGGTTTATCGTAACTCAGAGATATCTCAAAGATTGGGCACCAACCCAGTGAAAATGATGAGGCTCAACCATCTGTTGACTCAAAGTGTTCACTGCAAAACATATATCTGGTCGGGTGTTCACTAAGAACATCAAAGCTCCTATGAGTTGACGATACTCAGCAGGATTGGCCAAGATAGGCCCAGCAGCGCTGCCACTCAACTTCTTGAAGTTGAGTTCCATCGGTGTTGACACGGACTTGCAGTCCACCATACCAAATCTCTCTAGAAGTTTCACAATGTATTTTCCTTGTGAAAGGAAAATCTCTCCAGGTCTCTTGCCAGACCTCCAGGCCTAGGAAATAGTGCATCAGTCCTAGGTCTTTCATCTCGAACTCAGCAGCAAGCTCCCTCTTACATTGAATGAATGAGAGGGTCATCACCGGTCAGGAAGAGGTCGTCTACATACAACACTAGAATGAGAGGCTTTCCTTCCACAACCTTGAAGTAAAGGTTTGGATCAGCATTGCTTCGAGTGAAGCCCAGCTTCATCAAGTAACTATCCATCCTCTCATACCAAGCTCTGGGTGCTTGCTTTAACCCATAGAGGGCTTTCTTCAATCTGCAGACATGAGTGTCTCGATCCTGAACTTCAAATCCCAGAGGTTGTTCCACATACACCTCTTCCTTTATTGCACCATGCAGAAAAGCGGTCTTGACATCCATCCGATGAAGACTCCATCCTTGCGTAGCAGCAAGGGCTATGATTGATCGAATGGTGGTATATCGTGCCACAGGTGCAAATATGTCATCATAGTCAATTCCTTCTTTTTGAGAGAAGCCACGGGCAACAAACCTTGCCTTAAACTTTTCAGCACTCCCATCAGATCCATGTTTGATCTTGTAGAGCCATTTAGCGGTGACAACAGATTTGTCCTTCGGTCTCGGGACCACATCCCAGACATCATTCTTCATAATGGATTCATATTCTTCATGCATAGCATCCTTCCAGACTTGATGCTTGATGGCTTCCTCAAAAGATCCAGGTTCAGATTGTACAATAGTACTCATGGCAGCTAGATACCCTTGGTATCTACACGGCTTCTTGCTTTCTCGGAATGTCCCCCTTGGGGCAGCATGACCCTCAACATCTTCGAGGGTGTCCCTGAGCCATGATGGTCTCTTTCCTAGAGAAGGGGAAGGATCAATAGGGTCCATTGGCCCTTCAACATCAGGCATAGTCTCATCCTGGGGTTCTTCCAGATTTCCAGGTCTTTCTTCATGATTTTCTTCGGATCTAGGAAGATCTACTACTTTCTTCAGGGAAGCATCTTCGTCAAAAGTGACATCATGGCTTATCTCTACTTCCCTTTGACCAGGTACATAGACTCTATATGCCTTAGAAGTCTCACCGTAGCCCACAAACATTCCTTTCTTCCCAGTAGCATCCAGCTTACTTCTCTTTTCTTTCGGCACATGAAAATAGACAGGACATCCAAAAATTCTAAAATGTGAGACATCAGGTTTCTTACCAGAGAAAACCTCTTCGTGAGTTTTGGAGTCCAAAGCGGAATGAGGGCATCGGTTTTGAATGTACACAGCAGTATTTGCAGCTTCTCCCCACAGAAACTTTGGTAGACCCTGGTCACATAGCATGGCACGGGCAACTTCCACAATAGTCCTATTCTTGCGTTCAGCAACACCATTCTGCTCAGGAGTATATGCAGTGGTAGTCTCCCTCTTAATGCCAGCTTCTCTGCAAAAGTCTTTGAACTCATTTGACTCATATTCAGTGCCATTGTCGTCCTCAAAATCTTGATCTTCTTTCCGGTCATATTTTCCACCAAGGCTTTGAAGGTACGGAACCACATGAAAGCCTCATCCTTCTTCTTCAAGAAGTATATCTAGGTTTTGCGAGAGAAGTCATCAGTAAATGTCATGTAGTAAGAACATCCCCCCAGGGATGTTACGGGCAACATACCAGATAGATCAGAATGGACCAGTTGCAATATCTCAGATGTCTTTGTGACACTTGAGGGGAAAGGTCCCCTTGTATGTTTTCCTTCAGCACAGCCCTTACATACACCTTCATGGTTATTTCCAAAATCAGGCATCCCTGTCACCACCTTCCTTGCTTCGGGAAGAGCCTTATAATGAAGGTGTCCAAATCTTCGGTGCCATAGTTCGGTTTGACGGATTGTATCACAAGTCATAGCTCCCAACGGACTCCCTCCAACCTGGTAGAGTGTGCCAACCCTAAAACCAATTGAGATAGCTTCCTTGAAGCTCTTCTTCCACATGAGTACCTTCCCATCAGAGAAAGTTACATTGAATCCTTTGTCTTCCATGGCAGATACAGACACAAGGTTCTTCTTCAATTTGGGTACATAGAGTACATCTTGCAAACGAAGGACTTGTCCTTGGGACAAGTGGAGGGTCACAGTCCCGGTCCCTTTCACAGGATAAGTGGCATTATCCCCAAGGATAATTTCTAGATTAGTATCCCTTTCAACCATGTCCGAAAGTGCTTCCTTGAATCCGGTGATGTGTCTTGAGGCACCACTATCAATTAGCCAGACATCCATAGTGTCGGGCGGAGATGCAGCTGAGAGAGCAGATACCAGAATATACTCATTTCTTTTATCAACAACATTAGACTCCTCATACCTGGTATTTCTGGTCCTTTTAGAAGGTTGATTGTTTCCTCCACAGTGAGCCTTCCTCTTTCCTTTGGATTTGTCATTTCTTCGATTCCCATTCCTTCGGTTGTTGTTGTTATCGTCACTATCGGGAGAATCCTTCTTGAATGGGCATTCTCTAGCATAGTGTCCAGTCCTATGGCAGGTGAAACATTTACCCTTATTCTCTTGAGTCTTAGTCCTTCTTTTGTCCTTAGAACCACCAGAGTTCTTCTTTCGGAAATGAGCACCATAGGCAGCATTTCTTTCATTATCAAATTCCTTCATCCTTGTTTCTTCTTGCATACATCTAGACAGAAGCTCATCAAAGTTAGGAATGATATTATTGTTGAGAATGGTAGTTGTGAATACTTGCCATTCATATGGAAGTCCTCCAAGTGCGGTGAGAACCATCTCACGATCAGCTATTGTCTCCCCAATAGCTAGCAGATTGTTCCTGGTTTCGGTCAACTTCATAAAGAAAGTTCGAATAGACTCGTCTCGGCCCTTCTTCATATTCTTCAACTTGTTCTTGAGGAATAGCACTTGGTTCACATTGTTTACTTGGAACATAAGTATCAATTTGTCATACATCTCCTTGGATGTGCCTAGTTCAGATATGTAGGCAACCATACTCTTATTTATGGATTCCCTGATCAGCAGCTTTGCTCTGATTTCTCCCTTCTTATACTTGTTTCTAACAGCAGCAGAGGCATTGGATGGAGGTTCTTGAATCTTTCCTGTCACATGATCCAGGAGATCATGATCTTCCAATTTGAGATCTAATATCATCTTCCAGGCATGGAAGTCATCACTTCCAGTCAGCTTGTCATTCTCCCCGAATTCAAGACTAGTGGAACCCATTTCCTTCGATGATGATTGCTATAGATAGAGTTTGTCTTCACCTCAGCTCCGATACCATGTAAAGTTTTGTAGATGTTCTATGCTAAGAGCAATTTCACTTTTCTCACAGCAATCATACAAGTAGTTAAGCAAAATGCAGATAGAACATATAAGCAGATTTTACAGAAGACAAATCAGAAACAAGAAAAATGTGTGTGTTCGTTTCGGCGGTCAACAGGATGCTTCAACCAGCAAAGTCTCCTTTGGTCAGCCAGCCCAGCATGTGTCACAACAACCCTCCAACCAGTAGATGAGTCAACCCAAGTCAACTCTACAAAAGTCAACGCTGTCCTGAAAAGTCAACGCATGGGCAGCAAGCTAAAAGTCAACGCAGCAGCAAAACGATCAACCCTTTGACCTCGATTTTTGTGCCAGGTAGTACAGCCTTCAAAAATCGAACCTTCCACAAGTTTTCAGCTTGATTGGACCAAGCGTTGACCAAAGTCAACGCTGGTCAAACTTACTGCGAAACCCTAGCAGCAGAAAATCCGTACTTCAGCTCAGCCGTACGGTCTGTCCTCTTCGTCCTTCACACGTGTGGCTGAAACTTGTCTTTTAGGTAGCTCGTACTATTTGATGAGAGAGGAAGATGTGAGTTGTGATGATGATCAAATGCTCTTCAACTTTTCTTGTATTTATATCCATCATGAGGGTGTGTGACACATCCGTTGGGCATGTGAGCCTACATTACAAAACTGGCCGACCTTGCACATATAATTTATTAAGAATAATAAATTCAAAATATAAGTTCTGCTCATCGGATTAAGACATATTTTATATGGATTTTACACCTCTCAGAAAGAGGAATCCAACAAAAATATTAGCCTCTTAATCCGAGCATCTTAATATGGAGTTGGACCTAGTTGTCCAAATTTAACACATTTTTTTACAGAACAAAATTTATATTAAAAATACAGAATTGCAATGATGCCCAGCAATACCTGAAGGCCAACTAGCATATATCCATCTTAAGCTTGGATCTATTAAGCAAAGAGCGATAAAAAAGCCGAGGCACACATCTCTTGGTTCTGGGGTTGAGATGGATCTATGCCAGTATCATTATTATTATTATCTTCCGCCCATATTTCTTTCTTTCGAACATTTATTTTTCTATGTCAACTTTTTTTAAGTTTTATTATATTAGTGTGATGGGCATACACACACATCTTACATATCTCCTCCAACTTGGCTATAGGAGCATCTTGCTTCTTGTGGAGCAAAAGTACTGAAAAACAAACTCTTCGAATTCATGGTTTTCTAATATTACTTAAACTGTCTCCTTGCTTAATGATTTCTTTGATCTATTTTTTTGTGCAATAGGATTTTGACAGTGGTTTTTCTCATTGGCTCAACTAAAGTCAGATCATCCTCTCTGGACTCTTCTGTTTCTGTCTTGTGCAGTTGAGTTACGAGTATCATTGAAGGTTTTTTTTCTTTGCAAGATTATCTGTTTTCAAAGAATTTTTTGATGGTTTCTTCCCGCCTGACTGATTCCCCATCCAATTCTTCTTTTCCTTTGTCTCTTAATTTTTGAATACATCTTGACCTACCTTTAAGGTGTTGGGTTTTTCTCCCACAGGAGGTTTGTGTTAAGGAATAGTATCCTCTAAGCTCTTCTGCCTTCTTAGTTATTTTTGGACAGGATGCCAATGAATACTTGTTTCCCAACAAGATATGGACTGAAATGCCGTGTTTTCATTATCCAAATGGTTGAGACAATTGCTTTCCTCTGCACTTAAGAATGACCCTATTCGGTAGTTCCTTGCTTAGATCAAGACACATTTATTTGCATAGAAAAATAATCGAGCATCTTCCTTCTATTAAATCCAAGGAACATGCCTCCAGAATTCCCAGTTTTCTCCAGGGCCTCTTCCTAGGAGTGAATGGGCATACTTGGTAAACCCTACTGAAACGTGGGTTGTGGAGATTGACATGGTTGTTGCGTTGAATTCCAAGAGTCTAGGGAGTAAGGAAGAGGCCTGCTTTGCCCCAGATCCAAGGCCTATTTTCCACCCCAAACCAAAAACATGGCAACCATATGAGCCTTTGCTCTTGGATGATGAAGTTAGTCAGAAGGTGGAAGCTCCACCCTCAACAGATTTAGAGAAGGATAACAATTTTGGTCTAGAAGAGCAGATTGAAGAATTAAATCCTCCGTTGGAGGATAAAGAAGAAGCAGGTAATGATAGATCTCCCCGTTGTAGGTGGGTGGTTCTCAATGAAGCTCTATTATGAGTAACAAAAAGACCTCAAGATTCTGAAAACTCTGATTTTGATAACTAGTTGGTGCTGCATTCAAACTCTAGAAATTAGATCTCTGATTTACAATTAGTTCCCGTGAACCCTTCTCTAAGGAGATAGATTAAGGTAAAAAATAAGGTGGGAAAGGGAAAAGCAAGGAAAATGTTTGTCGTTAGTACTTGACACCTTTTTGACACCTTTTCTTCAGTGTAATTGCAGACTCTTAAATGTCTATTGATATCTAATTTATGATCATTTGTGAATGCTTCCGTAGCATCTGCAGAATGTAACCTCTTTTTGTTATATGAATGAGAAGTTACAAATTTTTTTCAAGGAAAAATATGGAGTTTGTAGGATGAAAATCACAACCAAGTTTATATTTTCGATGATCAATCAGGAAAGACAAATATTAACATGGATGAACACAGGGAAGACGAAGAGTTCCATGTTTTCATGGCTAGAAACTAAGATTCAAAGAGTGGCAAGGATGATTGGTACATTGATTCAAGAGCACCTAGACATTTTACTAACAATATTGATTGGTATATTATTTTTTGTAGAGGATAAGTTTCCATCTGATTTTGTTGTGTTGAGTGGCGGAAAATAATACATGACTAAAGGAAAGGGAAATGTCCTACTTAAGTTAAGAGGTAAGAAATCAATTATTTAAGATATCTATTATTGAGCTGAGAGGCTCATTCTACAACTCATTGTGAGGGCGATGTGTAATTCTGTTTGTGCTCAATGTGAAGTTGACACGTGTCCCTGTTAAAATAAAAATAAAATATTCTCTAAATAGAAAAACAATGTCGGCTATAATAAAAAACAAAAACGAATATGCTATGCATGTTTAGTTAGTTGTCCATATGGCATAATATAATTTCATGTAAAGTAATTAGAAGTAAAAGAATTGTGCGAGTAAAATGTTAAAACCTTAAACCTTTCAAAAAATATTTCAACATAGGATTTAAATAAACGATTTGAAGATCTATGTTAACTAATTTATGTCGGTATATGAACTTCACATATATCTATATATAGAAAAAAAATGTTAAAAGAATTGTTAATGTGGTATATAATAAAATATTCAATGTGGGTTATCAATAAAATATTTTAATACGAATTAATATTGATGTATACTTAAATATATCAATAAAAAAACCATTTTAATGTTTGATGATAAAATGTCTCCATGCACATGTTATGTAAAATATTTTAATGTCAATTATGTATATACTCTATATAGCATTCAAAAAATAATACATGACTAAAGGAAAGGGAAATGTCCTACTTAAGCTAAGAGGTAAAAAATCAATTATTTAAGATATCTATTATTGAGTCGAGAGGCTCATTCTACAACTCATTGTGAGGGCGATGTGTGTTGAGATTTTGTGTAGTTGGGTTAACATCAGATGTGCTCTAGCCCTGAAACTTTGTGGAGGGGCTAAGAAACACATCAACTCCAAAACCCAGAAAGTGTTTGGAGAAATTTCATTTGGTGTTGAATTTATTCAAATAATTAATTTTTTTAATGAGGACCCTAAGTTTGAACTTAGGAAATTAGAAAAAATAAAGTGAATTAATTAACACATGTGCTGAAATATTCTAAGAGGCGTGGATCAAGCAATGTTTTAATCTCAACCGTTGATTAGTGATTTAATCTCAACAGTTGATGTCTCAATGAAAAAGTATAAGAGAAAGGCTTGAGGGTCAGTTGGAGACACACACACGGAGGCAGAGTTGAGAAACTAAGATGGAATTCTAGGGCGGGGTTTGCTAAGAATTTCCGGAGGAGTTTTTTGCAGTGAGGGGTAGTATTGGCCAAGGGGATGATCTGATCACGGAGCCAAGAGTCAGCAAGAGGCAGAGGAGCATCTTTCAGGGTCAGCGCAAAGGAGCAAGAGCAACAGGAGCAAGAGTTACGTAGCAGCTGCGCAACACAGTTTCAACCGCTATGCAGGCCCAGGAGGGGCAGCGTTGTAGCTTTAAAGGGTTTCCAGAGTTATGTAGGGGCCTCCGGAGGCAGTGTAAGGACTGCGTCACCCACTCTAGGGTTACACAGTCCCCTTCTGAGCAGCGCAGAGGCAAGCGGAGCCTAGCAGGGTTGACGCTGGGGCTTCAGGGGCAGCGCTGGGGTTTCTAGGGCCAAAATTGGGCTGAGTCTTGTAAATCTCGTTTGAGGGTGTGGATTAGTCATAATCTTGGTCTCAAAACAACATGTTAGCTGCGGATCTACTTTTTCTCTGTCAGGTTGACCAGATTTGGTGCCCAGATTTGCTGTACTCAGATTCTACTTGATAATAATAAACCCTCATATCTGCTGCACCGGTTTTCCTGCTTTGGGTTTTTCTGCATAGTAAACCATGATACTACAGTAGGATTTCTGCATAACTGTATTCAGGAATTTTCACAATGTGTAATTTCATTTGTGCTCAATGTGGAGTTGACACGTGTCCCAGTTAAAATAAAAATAAAATATTCTCTAAATAGAAAAACAATGTCGGCTATAATAAAAAACAAAAACGAATATGCTATGCATGTTTAGTTAGTTGTCCATATGGCATAATATAATTTCATGTAAAGTAATTAGAATGAAAAAAACTTGTGCGAGTAAAATGTTAAAACCTTAAACTTTTCAAAAATATTTCAATGCAGGATTTAAATAAATGATTTAAAGATCTTTGTTAACTAATTTATGTCGATATATCAACTTCATATATATCTAGATTCTATATATAGAAAGAAAACGTTAAAAGAATTGATAATGTGATATATAATAAAATATTCAATGTGAGTTATCAATAAAATATTTTAATACGAATTAATATTGACGTATACTTATATATATTAATAAAAAAACCATTTTTTTGATGATAAAATGTCTCCATGCACATTTTACGTAAAATATTTTAATGTCAATTATGTATATACTCTATATAGCATTCAAAAATACAATTTAAATAATGAAAAATTACACATTGTATTTTGCAAATTAAAAGAAGTTTGTACCTGAAGAAATTTGATCCCTCTCGGCTTATGTTAGATCCGTGCTTGAGATGGATCTATATTGGTTATCCTTGTGTGGAGAAAAATCTACTTTCAGTAAGTAGCATAATGAAACATAACCCGCACTTATACATAAATTTCAACAATAAGAGATGTTTTATTGTTTATTACATAAACTTCAACAATAAGAGATGTTTTATTGTTTATAAGAATAGTAAAAAGATGGTTGGTATGGGTGTGGAAGAACAAGGCTTATTTTGGTTGATAGAAAATGAGAATGCAGAACTGGTTCTACAGAAGAATGGCTGTATTTTCATTGAAAACTCAGCCATAATGCCTAGGCTGTTAGAAATGCACGCACTCTAGGTCTGGTCTATGCCTTAGCTAGGAAACATAAACACATTGAAGGTTCCTAACTTTAAACAACTTTTACACAGTGGAATATATCAGCAATTAGATCAATGCACAAGACACAAGAGTTATGGCTCAAAACTGATCTGTTATTAGTCCTTCAATAAGAAAATTCTAAATCCGCAGGGCTCCCATACCAGGGAAAGTGGCCCTTTACAATCCCTGTACAATGTTAAAATACAATGCAAAGTAATTATACAATGTACCTGGGCTAAGGTGTAATGTCCTAGCCTGCCCTCCTTGCTTTGGTCAGCTGCTGTAACCTACACCAGTCCTATAACAGGCTCAACAGCTCCTCGACCTTTTCTTTTCCTTGCTGTGGATGACCTACAGCAAGCCTACCAGGCGGCAGCTTCCACTTCCTGTGCTCGGCCTCCTCTACTGCCCTTACACAGGCCTGCGTCTTTCTTCATGCCCTCAAACCAGAGCTGTTTCTCTTGTGGCCTCCTCGTGTCAGCTGCGACCTGTCCTCTAGCTGTCCAAACAACCCTACTCGGCCTCCAAAACAGAAAAAAATCCTTTTCGCCTCCTCACAAGAGGAACACCGCTTCTCCTTCTTGTCAAATAGCCTCTCTATTGGCTTATATTTATACTTGACTCTTAGGTCCCTTAGGAAGCCCTTTGCCCTTCAAGTGACCTCCAACACCAGCTCAACAATAAATTAGAATATTAAATGCTTTTCCATGGATTCCAAGCCCAGTCCTTTGGGTCCAAAACCTCAGATTTGGGTGCAAAGCCCAACCACAAAACCATAAAGCCCCCAGGGCTTTTCTAGCTGGAAAAACCTTCCGAGCTACCAAATTTCAACATAGGTCAGAGGGGTTTCAGGTGAGATAGAGCTCAAGAAATGAAGTTCTAGATGCTGCTGCTGATAACAAGTTAATTTCAGCAAAGAAGAGAAAGCAAACAATAAATATAATATGCATTATCTGCTGTAATTCATATGAAGAAACTCAAGGAGGGTGAAGATGAAGTGGTAAAAAGAGATGGTGCTTCCTTAGAGAAGCAAACACAGAATTTTTATATGTTTGACCACCAAGATATGGAGGAGGTGAGTCCAATGAACAAGCCAAGTTCTATGTCAATGTCGGAAAGGCTGATTGTTCGGCAAACATTGGCTCTCATCTGGCTGGTGAGTCAATGGTTAGATAGAAAGATGGTGATGTAAATTGTATTTCATAAACTTTGCTGGATACAGTTCACTTCCATTGACTATTTTGAAGATCTTATTTTGTGGACTGCAAACATCTTGCTTGGCCAAAACGTTTGTCTTTTTGTACTTTGAACAAACATGTAAAATGACCATTATGGGAGGGTGTTAGAGATACTGGCCATACCTGTAACTTAAACATATTAGGTCCTAGATGTTTAATAAAATTATCACAAATAAAGTGATGTAATAATGGGGAATTTAATATAGTAATAAAGGTAGTGGTTGATAGTTAGTTATTTGGGAGTTACATAACGTTCTCCTCCTCTCCTACCATGTAATGAGATATTGCATCATCCATTGAAATGAATGAATCTACACTTACTAATTCTAATGTGTATTGATGTATATTGTTGTCTGTGTAAAACGAACATCTTTGGTCACTAGTGGCTATTAATATAATTTATCTCTTTTGTATAAGCCAACCCATCACTTCCATTAAGTATATGGATAGAAGAAGTTAATATTAATATCCAGGGATGACCCAAAAACAGCCAATAGGAATGTCGTGTATATTGTCAATAATATCCAAGGGGACTGCTTAGGGTTCCAGGTAATGTTATTAATTGTAATGCAGATTCTGCACAACATGAAAGAGATTTTGGTTTAAGTGTCACTATTTATTTGTCAGCAATTTTTTACATGGAATGTGCAATTATATAATTGTAATGCAGATTCTGCACAACGTGAAAGAGATTTTGGTTTAAGTGTCACTATTTATTTGTCAGCAATATTTTACATGGAATGTGCAATTATATACTTTTCTTAGTGCACCTTTAGGAAAGTGATAGTTTGGATTTAGTTTAATGCCACTTTGTGTGTTTAAAAATTTAAAACTTTTTAATTTTTAATCTTCATATTTCTAGTGATGTAATATTGGGGCATTTAATATTGTAATGAATGTTTAAGGTAGTGGTTGATAGTTAGTTATTTGGGAGTTACACAACGTACTCCTCTTCTCCTACTATTTAATGAGATATTGCATCATCCAATGAAATGAATGAATCTACGCTTTCTAATTCTAATGTGTATTTGTGTATATGGTTTTCTTTGTAAACGAACATCTTTGGTCACTGGTTTCCATTAATATAATTTTTTCTTTTATATAAGCCAATCCATCATTTCCATCAAGTAAAGGGATAGAAGACATTAATATTAATATCCGGGGATGACCCAAAAGCAGTCAATAGGAATGTCGTGTATATTGTCAATAATATCCCAGGGGACTGCTTAGGGTTCCAGGTAATGTTATTAATTATAATGCAGATTCTGCACAACATGAAAGAGATTTTAGTTCAAGTGTCACTATTTATCTGTCAGAAATATTTTACATATATTGTGCAAATATATACTTTTCTTAGTGCACCTTTAGGAAAGTGATAATTTGGATTTAGTTTAATGCCACTTTATGTGATTAAAAATTTAAAACTTTTTAATTTTAATCTTCGTATTTTCTAATACACTGTGCTTTTTCTGTGCAGAGTTATAGCCGGGATCTCTTCCTCTTCCTCTATTTTCTCCTTATCATAGTTTCTGTGATGACATCTCTGAGGAAGCATACTGAAAAGTCTCCAATCACGGGAAAGTCTATCCTATATTTGAATAGGCATCAAACTGAAGAATGGAAAGGGTGGATGCAGGTTATTTGTTCTTTTTCCTGTTTTTCTATTATTTGCATATGATATACAGATGCTGGAGAGGAGAGTACACTCATTTTCAGTGACCAATATATTTGTAGCTCCCTTCTCTTTGCTTATTAATTTATTTATATGCCAATTCATTTTCTAAGTTAGGCCTATTTAGCCTTTTTTTAATTAATCAATCCTTTTATATATCAGTCTGTTCTAGACTGGCGTGAATATGTACATTTTATGTCAGCTGGATATACACTGCTTTGTCTTCCCAGACAAATGGTAGTAGTGTTTCTTTCCTTGGATATGGGAGGTCCAAGAGAAGGTCACTGCAAAATTTTATTAATTTATTTATATGCTGATTTATTTTCTTAGTTAAGTCTATTTAGCCTATTTTATTTAAATCTATCCTTTCACATAGTCAGGCTGTTCTACACTGGTGTCAGTATGTACATTTTATGTCAGCTGGATATGCCCTTCTTGGTCTTCCCAGACAAATGGTAGTAGTCTCTCTTTCCTTGGATATGGGAGGTCCAAGAGTGAGTCACTGCAAAATTTAAGGAAATGGTGATTCATTTCTGTAAAATCTGTTATATCTTGGTTCATTTAGCAAGGTAAGTAAAACTTTTAAATATGAATTCCCTGTGTTAGTAATGACCACCAAAATAAATCAGGAAAGGGAGATAGAGAGATAGGATGGGACATTACCTTCAATAAGGGGTTCCTAGTCAATCAAAATTTCAACAACCATGCATGGAAAGACTTGGCTTGAAGAATAATAATAAACTCTTCGAAAGTAGACTTAACTATCCTATCCCATAATGTTCCAACCCTTTTTTAAACCTTGTACAATGGCCATCCAACCATTATTATCATCAAAGATGACATGAGGCTAGGAAGAGCAGGGTTGCGGGGGAGCGCACCCCCCCCTCTTGAACCCGCTTCCAATTCGCGCTCCAAGCGGGAGCTTTTTGGGAGCGCATCGGGAGCGGGCTCCCTGCTTTGCAAAAACGCTCCTCGCCAAAACGGGAGCATTTCATGGAGCGTGCGCTCCCTTCTTAAAAAAATGCTTCGGGAGCGATTTTTTTAAGGAGGGAGCGCTCGGGGAGCGTATGCTCTCGAGTGCTCCCTGAACCAATATAACGCTCCCGTTCTGGCATTTGACACCGACACCCGACTGCGCGCGCAGGAGGAGGAGGGCAGGGTTTTTGGAGGGATTGAGGGGGGTGGAGAAATAAAAAGCCCTCCCAGCCCCATTATTGTCATTCTTATTATTTCAAGAGAGAGTAAGAGAACAAGAGTGAGCAAGAGAGGAGAGGAGAAGGAGCAAGAGAGGAGAGGAGAGAGCAAGAGAGAGCAAGGGAAAGGAGAGGTTGGAGAGAGCAATGAGCTTGGAGGTAGAGCTTGGGATCGAAGGACAAAGAGGTAGGAGAGTCTAAACTAATTTTTTTTTTTAATGTGCATTTTTAATTTGTTCAAACATGAAAAAATGATTTTTTTTCTTTCTATGTTGCATTTTAATTTGTTGAAAAATGAAAAAAATGATTAATTTTTTTTTTGTTCTCTGTCTATGTTGCATTTTAATTTGTTGAAAAATGAAAAATTGATTTTTTTTCTATGTTGCATGTTTTCCTATTCCCATTTAGGATTCCCCCATTTTTTTGCAAGTTAAAAACTTGAAAGTTTGAAACATCATGGCTATATGGCTTGGCATTTTCTTCTTGTTGGTTTGTTTTTTGTTATTATGGTGTTGGAAAGTAGAAGAAAAATGCCTATTCCAGAAGAGGAGGATGAAGAAGTGGGCTATATTGGATTTGATGAAAATCTTGAAGAGGAGTACCATGGTGAGGAAGGGGAGAGTGGAGATAATGAGACCACAGTGACACCAACTAAAATTGACCAAACACCATTGTGGAAATATGTTACTAGGCCTGAAGCAGGGAAAGGGGGTGGAACCACTAAATTTTTTTGCCCCCATTGCAATACATAATACACAGGTTCATATACCCGTGCCAGAAGGCAACTTTGTAGGAAAAGGCCATGGGATGGAGATAAAAATATAGGAATCAAAACTTGTGTAAGTGTGTCAGCAAGAGATGGAGCCAAATACATAAGGGAAGAGGAGGAAGCCCAATACAAATCTAAAAGATCTAAGGGTTTCATTGAATCTTATGCAACATCACATCATGCACAAAGAAGTCCGTCAACTTCCACCCATGGCAGTGGATATGTAGGCACACCTGGCACAAGACCAAACATCTCTTTAAGGTGTAGAACCATATCAGATTTCCTTGACGAAGGGTCTAGGAGTGATGTGGATTCAAAAATTTTCCAGTTTCTCTATGCATGCGGGGTACTATTCAATGTTCTTCGCTCACTTTATTGGCATGAAATGTTTTAAGCCATTAATGATGCCCCCAAAGGATACAAGAGCCCTTGGTATGACAAGGTTAGAACCGTGGGACTTGATCATGAAAAAGCAAAAATAACTCATTCTTTGAGTAGAATGACAAGTTCTTGGAATGAGCATGGGGTGTCCATTGTATCTGATGCATGGACAAATGTAAAAGGCATGCCATTGATAAGTGTTCTTGTTGTGTTTGTTAGTGGTGCAATATTCTTTTCATCATATGATTATTCAGATAAGTTCAAGGCCGACATCAACATTGCAAAACCATTACTTAACTTAATTGAACGTATTGGGCCATACAATGTCGTCCAAGTCATCACTGATAATGCTGCTAATTGTAAGGCAGTGGGAGCAATTATTGAGGATAAATAGCCCAACATATTTTGGTTTGGGTGTTTGGTTCACACAATGAGCCTTTTGATGCATGATATAATTAAAAACAAGCAACTTCAATACAAATGGCTTGGTGATTTGTACAAGAGAGGAAAAAAATGATAAGATGTAATATCCCCAACGGGAAATAAACAGTAATACACAGCAAAACAACAAGCAGCTATATAGAACAAAATGCCGGAACTAGAATATGGAACAAATACACATAAAATACCAGAACGCTAAGCCATTTTATTAATCTGAGAATACATGTATATGGGTACAAAAGATAATCAGAGTGAGTGCACCTATCCTTGCTCTAGGCAAGTGGAGACCCTCTCAGAATAAGAAATGGCTGCAACAGAGACTGCGTCCTAGCTGCTGGAGAAAACTGCCGTAGAAAACTGCTGCTGCAATGTACTGGAACTAGGGGCTGATCCCCACGCCAGAATGAGCTGAAAATCGGAAGGCTAGCTGTACTCAACCCTCCGGACAAAACCCAGAAACCGTGAAGCAAGTGCTCCACCTCCGAAAATCCACCAAATAAACCCTCTCCAGAGAAAACGCTGTCTCTCCCAGGAACAGCGCAGAAGCCCAAGAAAACGCTGGGAAAAGGGGCCCAAACTCTCCTGCAAAACCTCCAGCTGGAACACCAACCTCCCAGTGCTGGAAAAACGCTGAAACCACCGTCAAATCACCTCCCAACAATGCTGCACAACAATGACTGCGTCCTCCCTACTGAAACTGCGTCCTCTCTCCTAGACTGCGCAGTCACTCAAGGGGCAGCTCCTCTACAAAACGTCCACTAGAAATCCACTGCAAATCACCAACTGAACTGAAGGAAAAACCTTGCTCGAGCAGGCACTCGAAGTCCCCCGGAGCCAAGGGCGAGATCTCCGACCGGAGACACTCAGTTCGCACTAAACAGTGCTGCAGACCGACTAAACAACCGGCGTGCTGAAGTAGACAGAAGTCTAGCTCTCAATATCAATATCATATCAACCATGCCAAATGGAGTGAAAACCCCACCTTTTATAGTGCTAGCTCCCTCAAAACCCTAACTGCGTCCTTGCTCTCCTCCTTGACCTGCGCAGTTACCTTAGGGTCAGCGTGAGGCCTTCCCTCATGTGTGTGTGGACCCCCAAGGCCACTCCTTTAAGTCACAACGTGCATCAACTAGGAAAGCACTTTATTTTATTAAGTGAGTTGACCCCTTAATTCTCACTTTATTTATTAATTTAACTAAAGGCGGCAAAACTATACAAAAATGAAATATTCCAATTAGCAGTGCTAATTAGGAATATTACAATCTCCCCCGGTAGAACGTTGCTTGTCCTCAAGCAACTGAAGTGATGGATGCTGCAAGATCCTCTCATCCTCCCAAGTGGCATCCTCATCCGGCAAGTTCTTCCACCTCACCAAGAACTCCCTGATCTTCCTGCTCTTCAGCTGCCTCTCCCTAGTGTCAATAATAGCCTCCGGCTGCAACACCAGATGCCCCTCATCATCCGTGGGTGGTAGCTCCTCTGTGACTGTCACCTGTTGGCCCAGTGCCTTTTTCAGGCATGATACATGAAAGATGTTATGAATCTTGCTGCCTTGGGGCAGCTCCAACTCATACGCAACCTGCCCGATCCTGCGTATCACCCTGTATGGCCCATAAAAGCGGGGCTTAAGCTTCTCCGCCCCCTTCTGCTTGAGCGAAGACTGTCGGTATGGCTGTAGCCGTAGGTAGACCAAGTCCCCTACCTCGAAGTGTCTCTCCACCCGACCCTTATCAGCATATAACTTCTGCTGATTCTGTGCTGTGGCTATGTTGTCCTTAAGAGTTCGGAGGATATCTTGGCTCTCTTGGATCCATAACTTGGCTCTCGGAGCCCTGCTAACACCAAACATCATGTCCACAAAAGATAAGGAATGATATCCATACAAAGCATAGAAAGGTGACATACCAATAGACATATGATGCGTTGTGTCGTAGCAGTACTCGCCCAAATGCAGCCACTTTAGCCAAGCCCTCTGCTGTCCGCTGACGTAGTTATGCAAGTAGCCCTCCAGCCACTTGTTAACTACCTCTGTCTGCCCGTCCGTCTGGGGGTGATAACTAGTGCTCGGTGTCAACTCGGTCCCCACTAGTCGGAAGAGCTCCTGCCAGAATCCGCCCATGAAGCGGCTGTCCCTGTCATTGACGATGGTCTTGGGTAGACCATGTAATCTGAAAATCTCCCTGAAGAACAGCTTAGCCACCTGCGCTGCTGTGTGATGTGCGAATATGGCGAAAAAATGGGCATACTTCGTCAGCCGGTCAACGACTACGAAGATGCAGTCCTTGCCCTGCACCATGGGCAACCCTGTGATGAAATCCATCGAGATGCTCTCCCATTTCCCCTCCGGAATGGGAAGAGGCTGCAACAATCCTGCAGGATGGCTCATCTCCCCCTTGTTCCTCTGGCAAACGTCGCACTCCCTGACATGCTGGAGTACGTCCTCCTTGAGGCCCTTCCATGAGAACCTCTCCCGAATAGCCCTGTATGTCTTGGTGAACCCCTGATGGCCCGCCAATGGTGAATCGTGTGAAGCCTGGAGTATCTTCTTCTTGAGCTGAGATCCCTCAATCAAGAAGATCCTGTCCCTGTAATAGATGATCTCATCGACCACCCTGTACCGGTCATCTGCTACCTGCCCATCCAGAACCTCACATGCAAACCTATCCTTGGAGTACTCAACCAGCAGTCGAGCCCTCCAATCAGCGTCCAAGCTCATGAGTGACAACGTGGCCGGTCTACGAGAAAGGGCATCAGCTACCACGTTGTTCTTGCCTTTGACATACTCTATGTCAAAGTCATAGGCTTGGATCTTGCTGATCCACTTCTGCTGTCTCTCCTGCAACTGCTTCTGCTCCAGAAAGTACCTCAGGCTGTTATGATCTGTCCTCACCCTGAATCTGCCGCCCACCAGGTACTGCCGGAATTTGGCCAATGCATGCATGATGGCCAGCATCTCCTTGTCGTATATGGGATACAACCTCTCGTGTGGAAGGAGCTTCCGGCTCTCAAAAGCAATCGGATGACCGTCCTGCATCAAAACTGCACCAATCCCCTCTCCCGATGCATCACACTCTAGGACAAAGGGCTGAGTAAAATCTGGCAACGCTAATACAAGACAACTGCTCATCACCTCCTTGAGCTTGTCAAAAGCTCGTTGTGCTGTGTCCGACCAACTGAATGCCCCCTTCCTTGTCAGATCTGTGAGGGGTGCAGCAACCTGAGAGAAGCCCTTGACGAACTTCCTGTAGTAGGTGCAAATACCAATAAATCCCCGAAGCTCCGTCACATTCCGCGGCTCTGGCCAATCTCTGATAGCCCTGATCTTCTCCTCGTGGACTCTCACCCCGTCCACTCCTATAATGTGTCCCAGATACAGCATCTCTGTCAACCCGAACTCGCACTTGGAGAGCTTGGCATAGAACTGCTGCTCCTCCAAGATGTGCAAAACTGTCTCAATATGCTGGAGGTGCTCCTCCCAAGTCCTGCTGTATATAAGTATGTCATCAAAGAAAACCAGCACAAACTTCCTCAGATGACCCCTGAAGATGTGGTTCATGCATGACTAGAAGGTAGCAGGTGCGTTGGTCAGCCCAAATGGCATGACCAGAAACTCAAAGTGCCCATAGTGACACCTGAAAGCGGTCTTGGGAATGTCCCGTTCCCTCACGCGAATCTGATGGTACCCGGATCTCAAGTCAATCTTTGAGAAGAACCGTGCTCCTCTCAACTCATCCATCAGCTCATCGATCCTGGGGATGGGGTACCTGTTCTTCAGGGTCTTCTTATTCAGAGCCCTGTAGTCAATGCACATGCGCAATGTGTCGTCCTTCTTCTTCACCAACACTACAGAAGAAGCGAAAGGACTTGTGTTGGGCCAAATGTGACCAAGGGCCGCAACTCCTGGATAGCCCGCTCTATCTCGTCCCGATAGGCCTTGGGATGCCTGTACGGTGTGGTAATCACGGCCTGTATCCCCTGCTCAAGCTCGATCGTATGCTCAAACCCCCAATCCGGTGGCTGCCCCGGTGGAATATCCCCGAAAACCACTGCATACCTGTCGAGAATAGACTGTAGCTCAGGATGCACTGCCTGCCCTGTATCCACTGCCTCTGAAGCCCGCAACTCTACCGCCCACTCTATGTCTCCCTTGCGGAAGGTCGCCTCCATCCTGTGTGCTGACACTGTTTGGGGTGGGTATGCGTGCTGTCCCCGTATCTTCTCATGCCTCCCCGTCTTGGGATCATCCCACTCCATCTCTAGGGCCTTCCAATCTGTCGTGACTTTCCCTAGAGTAATAAGCCACTGAACACCCAATATCAGGTTGGTGTCCGGAATGTCCACCATAAAGAAGTGGTCTGTCAATGTGTAAGTGCCCATCGTCACTGATAACTCAGGGACATACCGAGCACATGCCATAGTCTGATCTCCTGGGACCAAGACGGAAAACCCATCAAAACCCTCTGTCTGGATGCCTCTCCGCTCAACCATCTAGGCATCAATGAAGTTGTGGGTAGCCCCACTGTCAACTAAGACTGAAACCCGCTGCCCGCGCACCGTCCCTCATACGCGCAGCGTCAAATACTTGGGGACTCCCCGCAATGCGGCTAGAGCGCCCCCAGTGGGTGCAAACGATGCCCCACCTGCGGCGGGTGGTGGAGGTGGTAAGGTACCCTGCGCTGCATAGCTGTCTCCTGCCTCCACGTCATCCTCCTCATCCTCTTCTCCACTGCTCTCGGAGAAGACCTCAATGAAATGTGCCTTCCCTGCCACACACCTGTGTCCCGGTGCCCATGGCTCCTGGCAGGTGAAGCACAATCGCTTCCTCCTCAGCTCTCTCCTGGCCTCATCATCAAACTGCCCTCGTCCAGGATTCGCCTTGGGAGGCGGAACCCTCGTGTCCTTACCCTTAGGCTGGAAGGCCTGTCTCTGGGGATAAGGTGGCCGAGTCCTGGGTAAGACATCCTGTAAGTCTCGAGTCCTGCTGATGGCATCCTGAAGGGTAGCCGGTCTATTTGACCGGACTAGGCCACGCAGTGGCTCTGATAGCCCTTCCACAAACATGTAAACCATCCGAGCTGCAGATAAATCCGGTACCATCACCGAAACCCTCAAGAAGTCTGAAATGTATGTCTTTGCACTCCCAGTCTGTTTGAGCTTGGTCAGCTCAACAAAGTGCTGCTCCGGATCCCTCCTGTCAAAGCGCTCTACCACCCTCCTGGTAAACTCGGCATATGTCGTCACTGTAGAATGCCCGAGTGTCGCCATCCCATGGAACCACCAATCTTGGGCCTCACCATCCAGATGCAATGTTGCCACCTTAATGGCCTCTGACTGCGACATCTGGTTAAGCTGGAAATAGATGTCCAGCTTCTCCACCCAAGACTTTGCCAAACTGTTTGATGAGCCATCAAACGTGGGCAAATGAAATCTACTAGCTGCGCGGTGGTCATCACGGTGGTGCCTGTGCCCTTGGTGATGATCACGGGGTCTAATGCCATACTGGACCTGGATATAGTCTCTGAAGGTGAGAGAATCCATGAACGCTGGTCAGTAAGCCTGGTACTCTGCAAAAAGGTCAGCCATCCGAGCCGGATCTATCTCCCTCTGTACTGCTGTCCCTGCGTCCTCTGCCAGGAAGGTAGGCATGGTAGATCGCGTGGGTGCTGGAATATCCCTCTGTGCACCTCCTTGTACTCCTGCCCCTGCGTCCTCTGGCAAGAATGTGGGCATAGTGGATCGCGTGGGTGCATGAGATGCCACAATGGAGATAGCATCATGCACTGGCACGTGGTGAGACATACCCGATCCCTCACCGACCTGGAAAACCCTAGGGGGTTCCCTCTGCCCGACCTCCAATGCCGTGAGTCTTCGTGTCACCTCCTGCATGTGATGGAGAAGTGCATCCCATCTCCTCGAACCCTCATCATCCGCCATCGGGTTCCGCTGCACAGTATCCCCCGCAGGCTGCTCCTCCTCTGAATCTGTCTCAGGTGGCTCCTGATCAGAATCCCTCCCTCCGAAGGGAAACGCCCACCTACTCTCAACGTCCCTGTCTCCCCTCTGATCGAAGTAGGGGTTATCCCCGGGCGTCATAGACTGCTAGCACCACAGGCTGAGCCAGAACTATGCTCTGATACCACTGTAATATCCCCAACGGGAAATAAACAGTAATACACAGCAAAACAACAAGCAACTATATAGAACAAAATGCCGGAACTAGAATATGGAACAAATACACATAAAATACCAGAACGCTAAGCCATTTTATTAATCTGAGAATACATGTATATGGGTACAAGAGATAATCAGAATGAGTGCACCTATCCTTGCTCTAGGCAAGTGGAGACCCTCTCAGAATAAGAAATGGCTACAACAGAGACTGCGTCCTAGCTGCTGGAGAAACTGCCGTAGAAAACTGCTGCTGCAATGTGCTGGAACTAGGGGCTGATCCCCACACCGGAATGAGCTGAAAATCGGAAGGCTAGCTGTACTCAACCCTCCGGACAAACCCAGAAACCGTAAAGCAAGTGCTCCACCTCCGAAAATCCACCAAATAAACCCCCTCCAGAGAAAACGTTGTCTCTCCCAGGAACAGCGCAGAAGCCCAAGAAAACGCCGGGAAAAGGGGCCCAAACTCTCCTACAAAACCTCCGGCTGAAACAACAACCTCCCAATGCTGGAAAACGCTGAAACCACCGCCAAATCACCTCACAACAACGCTGCACAACAATGACTGCGTCCTCCCTACTGAAACTGCGTCCTCTCTCCTAGACTGCGCAGTCACTCAAGGGGCAGCTCCTCTGCAAAACGTCCACCAAAAATCCACTACAAATCACCAACTGAAACTGAAGGAAAAACCTTGCTCGAGCAGGCACTCGAAGTCCCCCGGAGCCAAGGGCGAGATATCCGACCGGAGACACTCAGTTCGCACTAAACAGTGCTGCAGACCGACTAAACAACCGGCGTGCTGAAGTAGACAGAAGTCTAGCTCTCAATATCAATATCATATCAACAATGCCAAATGGAGTGAAAACCCCACCTTTTATAGTGCTAGCTCCCTCAAAACCCTAACTGCGTCCTTGCTCTCCTCCTTGACCTGCGCAGTTACCTTAGGGTCAGCGTGAGGCCTTCCCTCATGTGTGTGTGGACCCCCAAGGCCACTCCTTTAAGTCACAACGTTCATCAACTAGGAAAGCACTTTATTTTATTAAGTGAGTTGACCCCTTAATTCTCACTTTATTTATTAATTTAACTAAAGGCGGCAAAACTATACAAAAATGAAATATTCCAATTAGCAGTGCTAATTAGGAATATTACATAAGATTTGTTACAAATCATAGCAATACCCATGGGCTTTTCTGCAGTCACTCAAGATTGGAGTTGTTGAAGATTGCAAAGATTAGATTTGCTAGCTATTACCACACCTTCAGGCACCTTTTGAAGGTAAGAGAGTCATTGGCGCCATGGTATCAAGTCCACCTTGGCAGGTATTAAAGGATAGGGTAACAACATCAGTTGATAGGCAAAGTTTTGAATAGGTGGAGGAGATTGCTCTTGATCCTTTGTTTTGGGTACGTGTGAGGAAAATTTTGAATTTCACCAAGTCCATTTATAGCATGATTCGCTTTGTAGATACAGATAAACCAGTGATTGGGGAGGTGTATGAGTAGATGGATATTATGTTGGGGCAAATAAAAGATGTTGTTAAGGAAAATGATCCCAACTTATATTCAATGATTCATAACTGTGTGTGTGCACGGTGGAATAAACTTAATGTTCCACTACATGCTTTGGCGTATATCCTTATGCCAAAATACTACTCTCCATCTTGGTTGGGCCAACTTGCACCTGGGGGTGGGTTAGGATCAAACCTCATACGAATCCAAAGGTAGAAGAGGGATATATGAAAGCATTAGACAAGTTGGTCCTTAATAGGGAGGAATGTGCTAATCTGCGCCTTGAATTAGGTAGACACTTTAGTTGCACTGGTTTGTTTGTTTCTTTGCATGCAATGGAAGATAGAGATGGATTTGATGCTCTCACATGGTGGGAAGCATATGGCGGCATGGGAATTTTGCCAAAATTGGCAAAAACATAGGTTGTAAATAATTCTTCTGCAGAGAGGTGTTGGAGCACCTACAACTTCATCCATAATGTGAGAAGAAACAGACTCAACGAAAACCGAGCAGTAAGCTTGGTTTGTGTGCACTACAACTTGAGGTTGTTGAGTCATTATTGTGATCGAGCTTATGAGGATCTATCATATAAAGTTTGGGACAACAACCCAGAGGACGATAATTTGGAGGACGACACTGTACATCTAGAAGAATTGGAAGCAAAACTTTTGAGAGATGAGGATGAAGCAACAACAACCATGCCATCGCCACACCCACCATGCGGTAGTAGTGCCAGAGACAGTGTTTGAGTTCCAACTATTGTTCCTTTGCTGACGCAGCCTCCACCTACATCCTCACGTGGAGGGCATGTGCCTTCTAGTTATGGTCGTGGTACTTCCCGCGATGAGACTGCTGGAAGACCACCATTACCACAAGCTGCTAAAAAATTAGACATTTCTCGTGGCAAGAGGCCAAGCAATAGATAAAATATATTTACAGTTTACTAGTCTTTTCTATTTTCTAGTAGTTTTAAACTTTTTATAACTATTGAAACTTGACTCTTTCATATTTATTATGATATTTTTGTAAACAATATATGACAATTTAACTTTGAAGTTTGAAACTTTGAAGTTGACAGTTATAAGTTTATAAGTCATTATGAATTATGAATATGATGCTTCATGAAAGTTGAAAGTTGTTTCATTTCGTTTCATTTTATAACATTTCATTTCATGTTAAATAGTCTTTGTTGTAATGGTTACACTTAGCTTACAAGTACAAGTATGGTGATCAATGAATCAATGATGATAAATGTTATATATTGAATTTTGAAAGCTTGAAACTTTAAGATTGATGAATCATGAGGCTCAAGAGTCAATGTGTTGTATGTTTCTAACTTGTGGACATGGTTGATGAAGATTATAACTTCTAGATGATTGATGTTATATGGTTCAATCTATGTTTTTATGTTTTTTATGTCTGATTCATCATTCTACATGCTTTTATTGACATATATGCATCAAAACATAAAAAAAAAATATATTTAAGTATTGAGGGGTTTCCGCAGTGCATTATATTAGATATCATTTTTTTGGATTCAACTGCGTTAAGAATGTCATTTAACTATGACCATTTCCATGAGAGGTAGTTGTAATTGACTAATTTCTCATGATTTTTGAATAGTCTACTTAGCACTCATTGCATCGGGTGATGCTCACAGGGGTGAAGAAGTGGGATTGAAACTAGTGAAATAAATCACATAGCGTCAATCATCACTTCTGGGACTTTCACCCGGTAACCAGGACTTCCCGGGCGGCCACCCATCCCAGAACTCCTCTGGCTCAAGTGCGCTTAACTGTGGAGTTTTCCCCACAATCAAGCCCACTTATATATTGAATTTTGAAAGCTTGAAACTTTAAGATTGATGAATCATGAGACTCAAGAGTCAATATGTTGTATGTTTCTAACTTGTGGACATGGTTGATGAAGATTATAACTTCTAGATGATTGATGTTATATGGTTCAATCTATGTTTTTATGTTTTTTATGTCTGATTCATCATTCTACATGCTTTTATTGACATATATGCATCAAAACATAAAAAAAAAATATATTTAAGTATTGAGGGGTTTCCGCAGTGCATTATATTAGATATCATTTTTTTGGATTCAACTGCGTTAAGAATGTCATTTAACTATGACCATTTCCATGAGAGGTAGTTGTAATTGACTAATTTCTCATGATTTTTGAATAGTCTACTTAGCACTCATTGCATCGGGTGATGCTCACAGGGGTGAAGAAGTGGGATTGAAACTAGTGAAATAAATCACATAGCGTCAATCATCACTTCTGGGACTTTCACCCGGTAACCAGGACTTCCCGGGCGGCCACCCATCCCAGAACTCCTCTGGCTCAAGTGCGCTTAACTGTGGAGTTTTCCCCACAATCAAGCCCACTTAGCCTGCCACCCCATTTGCAAAACCTTAGCAAGTATATATATATATATTATAAAAAAGAACGCTCTCTGAAATGCTCTCGGACTAGGGGCTTTTGAAAATGGCGCTCCCACTCCCGCTCCTGCTCCTGCTCCTCGCTTTCTTGAAGTGCACTATTGTTCAACCAATGATCAAGTTGCTGATATCTTTACAAAGGCTCTCACAGAACTAAAGTTTACCAAATTTAGATCTATGCTTGGATTTCAGGAAAGTTATCATTAAGGGGGGATATGCTCTAATGCTTCCTTCCTTCTCCTATTGTGTCACCTTTGTAAATCATTCAATCCTATCCCAAGTTGTTCTTACGGGGGGATGTTAGGATATTCCAACACAGGAAATAGTTAAGTATAACTTGGTCTAGCGTAAGGTTATGTAAAGTGTGTTTATTTAGTATGTATATTTTTAACTTATAATCTGATATTCATGATATGTAGTGATTTGACGGTTCATTCTCTCCTCGCTATTACCGACACTTTATCTGTGGCTTAACACCTGATTGGTCTATGATCTCTATTTAAAGAGCATGAAGGGTCATTTGTCCGGTGACCGTTTATGAGAGAAGCTTATGTAAATTTTCTTTCTTTACATTAATAAATCGCTTGAAGTGGCCGTGGTGGCTCAGGCCATGGACTGTTTCCCTCTTTGAACCGCGTCAAATATTGGTGTACTGATCTGTGATCTATTTGTGAGCGGTGACCTTTGGTGTTTGATCTATAAGGAACTTACCCTGTAAATTCCTACAAATATCAGTTTGCTGTGGTAGGAATTCGGGTTATCGAATTTTCACATTGCACTTGGTGCGATTTTGGTTATACGTACCCTTACTTGCTATATATATGAGAAACTTTGCATATTTGTGTATAGTGGTTTGGATTCATATGGATGCACATGACTATATACGTCCATTTCTTTTCCCTAAAATTTGAATATTTACGTACTTTATGGTCGACTTGTTTTTTGGTCTAGTTCTTTTTGGTTTCGGCCCTGCTCTCGGTTTTGGGGTCAGTTGGTTCGGTTTTGGCCCTACCAAATGATGCACCCATCAGGGAAGGGGGTGGTGGGAGAGGAGGGGAGAAGAAGGTCAGACATTTCCTTTGGATGTTGGAATTGCAATGGAATATTTTGGTCTTCCTTGGATTCAATTCACGACACACTTAGACCATTAGAGTTCCTATTTTCGATTGAAATCCACTAGCGTCCAATCAGACCTGTTTTGGACTATCTAGGATACCATTGCTTATTAGTGGGAAGATAGGAAACCTATATCTTAGGTAATGTGTGGGGCTCAGGGGGAGTAGCTTTCTTGATCAAAGACTTACTCTAGAGCAGAGTTTCCATGGTTACATTGAATGTTTATGTTAGATTCATGTGGATTTGGATCAATGGCTTGACATCCCATCCTTGTGACATATTTGTTGTCATATGCTACTCTCCCCCTTGGTTCTTAGGGTTTTCTCTCCACAGGGATTCAAATATGGACCTTTGTTAGGATTTATACGTAGATATTGTTCAATGTTCAACATTAGGGGATATCATCATTTTGGGGGACTTCAACACTTGCACGAGAGGCCACCAGATCCCACTTGATGACAGGGTCAAGGATGCTCTCTTTTTGCATGAGATTGATCCAAATTTATTGTTACTCCATAGGACCTTGGAGGTCCAGTAGATGACCCACTCCCTCTTATCCTTCTCCCTCAGAGTTGACAAACCCTCTCATCCACCCTCCCTTCCTATGCTAAGTCTTCCTTGCATTACTGTTTTGCTTGATGACAAGGATTCATATGAATTTGCTTCACATCTTTTATAGCTTCTATCTCCCCTCTCTTGCTTCTTGTCCCTCAAGTCAACCTCCTCCAATTATGAACTTTTTTTCATTGGTTGTTAGGGATGTGACTCTTAGCTTTTATCCCCATGTTACCAATGCTCATTCTTGCTCCATGAGCTATAGATCCAACCCTACGAATTATTGGTAAGACAATGACTACAAATCCCATCATAGATAGCTCCATAATGCCCTTCACCATAACCCCACCTCCCACGGTCCACCCCATTCTTAGCAAATCCTACTATAGCCTCCATTTCCACAATAAATGCTTCTTCATCTCTCATAGCACACATAATTTGCATGCAACCCTTCGTTGCTTCCCTAAACGTTTTGGTTCATGTCTTTCCTTGCCACTCCAACCTCCCTTTTGATTTTGATCCCAATCCATGTTCACCAATACAATTGCCATTTATGATGTACTTGGGCAACCTTCCTAGTATGTTGTTTCATGTTCTTTTAAATAAATATCCAAAATACAATTCAGGAGATGAACAAAAACAAAGCAACATATGAGTAGGGGGTTCTAAGTTGAGCTTTTTCAACATGGTGGGTTGACACTTCTGGATTACATCATAGGCTTGTTCAACCATGTTGTTTTCTTAGGATTCCCATAGGTGTGGTCCTTCCAATCTATTCAACTAATCCACAAATCAATTGGCAACTTTGATATGAATAATTTTTGGACTATTATGGTGGACCAAGCTTTCTCTAATCTTTATGCAAATGTTCTTCACCTATAATTGTCTAGGGAATTTGAGAGGAGATATATTCAAGGTAGAGGACAAGCAGGATTTAGGCCAGAGAATTGATTATATTCTCACACTTTAGGCCATCATTGGGGAGGTGAGGTATTGCTCTTTGAAAGTCATTTGTTGTTTCATTCTAAGTCACCAGGTTCGTGTTCGTGTTCGAGTTCGGCGACGTTGAAATTCGAATAAAGTTCGGCACCGAAATTTTTTCCGATAAAGTTCGGCATAAAATTCGACATATATAAATTTGAATATATATATATATATCTATATATATAACAATTTTAAGCATGTTGAAAGATAAATATGATGCACATAAATAAATAAGCATGTCAATTTTCAAAGTGCATAATGCACATTGCAAGCACATAGATGATAGGATTATTGCTCAAACATTTACATCATTTCCACATATAAACCATGAAAGTGAGTGCCAAATTTCCAATAAATAACCAACTTCAGTCTTCCATACATAGTAAACAAGGTGAGAAATCTGTGGATCCAACTCCAAATCTGGCAAGCTCCATTTTCAGTTTGGAAATGGCAGAGGATCTGCTCAGGATCTGTTTTCAGCTTCTGCATTGTCAGAAACATCACGAGGTCCTCCAAAAGAACTCTCAAAAAGACATAAAATTTAAAAAAAAAGGCAGTGTGGAGCCCTAAAACACTAAAATCCCAACCCTTTTAAAATGCACAAATCAGGGGTTTTCAAAGCAGTCAGTGCTTTTGAGTTTCTGAGAGCAATTTGGAGCTTCTTGGAGTGATTTGTGGAGTTGTCTGTGCATTTGCCAACGAATCAATGATGAAAGACCACATTACGGATGCATTTATGGAGTTATGGATGCTTTTTAGAATCTAGATATCTAGATAGTGATCATTAATGACTTATCAGATATTCTTTTTGTATGTGTGCCGTGCTTACATATAATGTCTCGACTCTTATGGCTAATATTTATGGCAACTCTCGGAGTCATGAATTGTTTTGATTCTTGAAAAATGTTTCCAGTTCATGGTTTTCGACGAAATGTAAATATTTATTTTTATATATGTCATTCCTCATATTTGATTTGACTTTTCAAAAAAATCGGCAGATCCATTTCCATGCAATATAGGTATAAAATACAATGAAAAGATATTATGCAGGTAGAGATGCGGAATCAATGAGATTGCATTTGACCTTGAAGATGCAATGACTTTCAAAAGATATTATGCAGGTAGAGATGCGGAATCAATGAGATTGCACTTGACCTTGAAGATGCAGTGACTTTTAGCCTCATATTAAAGTACAAATCAGAATCAATCTCACGCAATAAGCAATAGACTTCAAAGCTTGTAACTTGCAACTAGAAATAAATTTAACATAAACAGTTATCAAGAAACATAATAATTAAGAAGTGATTCTCTTAGTGTATCAACATCCAAACCTGCCAATATCTGGGTATTCACCTGACATCATCTGGGTATTCACCACTTCCAGAAGGGGGAGCACAGTAAATAACCGTGGCAAATGCAATGAAAATCATTACCGCGGCAACGCCAATGTCACCAAAGTGCCAAACCTAAACGAACACGAACAAATTTTTGACGAATTTAATTAAAAAAACGAATTTAATCGATTGTTTTTTCATGTTCGTGTTCGACATTATGTTCGGCTTGGGGTTCGGCTTTGTGTTCGCCGAACAAAATCGAACATGTTCGGCTGCCGATTAAATTCGGCGAATTTCGAATTTTTTCCTTGAGGTTCGCCGAACCCGGTAACTTAAGGTTTCATTGACTTTCAAAAGGTGTTTGATTTAGTCCGTAGGGAGGCTTTATTCTAGAGGTTTAAAGACGGTGGTATCTCAGACATTCTTGTCATGGCTATCATGCCCCTTTGAGTCTATCCTTGGTAGATTCCACACGGGTCATAAGATAAGATAATATAATTATATTAATGTCCAACAAATGACCACAAAAGTAGGTCATTGGGACAACTGAGTAAAATGATGTCGACACAGAGTAGGAGTACCAAGAATCCTATATAAAGAACAAGAAATGAAGTAGAAACGTGAAGTCTATATGCAAAAATATGAGAAAACATGAGACAATCCTCGAATCCGAGTGCGAGTTGTTGCAAAGGGAGGGAGATGTGCAAAGGAAAGGATTTAGGGATCGAGTCATGATCCACTAGATCTACTTCTACTAATATTCGAGGTTGAATGAAGAAAACTCAAGATAGGGTGATGCCCTAAAGAAGAGCTAGGGGAGGGTCTAGACCGTCTCCTTTGTTGTTGCGTGGTTGCTATAACTTGCTGCTAATTTCCAGTTGATATGACCTGTCTATTGGTAAGGGATTTGGTCTGGCAATGTCTATAGAGTCTTTGGGGAGGGAGAATGGTCCCTTTGGTATACACTGATCTAGAGCTAGAAGTAAAGTTCTCCTTGTCCAGTTTCTTACTGTCCCTAGTTGATGGGAGCACCATTGAGAAGGATGTGATCCGCTGGATAAGATCTGGCCTAGGAGGAGGTCGAAGAGTGTGGGTACTAAGCTTGATGACCTCTTGCATGTAGAGGGATAGACATCTTTGGTCCGAATACTGGAAGAAACTAGAAAGGGCTTGGATCCCCCTAAACAAAGAATGAAATCTCCCATGGACCTCATAATAAATGGGGCAATGAAAGATGAATTGCTCCTTTGAATCAATCTCTCGAAGATAACATAGCTAGCAAATCCTGTCTGAATGGTCTATTTGGTGGTCTGTCTCAATCTGTAGTTGATGAGATCCAACTCATAGAGTGTCATCAATCAAATTTTATCAGGAACACAATTAGGGTGAAGTGGGGTTGTCCTCTTTTTCATACGTTGTATGGGATGTACATCGATGAGTTGGGGTCTTTTCTCTGAGAGCATACCTAAGGAATGGGTGCCTTCATCAAGTATTGATATCCATCCCCCTCTATGTCAATGATGTCCTAGAGGGATTATAGACACAACTTGATGCCTTATCTAGTTTTTATGATCTTCATCAGTTGACTATTAACCTTGGTGATGATATTCAATGGGTCAAAACCCATCTTGTCAACGTATCATTTTTACTTCTGGGGTGTGGAGATTGAGATCACCACTATGTACACTCACTTCTTGTTTAGTTTTCTTGGCCTAGATTTGGTTGAGGAAATCTCTTTGACCTCAGATCAACAAGGGCTATGGATCCCTTGCTCCTCTCAAGCATCAATGTTTTTGGAACCATTTTTAGGGAATTTAGTCCAAGATGGACCTTATGGACAACCTCGCCAAACCCATGGTTCTCTATGGTTTAGAGGCTTGTGGACCTAGTTTACTGGAGTCAAATTGGGCCATGAAAGAGGGGGTTCAAGTTCTCATGCTTCATCACATCATCATATGCAAGAGGATGGATTCCTAGGCGATTATTTAGGCAAAGTGTGCGGCACCCCCTCTTTCAAGATTGAAACCATATTTGGATTAGTTTTCCTTTTGTTCTGGGTTCGATGTTTTGTGGACTTCCTAGCAGGTGGGATCACTATCCTTATCTTGCATATTGCTTCTTGGAGGCCATAACCGTTACTAGTTTCTCTAATCAAGCTCGTACTCATTGGTTTTTGGAGGCTACTCAGGCTACTTCAGATAGTCAATATCTCGATAGATCACCTCCCTCCATTCAAATACTCTTGTGATGTCCTTTGTCCACTCTTGCCAAATAAGCAAGAGTTGAATAGTGTCAACATAGAGGATGCCTTTAGACAATATATATGGGTTACCTGATTGACCCACTAAGTGGGGTAAACCCCAAGATGACCTTCTATGTAGAGCATATCTTGGACCTGAGAGATGTCCTTTTTGCTCACCCCCCCTACACACTTTGGCATTGAAAGCATGCTCTTTATATCCCCCTTTGGTAGTTTTTAGTTGGTTCTCATTGTCTTCGTGTTGGAACTGACCATCATATCACTTGGGAAGAGCTTGCTAGCTTTGCATCTTCATGAGATCGAGATGGAGTACTTCATCTTTAGGTGCCCTGTATCATATTGAGGTTATAGGACACATTTTTTGTCTCTTCAAAGAGGCTCAAAACTCTCTATCCACTTTCTTATGCTTCTCCGATAAGAGATGCTTGGCACATTACACAAGGGAGGCCTTTGGACTCAGATCTCACTCAATTCACCAACCCAATGCAGACCGAACCTTATTAAGCTAATTATAACTTTCTTCCTAATGTTTCTAGTAGAAAAAGGTACAAAGAGATAGGCAAACAACAACACTACATCAACCATTATTAAATATGTGAGACCCCAAGAGGCCTTTTGTGCTCTATTAGCAATAACCTTATGGACATGTCACCTTAGATCTCGAGATAGGTCATACCACATCAACAGTTAGGGTTTCTCCTCTAGAACTCAGTCACACGTTGTAGCACCCTGGTAGTGAGGTAGATCTTTGTCCAAATCTTTTTGTTCTTCTAGTTCCTTTGATCAATCATTTATCAAAAGTTTCTTCCCTACGACCTTGGATGATAGGAGATAGCATCAGGGTTGATTACCCTCTAGGTGAGCCATCCCCTTGATAGTGTTGGTGATTTTGTTTGGCACTATGGAATTCTTGCACCTACCTACACTGTTTCTTTGTTTCCCCACTCCATGCTCTTAGGCTTTTGAATTTAGATCTTTTACAACATTAGCTAGCTTTGATATATCAATATTTTTTCATAGCAGCCTTTGTGCTCCCATTCTATATCTCACACTGTTGTACCTAGTAGTTCCATTGACCTATTTGTGGTCATATGTCGCACATTAATAAAATTATCTTATCTTCATAAAATTCCTTGACAAAGGGCTATCAAGATATCATATAGGAGTTACTAAATTCAAAACAACGACCTCTAGAAAATTCAATTTACCATGCCACATCCACATGGAACAGAATTGTTTTTGCTGATCTTTGCCCGTTTTTCTAACAACCTTTGACCATGGTGTTGGTATGGCAGCTTTGCTTTCAAAAAATCTTGATGGTTTTAGGCTTCACATGACGAATTCACTTTTAAAGTCTTCCATTGATCACTTTGCTTAAAAAAGAAAATCTCGATAGCTTTAGGATTCATATGGAAGCTTGAATCCTAAATGATATCATTGACGGCTTGAATAGGTGGTGGTGTACTTTTTTTAGTAGCAGTTCTGCAACTCACTGTCCACATGATGGGCATGGCATGCCTCTCTCTTATCTATGGTCTCACAACAAGTCATGGACCTTGTCTCATTTGAACACACGATCATATCTCACACAACAACATCTCATCATATTTGTGGTGGCTTGATTTCACAAATCCACACAATCTCCTATCGACTTCTTATGATTGGGTTTTGTCATTCCAGTGCCAAACCACCACCACCTCCCCACAAATTGAACATTTTATCTTTTATTCAATGTGTGTGAACAATCTCCTGGTTCTTTGTCTGGTAATGACAATCCCTCGGGTCTTTTAAAATTTACTTGCTTCCTTGGCTTCTTCCCTTCAATGTGGCTATGATGCCATGTTTTTTTTTTATACATACATGGGTGGACAGGAATACACATTAGAATGAGAAAAGAGTGGATTTGTCTATTCATCAAATGTTACAATGTCTGATTATGTAGTCGAGGAGGAGCATGTTATGTAACTCCCAGATTCCTAACTAATAACCACTACATTAATTACTACATCAAATGCCTCATTATAAAATACTTTATTGGTGAGACTTTATTATATGTCTAAGATTGTCTTAACATGTCTAAGTTTTATATATGACCATTATCTCTAACATTCAGGACCATGTATGGGAAAGGAGATGACATGATTCATGTAGTTTTTTTCTTCTTTTTTCTCAGTTGGTGATTCTTAAGCAGTAGTTATGTATATACTATAAACTACTTCAAGGTTTGAATGGTCTTGCTTTTCCCTAGAAATGTCTATAACTTAAATTAATCACTTCTTTAAAGCATATTTATGGAAATTTTCTCGAGGAGCTTCTTCCACATAGGTTGTCCTTAAACCTGGATTACATTCATTTAATCTCCTTGCTCAATAGGGTTTGGAGGATGACCAGAACTGCAATTGAAAATTTTCATAACTTCCTCAGTACTTGTCAGATTTACTTTTGTATGCCGATTTGGAAATGGGAGCAAGATTGTGCTTCTAATGGTACTGGTGTAACTTCAATTTGGTTTTGGAGCAGAGAGAAAATCATGCTTGAAGATAGGGTTTTGTTTTCGTAAGAAATGGCAGATCTGGAATGTCAACTTCTTGAGGACATATCTCCTTGATACTGTCCAGAATTATTATTATGTCTCATTTCAGAAATTCTGTCAATATTACACAGATCTGGAAGGTCAACTTCTCAAGGGCATATCTCCCTAAATATTGCCCAGAATTATTATAATGACCCCATTTCAGAATTGAATTTAATATTTCACGTCTAAATTCTAATACATTAATCTTGTTCCCTGGTAAAGAGAAAATCATGCCGCAAGTTAAGATTCCAGTTTCAAAAGAAATGACAGATTTGGAAGGTCAACTTATCAAAGGCATATTTTCTTCAATATTGCTTAGAAGTGCTAGTATGATCCCTTTTGGAAATGGTGTCAAAATTCTGTTTCTGATGGCACGGGTCTAACTGTAATCATCCACAATGGTAAAACAATATCCTGGTCACAATTTTCTGATCCAAGAGAGAAAAAGATAGCTCAAAATCTGCAAAAAAATTCTGCCACTTGCCCATATTGCCACTGTGATACCACTTGGTAAGATCCAAGGTCTGCCACTGAATCTCTTTAACCAGAATCACACAAAGTGCATAACAACAGTGAAATACCAACAATGCAAGAAAAAAATTGTATTATCCATCCCCTTAAAGAGAAGGGGGGAGCTCTCTAGCCTCTTTGGAGGAGGGGGAGGTGGGGTGGCAACCTTCTAATACAATTGCATAGGCATGACATGCTTGATAATTGATATTCGATGTTCAGATGAGGAGGATTACACGATTAAGTTTTTCTATTCTAATCCTAACCCCACTTACTACAACCATAGTCTATAGCATGTGGATAAATACATGCTCTGCCACTAGAAGACAAATATGGATGCACACCCCTAACTTCAATATTAAATTTTAATGCTAACCCCAGTCCTATTAGACCCTTAATTCTTTATTACAGTACAGAGGGTTACAACAGGTTCCCTCTAGAATGTTTCAGCTTTCCTTGTGTCAGGATCATAACCTGATCTTTGTGGTTAATTTATGTGAGCAGTTCCTCCAGGCCAAGTGTTTTTTATTTGTTATCTACCTTGAAGTAGATGGTTACTTGCTTAGAACAATTGACTGATCTAGATAAAATATGGCTTTGCTTATTTCCTTTCTACCCTACATAATCAGTAGACTTCAAGAACACCTCAATGACTCAAAAGCTACAAGTTTCAGGTTAAAGTATAGGCTCGAAAGGCATATGCTTTTGCCAGATGTAAGTTGTAGATGAAAATCTTTTACTACACAAATGGGGATTTTTTTTTCTTTTCTGAATCACAAATATAATCTTGAAGTTTACCAGAAATCCTTAATGAATTATTAAATATTATAATTTTATATCATTTTGTACTTCTAAAGATGACATGTGGCTTTAGAACAGAAAATAGAATTTGTTTTATTGTAATATTCTCAAGGGATTAATTGGCCCAAGGAACGAAATAGCCTATCGATCCCCGTAGGCAATAGTCCTCGATAAAGGGAAAAACCACAAAATACCCAATGTTTGGGCAAGTTTGGGGGCAGTTCGGGCAAAAAAAGCTCAATGTTCTGGTTTGATGTGAATTTCAATCAATTAATTAAGGAGAAAATCGCCTCATGGAAATCTATAAACACAAGTGGTTTGGATTCATTTGATTATCACTTGGATTGGATTATTTTATCTCTATTTTGTTGAGCCTGAGGCTTTGCAAGTTTAAGATCCCATTTTCTCTCTTGGTCTAGTTTTGGTGGAGGTGATCCCATCCTACCTAGTCACCTTTTTGTTCTGGCACAGGAAACATCTATCCGAGGAAGCAATGGAGTCTTCAATCTATTTCATCTTCTCTATTATGTTTTAGAAAATAGGGAGATTACCTATCTGGAGGAAACAAATTCTGTGGAGGAAATATGAGGCCAAAGACTCAACTTGTGGTCATCCAAGTTTAATAGAGATTCCTAGTAGCAGGACAAAATTTATCTGAAGCAAAAAGGGTGAAATCCTAGGGTATCCAAAAATCTCTTGAAACCAACAATCCGAATTTCTGATGCAACCGATATTCTCCAGAGGTTATGCGAGTAGGCTTTGAGGGATAATAGAGATGAGTTTCCTGGAGCTATTGTTCGGTCTTTAGTCGCTGGTCTTTAGTCCGTGGGATGATCTTTCTTATCCTCCTTGGAGATCAACGTCAAATTTTTTGTGGCACAACGGATTGTCCTGGGTATCAATGCACATCTTGGTGAAAGGAAAGTCACGTGGCTCAGGATTGGGCAATTTGGAATTGTCTGGGCTGCATTAAAGTGTAGTGAAGGCCACACCAAAGAACCATTGTGATTTTTTGTGTGACACGTTGATTAATAGTGTATATAGATGGGACAATGAGTTTTTTCAGCGAGTCTGGTGTGATAGCCGAATTCCGTAAGGTAAGGAAGGAACCCTTCGAGGTTGATCTTGTGATGTTTTGAAGGAGACCGAGGCATTTTTTGAAGGTGAACAATGACTCATGGACGATACGAAGAATTTCTGAAACCGATGTGCTATTTTTGGCTCCCGTAACAGAATGAAGAAATTATTGAGGGACTAAGAATGTTGAAGAGGGAAATATATCCAAGATTCGTTGAACATTGAAGTGGAGAATTGGAGAGTTTCTGAAGATAGATTCGAAGGCACAAACGAGCGCAGTTTTGAGGGCATCTGGGAATTCTATAGACAAAGCTTGCATAGTGTTTACAAGTGTGTGGGTTGACCTAGAGTAATTCAAAACCGTGGTTTCTTTGCATTATTGAATTTATTCTAGTTTATTTGGAACTATAATATTTGAACTTGTATCAAACTGTTTATGAATCTGTTGGTTAAATTATAGTATTGGTTTCATTAAGTTGTTGTGAAAGCCAATACTATGTATTGAAGGTTATGTTATTTATATTGAATAAACTGTTGTACAAGAAGAAGGAATCTAGTTGAAACCCTAACTACTATGTTGCACGGGGACCCGTCCCCGCCATAATTTCATGTTGTTCCCTCCGTTCCGGCGTTCCGGGGACTTTGGAACTCGTCGGAAACGTTCCGGATTTGCTGGGGACTCCATCGGGGACTTGGGGACTTCAAGGCTGTCCCCTAGCCGTCCCTCGAAAATTCAGGGATTTTTGGGGGACTTCCAAAACGTCCCTCGATAAATCGGGGACTTCTGGACGTCCTCAATAAAATTTCAAATCATAAGTTAAAAAAATATTAAAATATTTCATTTTTATAAAAAAAAATAAAACAAAATTTTAATTTAAAAAAATGTAAATTCCTAAATTACATTTACCCTAACCTAAAGGCTAACGCATATACCTATCAAACTTAAAACATTTACGGTTTACCGTTTACCATTTGGCAGCTACACTAGTGACTATTGTTTTTTAATTTTTTTTTGTCATTTTGGTTCTTGGACTATAGTCTAGGACTATAATTTATAAATTTATAATCCATGGTTTTCTACTTCTAGACTCTTAATTTGAGATTTATATTTAAATTTTAATGAATTGTTCATGTTTACATCTTTATTAAATTCTAGTACTATTTACTTTTATGCTTTAGCTGCTATTTAAATTTTGAAATGATTCATCATGCATCAATGATCATAGAATGATTATGTAGATATTAGAATGATCATAGAATGATTATGTAGATTTTAGACAGTAGCAAATTGTAGGTTGTAAGTTGTATGAAACTAATAGTACTTATGTTATGCAATGATGACGAAATTTGTTTTTGTGATCCACAATTCTCAATGACGATTAGATTAGTATTAGTCTTTAGATTTATAATTTTAGTATTTTATTTATTTTGATTCATGTTTAATTTATTTAATTTTAATTTTTTAATAAATAATAAATATAATAAATAGTTGCCGCACTTGTCGTCCCCAACCCGCCGTCCCCTGAAAATTTGGGGGTGTGCTCTAGCCGTTCCGGAAACTCGTCCCCTCGTCCCCTCCGTCCCTCCGTCCCCACAACCAATGCAACATAGCCTAACTACGTAAGAAAATCTATGGAAAAAAATAACCCTAGAACCTTACAATGATATCAGAGCTGCAATCTTCCCAGCTTGGGAGGGTGTCAACCTTGTATGCTTCGAAGGGATATTAGTAACGTTACAGTGAAAAAGAATAAGGTTAACCACAACGCAACCATGGGCGATAGGGAAGATCGAGGAGTACCAGATACCATGGATCTCTTGCATGTATTGATTCATGGAAAAACATAGATGACAAATTTGATATTAAAGAAATAACTTAGGTACTAGCTCAAGGACAACAACAATTAGCCCAACTAATGGCACAACTCATAGAAAATTCAAACGTTGCTGGTAATAATGATAACATATCGAATAGGGCTGGTATTGAAGGAAGTGGCAATCATAACCCTAGTCCTACTGTATGCACTAACACTAGGGCAGCTAGTGGAGGGAGCCTCAGACCCTTACTCCCTCAATTTTCAAACCAGCAACAAACAACGACCCAAGAAGCAACAAGGCAGAATAAAATTATTGGTGAATATTTTCGGGAGTATGCAACACTAGAAGAGAACACTCGAGCAATGCTAAATTTCCGCGAATACAACTACATCACATATCAGAATAGGTGCAAAAGTTGGATACCTATTTTTGACTCAATCCCATGCAGGAAACATATGCTATCCAATTTGCCATGCTACACATAGAAGGAGGAGCACATGATTGGTAGTATCATGGATTGGTTACTTTGGGACATGCAAACATCACTTCTTATGTAGACTTTATGCAGAGGTTGATAGATAGATTTGAATTGAAGAACCCGAATATACACTTTAGAGAGCTGGCACAACTAAACAGACCGGATCGCATGAGGAGTATATTGCAAAATTCAAATGCACTGTAGTCATGGTCATAGACATCACCGAAGAAACACTGATCATGCTCTTCACAGAAATATTAGCCGAACCCCTACAGGGCCGGGTCAAGGGTTTCAACCCAACAACCCTACAAGATACCATCAAGAATACTTGAGATATGGGAGATGCAACACCAAAAGTGAAGGCTCCACCCATGCCACTAGTCATTCCAAAAGACAAGGGCAAGAAGATATATCTAGACAACGAAACCAACAAGGATCAACTAGATGAAGAGACTCTAAACAAGCTTAGAAGAAAGAAGCTTCGTTTCACTTGCAAAGAGCCATGGGAACTAGGTCACTAATGTTTTGGAAAAGGTAAGATTCACTACTTTGAAGTATTACCTAATAGCGACAGTGAGAGTGATACAATGCAACTACCAAGCAAGGAGTGTAGCATCCATGAAGAAGAACCACCCCCAAAAGCAGTGAAGAAGGCACTTCAGAGAACTGAAGGAGGTACTATCACTAATCTCAGGAGTTCCTAAATATCACACATTTAAAATCAAGGGTGCTATACAAGAGCAATGTGTCATAGCATTGATAGATGGTGGAGCAACATACAACTTTATTGATGCACCGGTAGTTGTAAGGAGAGGCATCCCCGTCCAAGAATTTGAGGGCTTCAAAGTGAGGGAAGCCGATGGGTATCATATGACGCGCACCTAGGTAGTTCCACAATTGAGCGTCACTCTTGGTAAATACATGCTTACTGATGATTTTTATGTGATAGAATTGGCAGATACTAATATGGTGTTGGGAGTTCAGTGGGTACTCGCTAGGAATAATTGTGATGAACTACCAAACGATGGAAATGGACTTCCAAGACCCAAAGGGCAGCAGAGTAGTTCTGAGAGGCATGACCAAAGTTGGTCTCTTCATTGTCACAACTCAACAAATGGAGGTCATACCCAAACAAGGAGAAGTCACTTGCATGTCAGCTTGTAGAACTACAGGTAACAGCTTACAAGCTAATGAGGTCAGGTATACGGAACACGACACATTCTTGAGAGATTGGAGAGCCCATCTCTTAGTAGAGTACTTCAAAAATAAATTTTCTTGCTAAGTATTGGATGGACTCATTCATGATGACAAGTACAAGGTGGAAAATGAAATTATCTTCTACAAAGATGAGATATATTTTGTTCCTGAATCTACGCTGAAGGAGAAGCTTGTCAGGGCTACACATGACAAACCAGCTGAAGTTACAATAAAGTCTCACCCTCAAGACAACTATTGCTTACACAATGAGAATTTAATTGCAGCGACAAGGGAAGAAAGGAACACAAGACCAATTGGCATGCAGACACAATATCCAGCCAACACTAATATTTCATATGCTGACTGGCCTGATGTTGAACAGGCGGGTCAAACAAAACTGCAGCATCTTTACCAGGCATGATTTTGAATCAAAGGAAGTTCGTTACCTACGAAGTCTATCTTGGTGCAAAGCATAGTTTATATGCTAGCAGACTTGAGGACACAACAGATTATAATGCATGGGGCTGAAGATAATTGCTGTTTTTTTTTCTTGTTTTTTAGCATCCTGGACCACTTTGGGAGATGGTTAGGCGGAAACTTCATGGAAATTCTGCTGGAGGATTTTTTTGGAAAATTGTGGGGCAAGGTGGAAGCCTAATTGAAGACATAACGGGTCATTTGATTGCTACAGAACAGGGACAAAAATGCAGCCTGCATGTTGCTGGAATCTCTGATGAAAAAATTGATTGGATTGTATATTGGCAGCACCGATTTCGCAGATGGGAAATGATGAAGTTTGTGCCTCATGGAAGTGCAGAATTTCAAGCATATAAGGGTCACCACTTTCAAGTAACTATTGAAAATTTGGGCGCAGGCAGTAGAATGCAACTTCTAATGAACGAAATGACATCTTGCAGTGCTGGTATATATTCAAAATTGTAACTGTGAAGTTTGAAGGGAATTTTTTATGGTCAAGGGTTGATGAGAAAAAGTTGCAGCACCCAGATTTGTCATTGCTTGGGGACAAGCAATGTAGCAAAGGTGGGACTGTAATGTCCCCGGGGGATTAATTGGCCTAAGGGACGGAGTAGCCTATCGATCCCTGTAGGCAATAGTCCTCGATAAAGCGGTAAACCCCAAAATACCCAATGTTTGGGAAAGTTTGGGGCAGCTGGGGCAAACAAATCCCAAAGTTGGGGTTTGATGTGAATTTCACTCAATTAATTAAGGAGAAAATCCCCTTGAGGAAATCTATAATTATGAGGGGGTTGGATTCATTTGATCATCACTTGGATTGGATTATTTTGTCTCTGTTTTGTTGAGCCTGAGGCTCTGAGGGTTTCTGACCCCATTTTCTCTCTTGGACTAGTTTCGGTGGAGTTGATCCCATCCTATCTTGTCACCTTTTTGTTCTGGCATAGGAAACATCTATCTGAGGAAGCAGTGAAGTCTTAACCTATTCCGTCTTTTCGATTATGTTCTGGCGAACAGGGAAATTATCTATCTGGACAAAACGAATTCTGTGAAGGAAATCTGAGGCCAAGGACTCAAATCGAGGTCATCCAAGTTTAGTAGAGATCTCTGGCAGCAGGACGAAATTTCTTTGAATCAAAGGGCGAAATCCTAGGGTAGCTGAAAATCTCCTGAAGCCGGCAATCCAAATTTCTGAGGCAACCGGAATTCTCCAGATTGCCATGCAAGTAGGTTCTGAGGCATAACAGAGATGAGTTTTCTGGAGCTGTTGTGTCTCTGGTCCTTGGTCTTTGGTCTATGGACGACCTTTCTTATCCTCCCTGGAGATTGATGTCAATTTCTGTGGCACAGCGGATCGTCCTGGGTATCAATGCACATCCTGGTGAAAGGATATTCACGTGGCTTAGGATTGGGCAATCTGGAATTATCTGGGCACGTTAAAGTGTAGCAAAGGCTGCACCAAAGCACCATTGTGACTGTCTAAATGTGACGTGTTGTTCAGTAGTGTACGCAGACAGGACAACGGGGTTTTTCAGCGAGTCTGGTGTGACAGCCGAATCCCTGAGGAGAGGAAAGAACCCTCAGAAGTTGATCTTGTGATGTTTTGAAGCAGACCGAGGCATTTTCTGAAGGAGAACAACAACACTCGTGGAAGATACGATGAATTTCTGAAACCGATGTGCTATTTTTGGCTCCTGTAACAGAACAGAGAAATTACCTGAGGGAATACGAAGGTTGAAGAGGGCAACATATCCGAGATTCATTGAATATTGAAGTGGAGAATTGGAGAGTTTCTGAAGATAGATTTGAAGGCAGAAACGAGTGCAGTTCTTAAGGGATCTGGGCATTCTACGGACAGAACTCACATAGTGTTTACAATGCTACGGGTTGACCTAGAGTAATTTGGACCCGTGGTTTCTTTGCACTGCTGAATTTATTCTGGTTTGTTTGGAACTATAATATTTGAACCTGTATCAAACTGTTTATGGATCTGTTCTTTAAATTATAGCATGATATTGTTTGGTTTGATTACGTTTTTGTGAAAGCCAGTACTGTATATTGAAGCTTATATTATTTATATCAGTGTGGAAAAAGTCGGCAAAATGTCCGGACTTTTTGAAAAAATCCCGAATTTTTCCCTGAGCCGACTTTTTGTCTCGATTTTTTCCTCAAAGTCCTGACTTTTTCCAAAAAATCGTGTGAGGTAGTTTCTTTAATAATTTTTTAAATTTTTTTGCCGACTTTAATATTTTTGTATTTTTTTTAGTTTTGTAGACTTTTTGCTGACCTTTAAAAAAAAATCCCGACTTTATCAAGCTTTTCAACTTTTGGATCCTTGCCGATTTAATCTCGACTTCGACTTTTTCCACATTGATTTATATTGAATAAACTGTTGTACAAGAACAAGGAATCTGGTTGAAACCCTAGCTACCTAAGAAAATCTAGGGAAAAATCTCCCTAGAACCTTACATTTATAACATCTGTATTTCACATCATAGACAGAAAGAAAATAAATACAAATAATCTAGTAGGTTGAAATAATGGATTTCGAGGAACTTGCTTACATCCCTTGACGTAAGACTGATCTACTTTTTCATTGCATGGATACTTTGTCTTGGTGTTTATGTTTTCCATTCTGTTTTGCAGGTGTTGTTCTTGATGTATCACTATTTTGCAGCAAAAGAAATTTATAATGCAATCCGTATGTTTATTGCTGCCTATGTCTGGATGACTGGATTTGGAAATTTTTCTTATTATTATGTACGTAAAGATTTCAGTCTAGCACGGTTTGTACAGGTGTGCTTCCTTATATCCTATTGTACTTCTATTTTCAAATGCATAGATTTTTCTTTAGAATTACTTTTGTAAAAGGAACTATTACCCTGTATTAGGAAAGATGTTTTGCTCACAAAATGAGTCCCTTGTATCCTGAACTTATTGACCATTCTACATTGCAAACTTGCAGATGATGTGGCGACTCAACTTCCTTGTGATTTTTTGCTGCATTGTTCTAAATAATGACTACATGCTCTATTACATATGTCCAATGCACACGCTTTTCACTCTTATGGTATATGGTGCCCTTGGAATCTTCAACAGATACAATGAACAAGGATCAGTAATTGCATTGAAGATTGCAATTTGCTTTCTAGTGGTTATTGTCGTTTGGGAGTTGCCAGGCATGTTTGACCTTATTTGGAGCCCCTTGACATTTATTTTGGGTGAGTGAAATATGCATGATATCTCCTTGTGCATAAAGTCCAACTCTTTCTATGGTTTGGATGCTAATTAGGTTACATTCTACAATGCCAAAATGATTGGATTTGGTAAGAGTGCGTTCCATTTATGTTCAGGCATTATGCACTGGCTTGATGTTTTTGACATGTCATTGATAATGCAGGTTATTCTGATCCAAACCCAAATAAGCCTAGTTACCCACGTCTGCATGAATGGCATTTCAGATCAGGGCTTGATCGCTATATCTGGATCATTGGAATGATTTATGCATACTATCATCCTACCGTGAGTTCATTTGTTATGAGAAATTTTTCCCATTTCATGTTCAGAACATGCTTTTAGCTTCATGTCAGATGTGTGTTCTTAGCATTACAAGCTTCCTTGTGTCCATTTTATGATTTTCCATATATAGGAAGCTTTGTTGCAAGTAGGTCTTGATAGACAGTTGCACAGGCATCCTTGTGTCCATTTTACAATTTTCCAAATATTGGAAGCTTTGTTGCAAGATGGTGTTAATAGACAGTTGCATCCTGCATCTGATTGAAATTAGTTACATAATTAAATTGATTTTCCAGGTTGAAAGGTGGATGGAAAAATTGGAGGAAATGGAAGGGAAGCTAAGAATGCTAATCAAGGGAATCGTTGTGATGGCCTGTTTAGTGGTTAGTTGTCTGATCATGTCATTTTTTTACAAATTTGTTTTGCATTGCTTTTACTAAAATTGGGTTTTCTTATAAAGTCTTCTTTTCATCTCATGCTCTCTTCCTGATTTTCTTGTAGATCCTCTGGTATTTCCAATGTACACTGTGTTTTCTAGTGATTTTGTGGAGATGCTTCTAGCATTCCCTTTTTTTCACCGAACTCATTATATTTTTAGCAGTACTAGTGATTAACATTGGCCACTAGTAGACATTAAAATCTAAATTTTTCTTTCTGTTCTCAAGCTTTTGAAGACTATATCATTTTGCAGGTTGGATATCTCTGGTATGAACATATATATAAGCTGGAGAGGAACACTTATAACAAATATCACCCATATACATCATGGATCCCGATAACGTATGTACAGTGATTCCTGCAGAAGTCCATTGAAAATATTCAACTGATGCAATGTTAGAGTCTGCTTTAAATCTTTTATACTGATTTATGTGCCTTCATTGTACCATTACAGTGTATACATTTGCCTTCGGAATGTGACACAAAAGTTCCGGAACTTTTCTCTAACACTTTTCGCGTAAGTGGCTTCTCTGTTATTCACCTTTCAGATGGTTGTACTATGGTGGCTTTGCTTTTCTATATTTGCATTTAAAATTTAAATCTATGTAAATCTAACATTTAAGGGAATACTATTGACAGATGGCTTGGAAAAATAACTTTGGAGACCTACATTGGTCAATTTCATATCTGGTTGAGGTGAGGCATTCACTTTTGCAATATCTATTATGTAGCTATTTAAGACAATTCTGACATTCTAAATATGCAGAACTGGAACACCTAATGGACAACCTCGATGGTTACTTTGTATTATTCCGGGCTATCCAATGATTAATTTTATGTTAACTACTGCTGTGTATATCCTGGTGAGTTGAACCATAAGTTTTCTGCCTATCATTTGTGGACAAGATGAAACACACGAGATATTGTTTTTATGAACTACATTATAAAGTATTCTTCAGCTGGTGGGCATCTTTATAATGGCCTTCATATATGTTACTTGTTATACAAAGTAATGGATTGGACTTATAATATATACTGAAGCCTGATTTTACTGTATGTATTCTAACATCCAATGGTTTTTCATGTAGGTATCACATCGTCTCTTTGAGTTGACAAACAAACTAAAATCTACCTTCATTCCAAGTAAAGATGACAAGCGCCTTCTCCATAATACAATGGCAGCTGCCGCATTGTCTCTTTTCTTGTATGGGTCAGCATGGCTCTTGGTCACTATTCCTAAGATGGCAGTAAGTTTTGCTTCTTCTCTCGAGATGTCCATTTGTAACTAATACCCCAGCCTACTTTTCATTAACTGTGAAAATTTCCATGTTAACATATGCCCAAATATATTACTCTTGTTTCAGGGATTGTAATATGGAAGCTTGGCAAAGCTTGCTATACCTGTGACCTATGGTGGCTTCCTCGGCTCTTGTTTATCTTCTAAGATTCACCTTCGCAACTACAGTTTGGGCGAGCCTGCATTGCGGGTTGGTACTACATTTATTATTAAATTTTGTGGCTGCCTTGGAGTTGTTCAACACAAGCAATGCCACTCCTGGGCAACTGTATGTGGCGCTGTTGTATACTTTTGTATGTGGAGTTAGGATGATTGAAATACACTCTTCTGGAAGGGGCTATATCTTAGAAATTGTTTAATAGGTGGAGAGTATCCGTTTTCATTTTGTCTCAGAAACTGGAATTTGCATCCAATTAGTTTGCAGGTTCTCCGTAGTAAAACTTATATATTTCTATTTTGAAGCATCCGATATCTGAGAATTTTAGAAGGCAAGGCCCCTTCAAATTGTTACCTAAAGGGGTATTATTAGGGAATTCCTTCAAATCTCGTGGACCTTCTTTGGAGGGTTGATGAAAGTTCATTGTGTCAAGGTTGAAGTTCTCAATATTAGTACAAGTGTATGCTTATTTAATGTTTTATCTGTGGATGTTTGATCTGTACTCGCATTTTGAGCAGGGAATTTTGATATTTGCTTTACTTTTATTAAGGCATAGGGATCTTCAATTATTTTAAGCCTCAAGTTCTTTATACAAATACTCAGTTTCTAGATTATGTTGAGAATGTGTGTAATTCACTTGTGGCCATGTGGGCAGTCAAGGCTCTTAATGGAAATGTGGGTAGTCGTGAGTTTTTACTCCTGTTATTACATTTTCATTGTATTTTATTCTACTGCCGACCTAGTCTCCCTTTTAGAGTTGGCCTCGTAAACCCTAAGTGTTTGGTACCTCAATTGTAATGATCTTAGTGAAATGACACCTATACCATTTCGCCCTACTTGTGATACACTAAGTGTTCTTACCCTATGCAATTTCCTCTTGTTGAATTAGGGTTTGTTAAAGAGATCAATGTACATCTACTTTCTCATTTAATCTTAACATGGTATTGTTGGGAATTGGATAATCCCACGCTCCCCGTGTGTTTTGCGACATGTGCTTAACTGCCTCTTGAGGCACTGTAAACTCTGGCAATGCATCCGTTTACTAACACCCGCGGGTTTTGTGTAACAACAAACATGATTCCAACAAGCGGGATTAGAGCCAAAGGTCTTGAGTTCAAAACACACTCGGGTCACACTGGGCGGAGATTGTTGGGCATTGGATAATCCAAATCTCCCCATGGGTTTCATGACATGTGCTTAGCCGCCGCTTGGGGATTAGTTAACTTTGGAAATGCGTATGTTTACTAACACTTGCGGGTTTTGGTGTGATGGCAATCATGACTCCAACAGGTATTAGAGCTAGTGCGCCTTTTTTTTTTAATCCAATACCTAATTAGATTTGAATTTAGGACTTTAACATTATTTTACTGTTGTTATAAGGCTTAAATTAAGATTTTTAGGGTTTTATTTTTTGGACAGTCACTAGTTGGTTTGAGTACAAATTACAACATCGCTTTGATTTTATTGTTGTTGTAATGACATGGGAGTAAAGAAAATTTTATGGTCAAAATTCAATGGTTGGGATTTTGACATTTATTTTGTAGCATTGACCAACCATCGAGTTTTCAATGCTTTTAGAGTTTCCATGTGGCAAAGTTAATAAATTTAGCAAGCCCTGTGGACACTAGAATTCTGACATATTGACAACTGCTAACGGATCTCTAAAGGTGCCATGTGCAATGATTACATGGTCCTCAAATGTCATTGTGCCCTGGTATTTTGACTCTTGGGTAATGACCAACCAACATCTGAAGGCACCTATTTAATTACACTCTCAGAATAAAGAGTTGAGTGAGAAGGGGTTCACAATGTTAATCTGGAACGAGTGTTGAAATATTGACATGATATGGTTGCAAAATTGATGCTCGTGATGTACTGTTAATGTCTTAGGTGTCAATTTATTGTTACTTAAGTGTTAGTGATATTTCCATAGGTGCTTGGCATTCCAACGACATGTACATTTGAATAAAAATAAATATGCGAGATCTTGTTTGAAAATATGTTGGAGGTAACTATTAAACTTGAGAGATAACATCAACATGCATACATAATAATCAATCTAATAAACTAATACAAAAGATATGCAGGTGTTGACGAGTACAAATAATTACATAATTGTAGACGGTACATTAATGTGTACATCTAATCACATGATCAAGTATTATGATTGATTTTTGATGACAAAATGAGTTTTAGGCACTTCACCCTGCCTTGTATAAATCAATGTTGATAACATTGGTTTTTTTGCCAATGTCACGAAAAATTGTGCTTTTTATTGCTCCGGAAATACCGCCCCTTAAAAAATCACATTTTTTTCGAAAACCTTCCAATGTTTCTTGTAGAAAAAATTGCCTTGCTGATGGTCCCATGGGGTTTTAAGGTGATTCTTTGGGTTTTTTTGCTCATTTTTGTTCGTTTGCTATTGGAGGAGGAGAGCTTCTGGTCATCAACAACAAACTTTTTTTCAGTAGTACAAGAGTTCAAGGTTATTTGCCAAAGAAACCAAACATTGTTGTTATCGTCCATTCACAAGCATGTTCTTAAATACTCCAATACTAATGAATTTTTCCATAGATTTAGGAATGCTTGTTTGCCTCTTTGCTACTTACATTTTCCCCTTTTTTGTGATTTTCACATGATTTTCATTCCCATATAACAATGTAAGTGTTTTTTCTATAATGGGACAAGAAGCTTGATTTTAGTTTTTTATGCATCTTATTTTCCGTTTTCATTGCAAATAATCTAATTTAATTTTCTTAAAATTTGATTTTTGAATGAGGAGGTTATTATTTTTTGTCTAGTTGGGGTCTGATGGCATATTTTTTGTGTCTTGGTGCTTTAGGATTAATTTTTGAAGCTGTCCATTTCCACTGCAAATATGCTAAAGGCTTTGGACCCATTTTGGCAATATGGGGAACCTAAAGATGGGACATATTGACAACAATTGAATTGCAAATTGTATCACCAACATATGATAGGAGAGGTTAGTAGGTTGAAATACCATTTGGTTAAAATCCTTGAACATGTTGTTGAGATTTGTATGTCTTCTAGCCCGAAGGTTATGAGAGTTGCACATAATGCAATATGCACAAGACAAAAAGAAAGAAGAGGCAGTTGCAAACAAAGCTGAACTTGTAGGTGGATTTTCGAGGCTATCTACCTCTGAGGCTGAGGGTAGTGGGAGGGGCTCCACAATTTCACCTATTGAGAGGTCATCATTTTTTGTTTCACGAACTGAAGTTGGAGCACAAACTTCCATCAAATCAATGATAAATAAAGGGAGAAGAAAAAAGTAGATAGAGTTATGGGGAAGTGCCGTTTCGGAACTGACTTAACTCTCAACATCACAAAAAACAATCCATTTTGTGTAATATTCCTAAGTTGAAAAATAACATTGAATACCAAAACATGAATTAAGAACAATAATAAAGTTTTAAACCACACAAATCAATACTCCAAAGAAACTGGGCAAAATGATGAGCCATTTTATTAGTAATGGTTGTTGAGTACATCAAATGATATAAAAGATAGAACCTGGGCTTGCTAAGCAAACCCCAGGGGAAATTATGCTGATCCAAGTGTTGGAAATGGCTCCAAATTCATAGCACGCACTACCCATAAATTCTGCTATTGGCAGGTTTGTGGAACAACGATTTCTGCATGAAATACCGCTAACAAAATTATGCAAAATTAACCCCGAACTCCTCTCACCAAACCCACAAAAACATAATTTTTTTTTGGGATGGTTCCGACTGACCCGGAAGCCCTAAAAAAGAGAGAATGTTCTTCCTTGGCTGGCTATGTGCACTACTAGAAAACCTCTACTGATGTATGCCCAAAACCTTTGCTGAAATGCCTCCAAGCTTCCTACAAAATTTGCTCTAGAGACTCCCTTTTTCTCTAGCCCCTATCTCCTTTGAGAACAACCCTTCTTCTACCCCCGTGCAAGCTTTGCCTAGTGAGCTCTACACACTGCCCAAATAAGAGAAATTCAACTCACAAGATAACCCCAAATCTAGCCTTGCAAATCATTAGCAATCTTCCAGCTTTGCAGTGGAAAATTCTCTTGCAATCAACTCGCTCTCCAATTCTTTGTAGCATAACCAAAATCACACCACACAATCTGCCTATGTGCCCATGAAGTGCGCGTAACTCATTGCCTTGTTGAAGCCTTGAAGTGGACTCCAAGTTCCCAACTAGGGAGACACTCGAAGTTCTCTGAAGATTGCGGTGGAATTTTGCCTAAAACTCCTATGCTAAACAACATTACTACTCCTGTGGTCAACAACTCTAAGAGAGTTCAATTTTCTGAAGTTGGATAGACAAAATATTCAAAATGAATGTTTATTTATAATTGTTGACTCTCTCTCCCTTGGTGGTTCCCATCCTCCACCAACTCTCATCCCTTCTTTGTCACTCTCTCTCCAAATGTGAAAATTATCTCTTGGGGGTCTAATTGTGTCCCTTTGTGACCCCCACATTCCACTATGGTTGCAATTTTTCCCATTCTCCTTATTCCTAACACCAAAAATGTCTCCAATGCCAGAAAATGTCAAAATTGTGCTATTCCTAAGCAATTTAGGAAATTGGGGATATCACAGTCTTCACCAAAATTTGTTTGTCCTCAAGCAATTGCAACGCTGGGTGCTATAACACTTGTTCACCCTCCCATGTAGCGTCCTCCTCAGGTAAGTCCTTCCATTTGACAAGGAACTCCTTGATGACCCTATTTCTGAGCATCCTCTCTTGCACCTCCAAAATAGCCTCCATAATCAATACCTAGTGCCCCTCATCATCCGACCGTGGTAACTATCTAACAATTGCAACTTGTTGTCCCAAATCCTTCTTTAAGCATGACACATTGAACAAATTATGAACCTTGCTCTTTGGTGGAAGTTCCAACTCATATGCTACTTCTTTTATATGCCTACTCATGCTGTATGGTCCATAGAAGCTAGTCTTAAGCTTCTCGCCCCCCTTTTGCTGGAGAGTTGTCTATTTGTACGGTTGGAGGTGAAAGTAGACCAAGTCCCCAACCTCAAATTGCCCCTCAACTCTATGTCGATTTGCATGATTTTTTTGCTAGTTTTGTGTGGTTTGCAAGTTATCCTTAAGAGCCTTAAGGATCTCTTGGCTCTCTTGGATCCAATCTCTAGCCCTTGGGGCCCGATTGTCTCCAAACACCATGTCAGCGAAACATAAAACATCATAGCCATAAAGAGTGCGAAAATGTGACAAATTGATTGACATATGGTTGGTGGTGTTGTTGAAATACTACTCAAGGTATAAACCCATTAGGGGAATTTTGAGGTCTAAAATGGGCCTCCTAAGGAAATTATAAAATAATAGTAGAAATAATAAAATAAGATTATATTACATAATCAAATTTTATAGGGAAGAAAGAAAAACTATTTTTTTTTTCAACTTATCTCTATATGGGTTTACTCAAATTTCAAGTGGCAACACTCATTGGATGGAGAATTTGATTCCTCATCTAAGGAGTACCCATGTTGCATACTTTCGATGGACCTTGCTACACGAAAAATGAGAAATATATGAAAAATATGATTGCAATAACATTTTTTTTCATGTATTTCTCATTTTTCGTGTTGCAGGGTTTATCAAAAGTATGCAACATGGGTACTCCTTGGATGATGAATTAAATTTTGCATCCAATGAGTACTCCCGCTCGAAATTTGAGAAAAACTTTAGGGAGATAAGTTGAAAATACGAGTTGAAAAAATAGTTTTATTATTTTATTAATTTTTAATCTTTTTACTTTTTTACTCCAAAAATGGTGAATCATCTCCCATGGTTAACATCATCATCTTGAATTCTATTGGTTCTTATAAAGTTTATTTTGGTTGTGCATTTTTCTTAGGAGTCCCATTTTAGTCCTCAAAATTCCCCTAATGCACTTCATCGACGATCGTTGTTGCCTAGTCACATAGTTCCTCAAGTAGCCTTCTAGCCATTTGTTCACTATCTCCACATCCCTGTCGGTCTGCGAATGGTAACTAGTACTAGGTGTGAGCTCAGTGCCCACCAATCTAAAGAGTTCACAACATAAGCCCCCATGAACCTACTATCCTTGTCAGTGATAATGGTTTTGGGAAGACCATGCAATTTGAACACCTTCCTGAAGAAGAGCTCGACAACCTGTGAGGTTGAGTACTTGGTTGGAGTAACCAAAAAGTGGGAAAAATTTGTTAGCATATCCACCACCACATAGATGCTGTCTCGCCCCTGGGTAACTGGAAGTCCCTTGATGAAATCCATAGAAACTCTCCCAATTCAGTGCTAGAATAGGGAGAGGCTGGAACAACTTGATCGAATGTTTGTGCTCCCCCTTATTCCTCTGGAAGGTACTATACTCTTGCGTGTGTCTCAAGACGTCCCCCTTGAGGCCCCTCTAAGTAAATCGCTCCCTGATAGTTCGGTAAATTTTGAGGAACCTCAGATGTCCTGCCACATGTGAGTAGTGGGATGCCTACATGATCTTCTCCTGTAGCTGTGATCCTGGCACCAATTAAATCTTGTTCTTATAATATATCACCTCGTCGATCACCCTGTACTTGTCATCTCCAAATGAGCCATCTAAGATCTCGCATCCTTGCTGATTCTTGGAGTACACCAAAAGCTGCGCCCTCCAATCCTTGGTGATGTCCATGAGAGAGAGTGTTGCAGGCCTCTTGGAAAGTGCCTCTTCCACTACATTATGCTTCCCCTTGACATACTCTATTTCAAAATCATATTCCTAGATATTTCTGACCCACTTATGTTGTCTGTTATTGATTTCCTTATGCTCCAGGAAGAATCTCAAACTGTTGTGATCGATCTTTACTCTGAATCTGTTACCCACTAATTACTGCTAAAATTTGGCCAATGCATGCATGGACAACATCTCTGTCATATATAGAGTACACCCTCTCACACTACTGAATTTTTCGAATCTCAAATGCTATGGGGTGTCCTCCTTTCATAAATACTACCCCAATGCCCTCCCCTGATGCATCACTACCTTGAGGCGCTCAAAATTCTCCTGCGTAACATTTGTCCACTCAAGTGCACCCCATTTCGTGAGATCAGTGAGGGGTGCTTCTAGTTGTGAAAACCCCTTCACAATTCATTTGTAGTAGGTGCATATACCCAAGAATCCTCACAACTCTGTCACATTCCTGGGGTAGGCCAATCCAAAATGCTCTAAATTTTCTCTTGATGTACCCGCACTCCATCCACTCCAATCACATGACCCAGGTACAACATCTCGGTCGGGCCAAAATCACATTTGGACAACTTGGTGTACAACTGCTGCTCCTCCAAGATGCGCAACACCTATTCCAAGTGTTTTAAATGCTCCTCCCAAGTCCGACTATATATCAAGATGTTGTCAAAGAACACCAACACATATCTACGCAACTGCTTACGAAACACATGGTTCATGCAAGACTGGAAGGTAGTCGGAGCGTTGGTCAGCCAAAACGACTTAACCAAGAACTCGAAATGCCCATAGTGCCATTTGAACATTGTCTTTGGGACATCCTACTCTCTTAACTAAATCTGATGGTACGTTGAACGCAAGTCTATCTTAGAGGAGTACTTGGCTCCCTTAATGTCATCCATCAGCGCATCAATATGCAGAATGGGGTACATGTTCTTCAACGTCTTGTTGTTCCGGGCCTTGTAGTCAATGCACATGCGCATATTCCCATCGTTCTTCTTCACCAACACCCTGGAAGAAGAAAAAGAACTGGAACTTGTTCTGATATGGCCAAAGGCCACGAATCCTATATGGCCTGCTCTATTTCATCCCTGTAGGCCTTGGGATGTCTGCAGGGGGTAGTGATGACAACGTTGACCCCCTCCTCTAGCTCAATCATGTGCTCAAAACCTCTATTTGGGGGATGACTTGACGGACTATCTCCAAAAACTGCTTAGTGCCTCTCCAACACTTCTAGAATATTTGGGTTTGGCTGCCATGCCTGGTTCCATGTCTGTGAGACCCTGAGCTCCACTCCCCATGCTATATCTCCATGTCGCAAATCTTCCTCCATTCGATTTGCTGACACTTCTTGTCGTGGATAGGAGTGCATGCCCCTCAACACAGCCAAATTCCCAATGGTCCCCATGAACTCCATCTCCAAGGCCCTGTAATTTGCAGTGACATGCCCAAGAGAGTACAACCTTTGGACACCCAACACTATGTTAATGTCTGGAATGTTCACTGCATAAAAGTGATCGATCATTGAATAGTTCCCCATAGTCAAGGTCAGCTTGGGGACATATTAGGTACACTACATGGTCTGGTTCCCTAGCACCAGTGCTGAAAAACTCTCAAAGGGATGTGTGGGTATCCCTCTCGCTCTACCATTTGTGCATCAATGAAGTTGTGGGTGGCCCTACTATCTACCAACACTGACACACATTGCTCCTGAATAGTGCCTTTGATCCACAATGTCAAATATCTCAAAACCCATGTGAGTGATGCTATACCACCTCCTGTGGGAATTGTGATATTCGTATCTCCTCTTGCACCTTAGGGCTCATCCTCCCCTCTAACTGGCTCATGCTCGATTGTTATGCAACCAACTCACAAAATAAAATAAAAGATAGATCAACAACTTAGAAATCAACCTCTTCGAGGGGGGAACCCCTTTTACATTACATAAATGAACAATTATTTGATGATACAAATGACAAAACCTACTTTCTATGTAACAACTCAACTCGAACTATATGGAACATAGAAATATTAGCATGCATATGAGACCTGCATATGATAGCTACATATGCATGTATCACGTGTACTGCACTAGTACATGCACTAATCAATTATTAAAAAAAAACTTAGTGTAGGGTAATGAGTGAATTATTGAAGTATTGAGTAAATACCCAACTCACCAGAATATAATGAATGTATTAGTTATACCTACCACTATCATAATATAAACTAATACTTTGTTCAAAGAAAATTAAAAACATTGACTTATGCAAATAAACGATAATATTAATATTTTAATAAATCTAAGATATTTATTAAATAATAATATTTTGATAAATCTAAGATATTTATTAAATAATAATATTTTAATAAAACTAAGATATTTTAGAAATCCAAGATATTTATTTAAAGATTATATTTTAATAAATATCTTGAATGAAGTTTTTGTATAAAAGGAGAAGAGGGGTAAAATTGATGGGCATGGGTAGTGAATGGGAAAACTGACCCGGACGTTGTCAGAGGAGTTCTAACTGCGTGATACATGAGCATTGAGTTTTAATAGAGTCATGGAGTGATCTCGATTGTTATTGGAGTTTTGAGCACGGAGGTCAGAAGACTTGTCTTCTGGATCTGGGGACCAGAGAGGTTGACCTCAGATAGGCTGGGAGGAAAACGACGGTTTGGTAATGGGAGCTGGAGCCATGGCAGATCAGGGACATCTTCAAACACAGTTCCAGGTAAGTATTAATTAATCAATAGATATATATTTTGTTTCAAAAATCCCACTATGAATTCGGTAGTATGAATTTTGTGAATGTTTGTTAATTTTGAAAATTAAGGGCTTTACACTTATGAATTTTGTTAATGATGGTTAATTCAACAAGTTAAGGTCTTTACACATATTATCAGAGCTAGTTTCAAACCCTTTCGACCTTATAGACCTTACACGTTGTGTAATTTTCTAACTGTGGTGTGAAAATTTTATCAAAAAAAGTTGGGTTTTCTAGAGTATCTCTTGTTGATCTATCTATGTATCATGGCATTGGTTAGTCATGTTGATTAAAGAAACCAGTCACTGCTTATGCATAGTGGGTTATGTCTGCCTTTTTTCAACTGCCGCAAACTTTCCTCTGAGTTTAAGAATTTCCCAAACAATATTCAAGGAAATTCAATTCTTAGCACATTTCTGCGTAGATTTGGAGAAAATTTGATTTCAGTTCCGACCTACTTGAAAATCCTCAACCCTCTCAATCCCAGTTTCAATGATATAGAGTGTTCAAAACACTACCGCAGATGAGCTTGAAATGCATAAAAAGAGTTGATGAAAGCAAGCAATGGTGTTATCGAGCATCGATTTCAGAGTGAGACAAGGAACACTTTCATTAAATATCCCTCAAGATATTTCGGTGTTTTGCCCGCCTGCCTTCAAATTATCATCAATTGCCTTGCCTGAAACATGCTCCTCAAATTTGTTTGCCTTTATCCAACTTAAAGAGTTAGCTGTTGTAATTTTGACAGTTCATATAACATATGCAAGGAATTTAAACAAGACAATACCGGCAACAGCTGCACCTACTTGATGTGACAAAAGTACACAAACTAGAACCAATTCAATGGCTGTAGGAATGAATGTAAACACAATAGCTCGGAAGATATGAATGGCACTACGTTGTGCTCGTTCAAGTATCCACAATAGTACACCAGAACTTTGATCTAGATGAAATGATAAATCCAAGCACAAGATGTGCTGAAGAAGGTAAAACCCTATTCTTCGACCAACTAATTGCCTTGGTTAAAGAAGAAAGGATAAGCAGAGATATTACTACATAAATATAGTATTCAGACTGTAACTTGGTAGACCCATTTGCCAACTCATCCATTGCTATTTTGAATAGAAACGACCCTCCAATTCCTGCCAGCTTGCTCCCAAAAAGGAGGATGATAACCACTGATAAGCGCCAATGAAGACTTGGATCCCTTGCGGCTAAATTCCATATGTACGATATAACGTGTACAAAAGAACCATTCGTTGGAGGATCCGGAGGGGGAGGAATCACAGCCTTGTGCAAATTGACGTCTCCAACTATAATTTTCCAGCTGCTGTTGATGCCAGAACTAAATGCCTTAGAATTTGACTCTCCAACGCTTTGAGCTCGTAAATGCAAAAACCATTTTTTTTTTTGCAAAATTCTTTCAGGGGAAATCTTGGAGCAGAACAGCTATTTGCCCAAACCATTTCCAAGCTTGGAATTAAGGAGAGCAGTTGAAAAATTGTACGTTTCTACAGATCTTCTAGCATTGCTGATGTTGTTGATAAGGTGTCTCAGTGTAGGGTAATGGATTTCGAGGGAAAAACACAAGATTTTAGTTTCAGTGATATGAGCCGCAAAGAGGTTTCTCTTACTCGGGGTGTTCTCAGGGAATGCCGATAGATTATTGCTGAAAGTGAGATAATGAAGGAAGTGGTGGTTTCTGCTACAGCAAAGGCGGTGACGGCCAGTGTCCCACGACGCCGCTTGATGGGCCGCCCTCACTTCGTCCAAGATGTGGTCATCTCCTTTGACTGTCCTGCGAAGAAACCGATGCGATGAGTCATGGTAAATCGACTTCATCTTTGAAGTTTACTATGGTAGAGGATACAATTAGTTAAAATGGAAAAATATTGAATATATAGTAAATTCTAAAAATTCCAAATACCGTAATGCTACAAATTTAACAAATTTTTTTCAGGTCAAAGCATTTAGGGAATCCACCAACTTAATTTTAAGAACTAGTAATTATAATGTAAAGAGTAAGTGAAATATTTTATTTAAAGAATCGATGAGTGTGGAATAAAAAAAAAAGGAAGCTCCATAACTTTAACCTAAAGATTTTATATTAAAAAAGAAAAAAAAAAACTTGAGGTATTGTTGTAAAGGTGGATATGTTCATTAATACTATTTGTATTAGGAAGGTGGGTATATATATTAATAATTTTAATAGATTTTGTTTATTTTAAAATTTTATTTAGTTATAAAATAATAATAATAATAATAATAATAATAATAATAATAATGAAATCCTAACTTATATATATTGAATATTTCAAAAATTTAAATAAGTTGTATTTTATAAAAGAAAAGGGTGACTAAAGTATAATTCACAGTCCTAAGGATTAATGATCTCTTCATAGGGATGGACTGGTTAGGAGTTCATCAAACTTGGTGGGACTACATCTTCATCATGTCCAATATTTTATCCAGATTAGGGTGGAAAATTGAACCGATGATTTCACATCAAGGAGTGCCTTAACAGAGCACCTCATCACAGTCTATTCAAGACCCTTGTTTTATGAATATATGTTTTGAATAGATTGAAAATTTAAATTATAATAAATATTAAATCGAATTTTGATTTGTCTTGTCTTTAGTTGATGATATAGGAAAAGTTGACATTATTACTTAAATATCTATGAAGACAAGTTGCCACTCACTATGATTTCTCATTCTAGCTTTTCCTCGGTAAGTTGTCTACCAAACGCGAGAATCAAACACATTTGTGGCAGCCGTTTAGAGACAAGTCTTGGCGCCTATATTTTGTGTGACATTATGAACTACAACAAAGAAAGAATAACCCTGTCAAACTAGGGAAACGTCGCATATTATCAAGGTGCCAGGTCTTGAACCCTAGAATTATAAATCAATTCGAAGAATTCTCTTCCTCATTTGCTGCTTTGTTATTCACAACTTTGAGTTTTTTGTAATTGAATCTTTCAGAACCTTATGTAGCAGAGAAAGTGATCAGTTCATTACAATTAGGAAATTGCTTTGGGGGAGTTTGTAAACTAACAGAAAAGGGGAAGATCAAGTTATTAGAGACTTTAATGTATTTATTAATAGATTTATTAATAATTAAGGTGAAGGGAACCTTATTGTATATTCCAGTTAGTAAATATACGCTCAATGGCTCTCTATTATATAAAATAAACTTTATTTCAGTAAAAGATATGTGTAACTAGATGATGGTTGAGAAGATTAAAAATAATTTGTGAGAATTTAAATACTAGTGTTATTATGTATATAAAAAATTGTTATTCACAATATTTATTATCTTTATAAAACTTGGTATGAATCTATTAACATTAAATGTTAATTTGATAAAAATGTTTGAGTATAAAATATATATTTAAGACCAAACTAAGTTAATAAGTAGGATTTGGTAGTTTATTATTTAAAGATTAGAAAATGTTAGACAAATATTACCAAGTAATATTATGGTCTATGAAGATTCATGTATTTAAAGAATATTACGCATAGAACATTCTGCTTTAGGACAGGGAGGCCGTGTTTAATCTAGGGCAATAAAACAATGGAAGAATATGAGATAAGGTTTATGGAGCTGGTAAATTATATTCTTTATATAGACACTGATGAACGTCAAGCCGAGTGTTTTGTATATGGATTAAATACTCGAATCAAGACTATGGTTAGAATGTGGTAACCATCATCAAATACTCAAGGCAATCATAGAACCCATGATCAGACAGTACATCAGCCCATTGTTGTAGAATCTTCATGTATTATCAATGGGATAAAACTTAAAATTTTATTTGATACTGGGCTACTGATAGTTTTATTTTTTCATATGCATTAAATAGACATGGGTTGGCATCTTACAATTAAAATGATTTTAGACAGGTAGAAATGTCTTCAGGAGAACTTCAATCCATAGATTTAAGTGTTGAGAAATGCAAAGTTGATCTACGGGTCTGCTAGACTAGGTTGAAAGTACTAGGACAAATGATCACAATGGGAAATATCTTAGTTTCTTAACCGTTTCCCAAGATCTTGTTTTGATTCTTGGATATCACCACCTTATTTTCATATTTATAAGCATCAATCCTAATATAACCCAAGGTGTAATACTCTGAGTCATCCTTGATAATTTACCCAAAGTATTCAGTGTTATATTCAATGACAAGAAAAGTGATTTTCAACTTTTGGGAGAAATTGAAGCTTTCAAATGATAAAATGAAATTTTATATGATTCGATATTCAAAAGATATGAACCCTTGGGTGATACATTTTATTAGAAGAGATGGAATATTTAACACGAATGTATGTATCAAAGACATATATCACGCTCAATCCCACTTGATTCCTAATCCATTACTTTTACTTTACATTCCATCTGACAAAGGAGTTGAGATAACTCATGGATATTAGCTGCAAATTTTGCCACAATGAAGTTTAAGATTTTGTATATCATGCAAGTAGAGTTTGAAGTACATTTAAATTATTATATTAAAATGGGCACATTAACATCACTTTTTCATTGTTTATATTGTATTTTTAAATGCTATATAGAGTAAACTGTGCACATTAAAATGGTTTGTTTGTTATCAATATATTTTGAAGTATAATCAACATTAGTTAACATAGATCTTCAAATAGTTTATTTAAATCCCATGTTGAAATATTTTTGAGAAGTATAAGGTTTAAACATCTTACTCACACTTTTTTTTACTTCTAATTTTTTTACCTCCTTTTAAAGTTGATATGAAATTATATTATCGCATATAGAAAAGTTACTAAACACGCATAGCATATTTATTTTTGTTCTTTTATTATAGCCCACGTTGTTTTTTTATTTAGAGAATATTTTATTTTTATTTTAAAAGGGACACATGTCAACTCCACATTGAGCATGAACAAACTTACACATCTCCATCATACTGGGTTGTAGAATGAGCTTCTCCGCTCTTTTAGACACCGGGATGAATTTAAAGAAGGTGGTGGTTTCAATGAAAATACAAAACTCCTGGTCCAAATGGTTTTCAAGCAATCTTTTATCAGCATGCATAGAACGTCTTCAAATATGATCTTCTTAATCTGGTGGGAGGGGTCACAACTTGATACGGACTAGGGAGGTGGGGGGGAGGGCTAGGGAAGACCCATAAACACTACCTTTTGGGCTTCCATACCCAAGAAAAAAAATGTCATGAGATTTCAATATATGGAATTTTTTCTCCTATAAGATTATTGCTAAACTGCTCCCAAATAGGATAAATATTAAAACTCCTTTCCAAGCCAATTTTGAAAGAACAAGAGAGCTTTGTCCCTACAAAACGAATGGTTGAAAATATCCAATTAGTCCAAAAAGCAACGCTTACCTCAAAAAAGGAGAAGAGTAAATATACGGTCATCAAATTGGATATGTTGTTGGGGTACATTGCACTCAATAGTAATCTCATTAGGACCTATACTATGGCCATCATTAGAACCTCTTCCATACATTATTAGGGGCACATATGACCATTTTTCATTTACCACTAGACATTCCCTATCATTTGGCATCTTTTCTATTTCTAGGGTTTTCTATTTTTAGCAGGTATATTTTTTGTAAGGATGCCACCTAAGATGACATGTGACATAACTAGACACTAGTTGGAGGATGACATGGCTATTTCCACTCCATAAATTTGTACTACCTCATGCATAGGCCTTCCTAGAGTGAGTACACACTTCCTCCCCTTGTTAGTTGACTTTTATTCCTATTTTGGAGTTTAACTGTTGATTTTTGGGGTAGCATTGGATGTGCTCTAGCTCCGAAACTTTGTGGAGGGGCTAGAACACATGAGATCTCCAAGACCCAGAAATCGTTTGGAGAAATTCCACCCGAAGCTTATTCAAATAATTAATTATTTTAATGGGGACCCTAAGTCTAACTTAGGGAAATTAAATAATTAAAGTGAAATAATTTAACATGTGGGTGAGAATGTTCTAAGTGACGAAGATCAAGTCTTTTCTAATGTTAGCCGTCGATTAGAGATTATATCACGGTTGTTTATTCATCAACAGGAAAAGTATAAAGGAAGGGCTTGGGGTCAATTGGAGGACACACATAGAGACCGAATTTAGAGATTGAATTCTTCTGACAGAGCAGTGCTTGGACGAAGATCAGATCTGAGTAATTTGGTGCAAAGAGGGGAAATTCGGCGGCAGGATTTTCATCCAAGGCTGAGAATACAATAGTAGAGAGGAAGATCAGCACCAGGAGAGACAACGCAGCTCAGAGAGGGTGATGCAGAGCCAACAGGGCTCGCGCAAGGGTGACGCAGAGCCGGAGAGGGTAATGCAATCACTTGAGAAATTGCGCTTGGGTTTTTGTGGGGCAGATCGGGCAACAATCCAGCAGATCGAGCAGCCATCCAGCAGATCAATTTCTGAGCTGGGAAGGCTCACGAAGAGGGTGACGCAACCACTAGGAGAGGTGACACAGTCTCAGCGCAAAGCTAGCTACATCCATTGTTGCGCAGCACTGGGGACTGCACAATCACTTGTGGGGTTCCTTCATTCTATTGCTGGATCTGCCAAAATATTTGTCTCCAGATAGAGGTACTTTTGCCAAGGATTTTCTCTGTTGGGTGAGCCGGATTTGGCACCCTAGATTGTATTCAAAAATTTGCATAATAATATTAACCCTCAGAAATGTTGCACCGGTTTTCCCGCATTGGGTTTTTCTGGGGACATCTGTCTGAAAAAATTGTGTCCTTTATTTGATTGTTCTACTTATTTTTCAGTACTTGATTTGTATAATTATGTAGGCTGCAATGTGTTTGCATTAGTATTTTTACTCAATACTCAGAAAAAATAACTTGTAATTTAAATAAGGCAAGTAGGTAATGCAAATCAGATTTACAGCAGTAGGATTTCTGGTGTAGATTCAAAAATTTTCACATGGTATCAGAGTTGTTGCAAATCAAGTAGAGTTGAAGCCATCAGCGAAGAGACGAAGAGAAAATTTTGTTGCAGGAAAGCAGTTGTCCCGAGTGACAACGCAGATCCAGAAGAGGCAAGGAAGGGTGATGCAGTGACCAGAGGGGCTCACGCAGAGCCTATATGTATCAGCCAGCTAGGGTGTCGTTGTAGCTACGCAGAGGCACCGTAGTGTTTGTTAGGCCAGCGTAGAGGTTTTGAGCCAGCAATTTGTTTTTCTTCAAGAATTGCTGGTGGGACATTGTTTCTGTTGGTGCAAAACAGTGTCTAGTGGGGCTATGGAAAAGTAGAGGGAAGTAGTTTCTCGGAAGACTTCTTGCCAAGAAGTCTAAATCCAGTGTTGATCAGCAGCAAAGAGTGATCGGAGAGGACTGATTCAGCATCAGTTGACAGAAGGATTTCCGTGAAGGAAATCAAGTTTCAGAGGTAGCTTGTTCCTTAGAGGGTTTCTAGCGCCAAAGAAACCTAGATCCGAGTTTTGTTGGGGCAGCAACAAAAGAGGGAGAAGAGAACCAGTTCAACTTTTTCTTGATGAGCAGAGATTGTCACACATGGACTAAGGGATCAAGATAGGTTGGATGGAGCATCGAACTTTGTCATCTGGAAGGCCAGGATCCTATCAGTTTTGGATGATCATCGCATCAAGGATCATGTCTTGCATGCAGTTGTTATTCCTGTTGATGTTAATCCACTCAAGAAGTACGAGGAGGCTCAAGCGAAGGCAAAACGCTTGATCATGGACGGAGTCAAGGATAATGTGATCCCACATATTGCCGAGAAGAACACGGCAAGGGAAATGTGGACTTCCTTGACCTCGATGTACTAGGGAACGTCCATCCAGCGGAGGATGTTGCTTGAGAATCAGCTCAGATTGTTTCAGACGCAGAAGGGAGAAGAAATTGACCCCTTCCTTATTAGATTGCAAAGAGATTCGAGATCAGCTGGCTTTCGTAGGGGCTACACTAGATGATGGACTTATGGTCAGGACTATCCTGAATGTAGTCACGAAAGATTGGGAAACTTTTTTCTAAGGTATTTTGGGCAGAGCAGCTCTTCCAAACTGGGAGGATATTGTGAAAATTTCTGAATATTACTTTATGCAAAAACCCTACTATTAGATCTGGTTATACTTCTCCTACTTAATCAAGTTATTAATGCTAAAATTTAGGTTAATATCGAAGTAAACAAATAAAAGACTTTCATCGATTCAGATCTAAGCAAATGATACATGCACACAGACAAAGTGACACACAAGACTTTTTGGACAACTGTCCTCGGAAAAACCCAATGCGGGAAAATCAGTCCTCTGGCTACTGGAGGGTTTATATTATTAAGTAGTTTCTGAATATAGCAAATCTGGGCATCTTACTGGCTAACCCGATAGAGAAAAATAGATCTGCAGCTAACCTGTTGTTCTGGAGACTGAAAACTTGACTAATCCACACCCTCTAATGGGATTTACAAGACTCTGCCAATTTCTGCCTCTAGAAACCCCAACGCTGCCCCTGAAGCCCCTGCGTCAGCCCTGCTAGACTCTGTGTGCCTCTACACTGGCCTGGAGAGGGCTGCGTAACCCCAGACTGGGTAACGCAGTCCGTTCGCTGCCCTGGATGGCCTCTGCGTAAACCTGGAGGTCTCCTGCTGGCTCGGCGCTACCATTTCTGGGCTTGCGTAGTGGCTGAAGCCCTTTGTGCTGCATAGCTGCTGCTGCCCTTGCTCCTCTGCGCTGCTCCTAATTGCTGCCTCTCTACCTCTTGCTAATTCTTGGCACTGGGATCAGATCATCCCCTTAGCCAATACTACTACTCTCCGCAGCTGAAACACTTCTAAAAATTCTTAGCAAACCCGCCCTAGAATTTTAGCTTAGTCTCAGTGCTCTGCCTCCATGTGTGTGTTCTCCAACTGACCCCAAGCCTTTCCTTTATGCTTTCTCCTTGGGAAACCAACGGCCATGATCTAATCTTGAATCGATGGCCAAAATTAAAAGAAAGCTTGATCCGTGTGACTTGAGTCATTTCCATCACATGTTTTAATTAATTACCTTTAGTATTTTAATTTTCCTAAGTTAGACTTAGGGTCCTTAATTAAAAATATAAATTAATTAATTATCTCCCAAACTAGATGGAATTTCCCAAATCCCTTTCTAGGTCTTGGAGATCTCATGTACTCTAGTCCCTTCACAAATTTTGGGAGCTAGAGCACATCCGATGCTACCCCAACACTAAAAAAACTCAACACTCCCTCTTAGCGAGGAATGTGGTCTAGTATAACACTGCTTCACCCCGAAGCTCTCACTGATCCCTGGTGTGGGTCTCTGCACTGATGTTGGACATGCTGCCTTTCATCATTGCGTCGTTGTTGCCATTCTATACTTCTACGCATGACGCTGCCACCACCACTGCCACATTTGTACTGCAACCCCCTCTCAATCTATTGCACTGTGCTGCCAAATGCTGCACTGCAACTTCAGTTGCTGAGAGAAACAACTGAAGCTCATGCCCAATCTTTGACAGACAAGTCAATTGGGCTGCATCCTCATCACTGAAGCTCCATAGGCTACTTCTTTGTGCTATCATTTGGAGGATGATGCACAGCTACAACTCTGCACTGCGTAAGAAAACTCCCTTTGTGCTGCTAAAGTCACATCAGACTCTACACTGAAATCCCCTATGTTGTTGTTGCACTGCGTTGTCCTCCTGAAGCCTCTACGTTGTTGCAGCTCTGCTCTGCGGAAGCAGCTCTGCACCGCGTTGCTGAAGTCACATCAGCCCCTGCACTGGGTTGCTCCCTTCAGCCTTCAGCTCCGCCTCTGCTCCATCCGTGATTCTCTGCATCAACTGCTCCACTTGTCCCGCTTCTATCTTAAGGCTCCAGTAGCTTGGATGTGATCCAAGAGTTGAGCTACTCAAGGATCATGCCACCACTCTGTAGCTACTCTACATATCCATGTCGCCCCACTTTCGTGGTTCATGAGCGCTCATGGCTACGTCATCTTCAAAACCATCGTCTGCCTTTCTTCTTCTGAGGACAATTACTGGTGAAATGTCCTAGTTTGCCACACTGGAAACACTTGATCTTGGATAGATCATGCTTCTTCTTCCCTAACTGCCTCTTTGATGCCAAGGATGCATATTCTTCCTCTTCCTTCTTCGCCTTAATTGATCTCGTGCTATATTGCCTCTTGGTGAATCGACAGAGTTCTTCTTGACGAAGGATTGCCCACATACTGTCCCAGTTGGGAAGGTCCGCTCTGCCCAATATACTTTGGACAAAAGTTTCCCAATCCTTTGTGACTGCATTGAGTCCAGTCCTTACCATCACATCATCCTCCACCTTTGCTCCCATGGCAGACAAATGATCTCTGATCGTCTGTAATCTGAAAAGGAAGGGCTCGATTTCTTCTCCCTTGGCCATCATGAATAACCGCAACTGATTCTCCAGAATCATTCTCCTTTGGACAGAATTTCCCTCATATAGGGCAGTTAAGGCTTTCCACATCTCCTGAGTCATTTTCTTGTCGGATATGTGTGGAACTATATGATCCTTAACCCCATCCATTATGAAGTGTTTGGCATGTGCCGCAGCTTCCTCATGCTTCGCTAGGAGAGCAACATCGGTTGGCGTGGCCAAGACTTTTTCTGCATGGTCCCTTAGACCGTATGTCTCCATGAATACCAGGATTCTGGCCTTCCAGACTGCAAAGTTGGACAAACCGTCCAACCTATTCTGATCACGTAGTTCGTGAGGTGCCATCTGCTCAGGAAATTTGTCGGAACTCCTCCTCTCTATGCTAGAGATTTGGATCTAGGGTCCTTGGCGAAACAAGCACCCTCTGCTCCCTTTAACAACTGACCTCCTCCCTTAGAAGTCTACCAAATCAAACTAATCAGCGCTCTTCGATCCTCTAATCAATCTACAGATTTTTTTGGCTAGAAACCCTCTAAGAAGTTGTTCTCCTCCTGCTCTTTGTCACCAGTGCTAAGGCTAAATTATGAATCTTCAGAAATTTAACCCCACCAGCAACTTCTGAAGCTCTGCAGCACTCCTTCCAGCACTCTGAAACAACAACGACATCAGATCTGCGTCACCCTAGCTGCCCTCTACGTGAGCAGACAGTCTCAATGTTGTCTCTGCGCTACCTTTGCGCAGTAAGTACGTGGGCTTGTGTGGAGACTGCGTAGGACTGCGTCACTCTGGCCTCTGCGTGGCTCTGCTCCCTCTGTTGCTGCGTTGTCCCTTCTGGTCCAGCGTTTTGCGGCTGTTGCTGCTTTCTTTGCTGCTTTCTGCAGCAAAATATTTTTCAGTCTTCTACTGTTGATCCTGCTAGATCTGCAATCGCTCTGATACCATGTGAAAAATTCTGAATATTACTTTATGCAGAAACCCTACTGTTAGATTTGGTTATACTTCTCCTACTTAATCAAGTTATTAATGTTGAAATTCAGATTAATATCGAAGTAAACACATAACAAACTTTCACCGATTCAGATCTAAGCAAAAGATACATGCACACAGACAAAGTGACACACAAGATTTTCTGGACCACTGTCCCCGGAAAAACATAATGTGGGAAAACTGGTCATCTGGCTGTTGGAGGATTTATATTATTAAGTAGTCTCTGAATACAACAAATCTTGGCACCTTACTGGTTAAATCGATAGAGAAAAATAGATTTGTAGCTAACCTGTTATTCTGGACATTGAAAACTTGACTGATCCACACTCTCAAACGGGATTTACAGGACTCGACCACTTTCTGCCTCTAGAAACCCCAATGTTGCCCCTGAAGCCCCTGCGTCAGCGCTGCTAGCCTTTACGTGCCTCTGCACTGGCCTGGAGAGGGTTGCGTAACCCTAGATTGGGTGACGCAGTCCCTACGCTGCCCTAGATGGCTTCTGCGTAACCTTGGAGGTCTCCTGCTGGTTCAGCGTTGCCCTTTTTGGCCTGCGTAGCGGCTGAAGCCCTCTGCGCTACGCAGCTGCTGTTGCTACTCCCGCTCTTCTACATTTCTCCTGGTTGCTGCCTCTCTACCTCTTGCTGATTCTTAGCATTGGGATCAGATCATCCCCTTAGCCAATACTACCCCTCTCTGCAGCTGAAACACTTCTAAAAATTCTTAGCAAACCCACCCTAGAATTTCAGCTTAGTCTCAGTGCTCTGCCTCCATGTGTGTGTTCTCCAACTGACCCCAAGCCTTTCCTTTATACTTTCTTGTTGGGAAACCAACATCCATGATATAATCTTGAATCGATGGCTAAGATTAAAGGAAATCTTGATCCCTGTGACTTGAGTCATTTCCATCACATGTTTTAATTAATTGCCTTAAATATTTTAGTTTTCCTAAGTTAGAATTAGGGTCCTTAATTAAAAATATTAATTAATTAACTATCTCCCAAACTGGATGGAATTTCCCAAATCCCTTTCTGGGTCTAGGAGATCTCATGTACTCTAGTCCTTCCACAAATTTTGGGAGGTAGAGCACATCCGATGCTACCCCAACACTCAAAAAACTCAACAAATATGTGGGCAACTCTTCGACAAGAAGAGATGAGAAGGTTGACCAAGGCGGGAAGCAGCAGTACAGTGATCAAGATCAAGAAGGAGGAAAAGGAAGATGCGGCTCTTGCATCTAAGGGAGAGCATGGGCAACAGAGAAGGAAGAAGAAGGACCTCTCAAAGGTCAAATGCTTCAAGTGCGGTGAATTGGGACATTTCACCACACAACACCCTCAGAAGAAGAAGGGCAAAGAAGGTTTTGATTCGAAGGTTGTTGCAACAAAGGACGATGATGGGGATGATGATGATGTTGCCATGAGTGCTCATGTGCCTCGAGAGAAAAGGTGGGGCAACATTGATCTGTAGTTCTTTTGAACTGCAATGAAACGACATGATCCTTGAAGTGCCCAAACTCCTCGATCACATACTAGCTACGGGAACCCTTAATGACAGTAGCAGGATCACTGGAGTCAGTTGGTGTGAGGAGGATGAGGCAACAATGGCAGAGCTAGGATGCTGAAGGCTGAAGCAGCACAGAGAAAAGGCAACATTAGCAGCGCAGTGGTTGATGGACTTCAACAGCGTAGAGCATCAGAGGATCAATGCAAAATTAGCAGCAGAGGGAGCTTCACCATCGAGATGCACCCAGACTGACTTGTATGTCAAGTTTTTTTGGGTGGATTTTAAGTTGCTTAACTCTCAGCAACTGAGTTACAGTGCAACAGCTAGCAGTGACAGTGATATGGGCAGCATGATGCAGCATTTGAGAGGGATTTGCAGTACAGATGAGGCAATGACTAGTGGCAGTGTCATGGCCAGTAGTTCAGAAGGCAACATCGCAGTGGATGAGGGAAAACAACCGAGCATCAACAGCATAGAGGACCGATGTCGTGGATCAAGGTGATGCTTCTGGTGAAGAAGTATTGCTAGAGCACATTCCTAGCTAAGAGGGAGTGTTGATTTTTGGGATAGCATCGGATGTGCTTTAGCTCCGAAACTTTGTGGAGGGGCTAGAACACATGAGATCTCCAAGACCCAAAAATCGTTTGGAGAAATTCCTCCTGGAGCTTAAGTTATTCAAATAATTAAGTATTTTAATGGAGACCCTAAGTCTAACTTAGGGAAATTAAATAATTAAAGTGAATTAATTTAACATGTGGGTGAGAATGTTCTAAGTGACGAAGATCAAGTCTTTTCTAATCTTAGTAGTCGATTAGAGATTAGATCACGGCCGTAGATTCATCAACAGGAAGAGTATAAAAGAAAGTGTTGGGGTCAGTTGGAGGACACACAGAGAGACTGAATTTAAAGATTGAATTCTTTTGACGGAGCAGTGCTCGGACGAAGATCAAATCTGTGTAATTCAGTGCAATGAGGGGCAGTTCGACAATGGGATTTTCATCCAAGGTCAAGAATACAATATCAGAGAGGCATATCAGCACCGGGAGAGACAGCGTGGCTCAAAGAGGGTGACGCAGAGCCAACAGGGCTCACGCAGAGGTGACACAGAGCTAGAGAGGGTGACACAATCACTTGAGCAGTTGCACTGGGGTTTTTGTGGGGCAGATCAAGAAGCCATCCAACAGATCGATTTATGAGCAGGGAAGGCCCAAGAAGAGGTTAACGCAGCCACTAGAGAGGTGAGGCAGTCTCAACGTAGAGCTAGCTACAGCGATTGTTGCGCAACACTGGGAACTGTGCAGTCACCTGTGGGGTTTCTTCATTCTACCATTGGATCCGCCAAAATATCTGTCTCCAGATAGAGGTACTTCTGTCGAGGATTTTATCTGTTGGGTGAGCTCGATTTGGCACTCTAGATTGTATTAAGAAATCTACATAATAATATTAACCCTCAGAATTGCTGCACTGGTTTTCTCGCATTGGGTTTTTCTGGGGACATTTGTCCGAAAAAATTGTGTGTCCTTTGTCGATTGTTCTACTTATTTTTCAGTACTTGATCTGTATAATTGTGTAGGCTGCAGTGTGTTTGCATTAGTATTTTTATTGAATACTCAGAAAAATAACTTGTAATTTAAATAAGGCAAGTAGGTAATGCAAATCAAATTTATTGTAGTAGGATTTCTGGTGTAGATTCAAAAATTTTCACATTATCTGATTAGTGTTTTGCATGTGAGATTTATTAATTAGCTCTAAGTAATTTCTAATTCTACTTACTTTCAGTTCACTTCATTTTAGAATAGTTTTGCTAGTTTTGGGTCTCCTAGTCTAATTTTGACTTGTTTGCCAACTAGAGAAAGTACTTTTGAGTTATACTAAGTGCATGCACATGGGATCCCAACCTAATTCGAATCGATTGAATTATTGGAGGGTCTATGTATTGTATTCATGTTCAGAAATAACATATCATCAAATTTTATGAGTAATTCAAACTGTCTCCTTAATTCATTAGTCAATTTCTAAGCAGTTTAATTCTCTCTTCTTTCTTGTTTTGCAAGTAGCTAGTGTAGTATTTTTTCACACCTAGATCCTAGGATTGTGCTTAAAATCCAACATGGTATAGCATCAAAGCATAAGGGAGGTTGTGAAGAATATTGATCTTATATTGTAGATTTGACAAGAGTAGAACAACCCATAGACAATGGACCGGCTCAAAGTGATCCTCACTTTTTCAATTATTTTGACTAGAAGCCAAAGATCCTTCTAATGTTGCACAATAAGGGACTCTATAGGATTACAATAGGTATTGAAATTGAACCCACATTAGCCATTGAGAAATCAAAATACTTCAACAAGATGGATGAAGCCTATGGGATACTTTGTTTGTCTATCTCCCCTAATTTACTATTTCATGTTGAATCATGCTCAACAGTTAAGAAAGTTTGGACAAAATGGGAGGGATTGTTTGACAAGCAAGATGAGGTGAGAGGAAATCAGCTAGAGAATGAGTTGATTTCTCTATATCCCAACCATTTTGAGACCCCACAAGTCTTCTTCTCAAGATTCAAAACTCTGATGAAAGGTAAAAGTTTGTGGCATAGATATGAAGGAGAAACAACTTATCCTTTCTGTATTTTCTAAACTCGGTCCTCAATATTATGCCTTCGTCTCTTCTTTCCATGCTGCTAAACTCTCCATGGGTAAGAATTGGAAGATGTCATCTTTGGATGATTTCAATGAGTCCTTGATATATAAGCAAAATAAGCTCATATGCATTCGTACTTTTAAGCCTTCCACACCTTATGCGCTTACAGTGAAGGATGACAACAAGAAAGGCAAGCAAAAAACAAGGCATCTTGATCATATAGATGGAAAAGCTCTCAATCTAGTTAAGAAGACTAATATTCCCAAGGGAGAAAATACTAAGGAGAGAAAAAAGAGTAGCTACTACAACAAGGGATTCCATCAAGAGAGCTCTTGTATGGTGAAGAAAATTGATCTAATGGCCAAAGTACTTCAGCAGCATAACCTAGATGACTAGATTCCGAACAGTGTCAAGAAGAAGAATGAAGGCAAGCCACCAGAGGATCAAGGTATGGTTCATGCTTTGATTATTATTTCTTCATCATCTGATAAATTGATTTTGGACTCATGTTCCTCTAATCATATGGCTGCATCAAAGCATTCTTCTTTGATACCTTGCATTATTCCTACAACAACAGCTTCTCCAACACCTCTTTTTGAGGGAGATCTTCAAGATGATTTTGCATACTCTTCGGATCATATTTCTAATCAGATTTATCATTTTAGGATATAATTTAGAAGTCCATCAAAATCCCATTACAGTTCCAGTTCACATGCTATGGAGGGAACATCATATTCCACAGTCAACTAGTTAGATAATGGGAAAAACTGCCAAGTCACATGGAAGTAGTTTTCAATTTTTTGGAACTCCACAAGCTCACATTACTACTACTAGCATGTACAAGTCTCAACCAGAAAAAAAAGGATTCTCATTTGATGGCATTGGGAAGATCCGGGAACAAATCCATGATGGGTTGATCAATAACACCATCCTTTTCATAATAACTGCATAGTTGACATAGTATGCACTGTATTTTGATGCGGGGTGGGGGGTGTGTTTCTTTCGACTAGGTTTTCCTTTTTACCTCACTCTTCTCATATTGTGTTTTTACATAGTTATTGTACATGAGTACCTAACATGACTGAGAATTGTCAAGGCTCACTCACTAGCATGCTTCCTAGTTGAGCTTCAGGGTGGGTGTTGGGGTACATTGCACTCAATGGTTCATCAGGACCTCATTAGGACCTACACTCTAGCGACCCTCTTAAATACATTATTAGGGGCACAAATAACCACTTTTCATTCACCACTAAACACTCCCTATCATTTGGCACATTTTTTATTTTTAGGGTTTTCTATTTTTAGCAGATGGTGCCACATAGGAATATGTCACAAGGTTCGCCGATTTTGAACCTTCAAGTTCTAAATCTAGTGAGCTTCAAAAAAATCTCAAATTCAAGTGAGAATTTCGCCGCCATTTCCATGCAGTATGGGTCCATAAGGGTAAAATCCCTTTTATTCTAGTTTTTTTCCCATCTTTCCTCATCCTCCTTGGCATGTGAATCACACACCAAAAACGGGGGCAAATACTCTCCTATCCCGACTACTGCTATCTTTGGCCTATGCATTCCTTTCCCTCGCAAGTCCTAATAGATTGCTAACTCACAAAAATAATATTGTATTTATTCCTTTCCATCTTAACAACAAAGATAATGATGATTGTGATGGCAATTGGCAGAACTGTTTGGTTTGTAAAGATGCAATGGTGGTTGTTTCGCATGTGTAAGTATTCCTGCCCCTATCTGTTGATAATGCTTTAAGTTTCTAAGTGTTTAGAATGTTAGATAATATAGTTGATAGGTCATAACTCATAATATAGTAAGGATAGGCATGCGATAATATAGATTAGGTGTTAGATATTATTATCACATGTTATAAAGTTTTATATATATTAATTATATATAATATAAATATTTTATATTATACCCCAATGGGGGTGGAAGAACAAGGGATTACCAGCGTACACCAGTGTGGAGGGGAACCTATACGATGACAAGCAGCACTATGGAAAAGACTTGCGAGGACACTTGGCTTGGGACAGTTGGAAACTTCACGAAGCTAGCTCAGTCTTATAAGCCATGGATGATGGTTTGGTTCCTCTGTTGGTGGTTTCACGATATGGGAGATTGGAAGGATGGCAGATACATCGTTGGGTATGCACAGGCTGCCAACTTGTGCATGCTTGAAACTTTGGTTTTTCTGTGGGAGGTTGTTGCAGCGGAGAGGCATGACTCTCTGGATGGCCCTAGGGGAAAGCCACAATGCATAATTTGGGATCCGGGTGCAAGCGGATGCTAGAATTCTTAGTGTTTCGGGGTTACAAAGTGGTGCTGTAATTCTTGGCATTTCGGGGCTTCTTGCCACTCGGTGATGCTTTCGGTGGACGCTCTCTCGCACCTGGACAGGCCTCTGGGTAAGTTTGTTTCTACGGTTTAGTTTTCCTTGGTTGTTGATTTTTGTTTCATTCCAGAGAGCAGTTCTTTGGTATGGATTTTCTTGTGTGTTTTGGTGGGGTGTGGTGACTTGAGGGATCCTTGGCCAAGGATCTCTTTTGTTTTCAATTTTTGGGTGTGCTGTAGGGAGTAGTGAAATTTTGGTGTTAGCTAAGGTTGGTTGGGGTGAGGTAGGCTACCCAAGGGAAGTTGGCGGGAGTTATGTGCTTGACGGGAAGTAGCGGAGCTGGAGTCACATTCTAGTGATGCAAGTGCTTGTTGTTTGTGGAGAGTAGTGTTGTTAAGCCTAGTGTTGGGGTCAGGCAGTCTGAGGTTATTGGGTACAAGGTCTGGTCCTGTGTTGCCGCGAGGTCTCTCTCAAGATGGTGTATTGTGCTTGTATCAATGCTCAAGAAGAAGGGTTGAACTCAGCGAGGGATGGGGCCGCTCAGCCAATAGGCAAGACGCAACAGAGTAATGACGGACAATGGGGGTGCGAGGGTTGGGTTCAATGGGGAATTGGCTCAGGCCTAAGACCTCTCCCCGAGTTGTGTGGACCAGCCTCCCACTCTGGAACAATTGGACTCTCAAATCAGGCATATTCTGGAAATGTTGGAGGAGATGCAACAGCAAAGGCATGATGACCGCAACGAAGTCATCTCTTTCCTGAATTACCTACAATAGAACCAGTGGGATATCTTAGACCATTTGGGCTCCATACGAAGGAGACAACGATGTACCAATGATTGCCTAGACCAGATGGAGGGACGTTTAACACGTGGAGTTTCACGCTCACGGTGATGTGCATGTCCCCCTGATGTGCATGGTGTTGGTCATGGTCCTGATTTACCTCCTATCCCTTGATGGATACTGGTTGTCTTCTCATCCTTTGTTTTTTGGGCCTTGTGGTCTCTTTACTAGTTGATATTTTGTAAAGCCTGGCAAGCTATTCTCAGATTTTGTTATGCTCTCCTGGCCAACAAATCTGGTCGGAGTGAGGTCGAGAGAGCAGGGGCTATCATGTATATATTTTATACAATTTTACTTAATTAATACGACTCTTTCGATCGACAAAAAAAATAAAGTTTTTATATTATATAATATCTGTGTTAGGATAATTAATAAGCTATATTTAATGAATTAATATTATTTATCATTTTAATTTATTAATATATATAATTATAAATTAATAAATTATTTATAGATAAATTATATATGTAAAATATTACATATATAATATTAATGTATATAATATATATATATATATATATATATATAACTGAGGGTTGACCTCTGCCAATCTTGTTGGCTACACTACTGGTATTGTCATTTGTACCATGCTTTCTCGGCCACTACCGGCTTGTCCCTATTGCAACAGACACCTTGCCCAACGACTATGGTAGGCCACTGCATCCCACAGTTACTCGATCATGCCCAACTTAATACTTTACTCGTGACATGATCTTTTGTGTTGTCTATCTCTACTTTGTGCCACCCTCTGCAAGGGACCTTGTCACTCCGTCTGCCACTGGCTCGTCCATAACCCGACTACACTTTGCATTGTGCAACCCTTCTTCTATTGGTTGGTTCCACTAACCTATTTCTTGGTCCTTGTCCCATTCATGGCACCTCTGTCCCGAGGCCTTTTCTCAACCAACCCCGATGTCTGACAACTATATGCTACTACACCCGCACATTGTTGCATTCTCCTGCAGTCAATGTGGCCCTTCTCTATGTTGGTTGTGATTTCGAGATCAACTTTCTTCGGAGTTCTACTCTAACCATGTCAGTTTTCAGAACCTAGCACCCAATATTTAATTCCTAGCACAAAACTTACTAAATAAACACACAGTTAGGTTCCTAACAAAATATTCAACGAAAGCACAATTACATAGCCAATCGTAATCACATATAACACAGATTATTGCCCAATTATAGTTCTTCACTAATAAATTAATATGAACCTACTTGGGCTCCCACCATGGGATAATGTCCCAACTGAGGAATTACAAATACAACAACAAACCTCAAGTTATCCACCTGATCAATCACTAGATCTATCTTTCAATCTTCCTCAATTGATCTGGATTTGTCTCCCTCGTTGTTCCTTGCACCTTCCTCAGACCCGATACACTGGATTATCAGTCCTCCTCCTAAGGTTAGTGTTGTTGTATAGTGTGTCTTCTCTCTCCTTAGCCTTGCTTTTATAACTTTGCATCGAGCTAAAACCTTAACCCTAATCTCAAGGTGATTGATGGTCGAGATTAGATCTTGCCTCCTTAACATAGTATTCCTTTATTTGAGCAACAACACACAAATAGTAATTTTCCTCTTCTCCCATACTACTCTCACCAACAAAGCTAGAGCTTTGTTATTTTTATTTTTTTAACCCTGAATCCTATCAACAATTCTTAACATTTTAAGTTATATATTTAATGAATTAATATTATATTATTAAAATATTTATGATTTTAAATTATTAATATATATAATTAATAATTAATAAATTGTATATGTAAAATATTACATATATAATATTAATATATCTTATATATGTTATAGTAATATATATAATATATATAACTGAGGGCTGACCTCTACCAATCTTGCTGGCTACACTACTCATACTATCCTTCGAGCCATGCTTTATCGGCAACTACTGGCTTGTCCCTGTCGCGACATATCCCTTGCCCAGTGACTTTGGTTGGCCACTACATACCACAGTTACTCGATCATGTTGATTTTCTAAGTGCAATAAAGAGTAGCACAATATTTCTGGAAAACTGATAAATACTTTTGATGTTGATTTTCTTTTTTTTATTCCAATATATCATTCATCAATTATACTTCAAAAATTTAACCATACAAGAACAGTGGAACAGTAGAGATCACACTGCACAAAGAGAAGACAAGATTTACCCCGGGAAAACCCAATAAGGGGTAAAACCCAACAACCTTTTCAATAGAGAAATTCTTCAGTTCAACAAGAGACACACCTAGACCTTCTAGTTATTCACTAGGTCACACTTGGTCAAACCCTCAAAGTCAAGCCTCCCAACCTGATCCAGCACTTTCCTCTGCTTGATCTGACCCAGAATTTTCACCCTCCTGCAATTGCCAGAAATCCAAAATTTTGGCCCCCACCAACTGCCCAAAATTTCGTCCCCCTACAATAGAAACTGCCCAAAAATATGTGAATTGCAGATAGAGAGAGAGAGAGAGAGAGCCTATCCACACATGCTAACTTGAGAGAGAGAGAAAGAGATCAAATTCGTCCTTCTTGTTCTTCTTGATCTTCGCTAGGATGCCCAAAAACTATCTTCTTGAGAGAGTGTGAATTGGTGGTGAGAGAACGAGGTCAAGCTACCTTTATATAGTAATCTGTTGGGTCGAATGGTTGTGTCCTTGCCCTGGGCCGACTTGACAAACTTGGAGCCAAAATTTTCAAATTTCAAATATCAATTTCAATTTTATTCTTTTAAAAGTTGCAATGGGACTTTGACTCGAAATATATTTTTCTTTGATTCTAGCCTTCAAAATATGATTTACAAATCAACATAAATACATCAAGAGCCAAATATACATTATGAAGACCGACATAGTTACAAAATTCAACATTCCCTCTTAACTAGGGAGGTATTCATAATGACTGTCATAGGTGTTTTAAAGTCGATAAATTTCTCTAAAAAAGGTTATATCAAATCATCATCAGCAGCATCATCTACCATCAGCGTCCACTAGTAGTCATATCCAAGGTAGTACCTAACCCATATGGCCCGTCATCAGCATATTAGGACTCATTCTCTCAGAGTGATTAGTCCTCAAATCTCAAGGCCTCTTACTAGGCCAAAATGCTAAGATACTAACAACTAACCAGCACCCACTCACCCTTCCTAGTGAGCACTCTGGGCTTAACCTCACTCAACCCTTCCTTGGTTAGCGATCGGGTCTAAATGTTGAAAGACCTCACTCAACCCTTCCATGGTTGGTGATCGGATCTAGATGTTGAAATACCTCGCTCCACCCTTCTCTGGTGTGTGATCGGGTCTAGACGCTAAAAGACCTTACTCCATCCTTCCCTGGTGTGTGATTGGGTACAAACCTTACTCAACCCTCCATGGTGAGTAATCAGGTCTCCTCACCGAGAGGCACTTACTCAACCCTATTTGGTGAGCACTCTAGGCCTCTTGAATCAATATTCCCTCCCAATGAGAGGGGTAATCTCCACAAGCCCCAGCTTGTCTCCGAAGTACACGAACTTCTCTCTGGGCAACGACATTGTCAAAATATCAGTTTTCTGCTCATCAGTCAAGATGTACTCGAGTCTTATTTCTCTCCTCTGTACCATGCCATGGATGCAGTGATACTTGATCTCAATACGATTTTGACCTATCATGGAACACAAGATTCTCTGAAAGCTTCACACAACTTTAATTATCAGAGCGTATCATGATTGATTCCAGCGCTTGGTTGAAAAATCCTGCAAACAACTTTCAAAGCCACACTGCTTCGGTACAAGCTGCATTGACTGTGATGTACTATGCTTCTGCAATACTGAGTGCGACATATCTTTGCTTCCTGCTCATCCAAGATATCATAACCAGTGTTTTGAACATCGCGATTTTTTCGCAAAAAAATAAAAATTATCGGCGATTTTTTCGGTGATTTTTTGAAATTGAAAAAATCGCCAAAAAATCGTGCTATTTAATCAGAAAAAATCGTTGCCCCTCTAAACAGCAAGTTTTAAAGTGCGATTTTCATTTTTTTTTCTCATTTTTGTAGTGAGAGGTTTTGCAGGTTTTCTCATTTGTGTCAAGTTGTTTTGGGGTAACAATTGTGGTTGCATGCTGGCAAGCTCATTTGAAGCCTCACTAGTCATAAATCAAGGCCATTGGGCCTAGTGGTTTGACCGTCTATCCCTCCTCTCATCACTGGTTCATCTATAACTCTGAAGTACATTATTGACAATGGTATGTTAATGGCATAAATACACCTATAGCAACCATAAACTCATTAATTATTTTGTTATGGAAATAAACATTGATCTTGTGATTACATTGGTGTCATACAAGTAAATTTTGGAGGACTGTTTGATGAATGTCATGGTCTGATATATCACCTACAACTACAATATGTCACCTACAACAATGATACAAGTACATAACAATGGCATAAAACTAATTAACAAATCATCTCATATCATTGGGAAAGCATTTCCATTTGTTGGGCTTGCTCATTGCTTGGTGTCTCTCGTGTTTTGGGAGGATTTTCGCATCTTTCATTTCATTGCCATCACTTGCACCCATTGCACTCTTGCATGCATGAGAATTTACTATTAGAAATCTCATCTAGGTGATAAGGTAAATGTGCTCTCATTAAGTCAATTTCCTCAATAAGAAGATAAAGGCTCTAATATGGTTCACTTGGATTAAATTAACATTTCTTACACAGGGTTAACTTGCTGCTCCAATAAGTCTGCTCTTTCTCTTCTAATGTCATTAACATCAATCTAAAGAGTAACATTGTTGAGTAGTTGTTGGTTATCAAGTTTTGCTATCTCTCTTTCATTATCAAGTTTTGTATATGACATTATGACTCATGATATGAGATACATTATTGTATTTTTTGTTGATATTTTGAGGCTGAGTTGACTCTTGAGACTCAGGACTTAGTATTCAGGACATGATTCAGTTTTATGTGTGATGTAGCACTAGACACGATATTACACATCTTATATATTAGTTTTTTTTTTCATATTTATGTGTCAATGCATTTATTTTATGCTGTGGATGCTTTAGATATTAAAAAAATTGAAAAAAAATGAATATTTTTGTATGTGCCGATTTTTTCCTGATTTTTATGATTTTTTTTCGATTTTTTCCCCTCGCCGATTTAATCCGGATCGCGATTTTCGAAAAATTGATCATAACGGAGCCCAAATTGAAGCATACTCCCAAAGTACTCTTCCTGTCATCAACACTCCTTGCCCAGTCAGCATTTGTATATCCCTGAAGTTGTACATCCTTGTTTGCAACATATCTCAAGCCATAGTTTAGAGTATCACATAGATATCTCAAAATATGCTTTGTTGCAATCCAGTGTTGATGTCTCGGTTCCACTTAAAACTGGCTCAACATGTTCACTGCAAAGCAAATATTTCGCCTGGTGTTAACCAAATACATTAAGGAACCAATCAACTGTCAGTACATAGATGGATCCACTAATATGGAGTCAAAGCCTCTTAAATTTTTTCAAGTTAGTCACCATGGGAGTAGCCATATATTTACAATCCATCATGCCAATTTTCTTAAGGGTCTCAATAACACACATCCCTTGACTAAGGAAGACTTCGCCAGGTTTCTGCCATACTTCCAGTCTCAAGTAATAATGCATCAAACCTAGATCCTTCATATCGAACTCAGAGGCTAACTGCTTCTTACACTGAATAATAAGAGGCTCAACACCTGTCAGAAACAACTAATCAACATATAGCAATAGGATCACAGGTGCATTCTTCACAACCTTAAAATAGATGTTTGGATCGGCATCACTCTTGGTAAATCCAATCTTGTTAAATAGCTATCAATTCGAGCATACCAAACTCTTAAAGCTTGCTTGATTCCATGCAAGGCCTTCTTTAACCTGCAAACATGAGATTCTTTTCCATGTTTTTCAAAACATTGAGGTTCCTCTATGTACACCTCTTCCTCAATCACATCATTGAGAAAAGTTGTCTTCACATCCATATGATGTATGTTCCATCCCAACGAATCAGCAAGAGAACTAATAGATCTAATGGAAGTCTACTCGATAACTAGAGCAAAGGTCTCATCATAATCTTCGCCCTCTTTCTGGGAGAACCCTCTAGCCACGAATCACGCCTTGTATTTGTCAATACTTCCATCTGCAGCATGCTTGATCTTGTATATCCAATTGGAAGTCACTATTGACTTCCCTTCCGACCTCGACACAATCTCCCAAACATCATTCTTCATGATAGATTGGTATTCTTCATTCATGGTCTCCTTCCATACTTGCTGGCTAGTTGCTTCTTCTTGAGTGGAATGCTCTGCATCAATAAGGTTAGTCATGAGAGTTGCATAGCTATAAAACCTTTTAGGTTTCTTGATTTCTCTAGATGTGTCATCAGGAGCTGCACGTCCTTTTACCTCTTCCAATGTAGATCTAAGCCATGCTAGTCTCTTTCTGATTTCCGAGACAATAATCGGTTCCATCGGTTGACAAGCCCCTTTTTGCTCTTCATGATATTCTGTAGAACTCGAATGCGCTTCCTTTGAAGCCTCATGCTTTACTTCATCATAGGTATCCATGAAGACTTCCTTAGACTTCCAATATGCAACTTTCTCATCGAAAGTGACATCCCAGCTGACCTCAATCTGTCGTTGTTCTAGAATGTAGATTCTATAGACTTTTGATGATTCACTGTAACCAACAAATATGCCTTTCTTTCCTGAAGGTTCTAGCTTGTTCCTTTTGTTCTTAGCAACATGAATGTAAATAGGGAAACCAAAGATTCTCATATGTCCAACCTCTAGCTTTCGTTTAGAGAAAGCTTCTTCAAGATTCATACCTTCCATGATTTGATGAGGACTTCTATTTTGAATGTATACAGTTGTCAATGATGCTTCTCCCCATAAGAACATCGGCAAATCCTGATCATGCATCATAGCCTTGACATATTCTTCAATGGACTTATTCTTTCGTTCTACCACACAATTTTTTTTTGGATTATAGGGAACAAGCAGCTCCCTCTTAATCTCATCTTTCTTATAGAAAGCAACAAGTTCTTTTGAGGTGTATTCTCCTCCATTGTCAGATCTCAAAATCTTGATCTTTTTACCTGTCAAGTTTTCCACTTCAGCTTTGAATTCTTGAAACTTAGTGAAGACTTCATCCTTGGTCTTCTTGAGATAGATCCATGTCTTGCGAGGGAAGTCATCAATAAATGTCACATAGTACAATGAACCTCCAAGCGACATAATCAGAGTGAATCAAATCTAAAACTTCTTTAGATCTATTGTCACTATTTGGAAATGGTTTCTTAATGTTCTTTCCAAGGGAAGAACCTTTACAAACACCCTCATGGTCTTTCTGCATATTCAAAACATCTAAAACTATTTGATTCAATTCATGTAATGCTCTATATTGAAGGTGACCATATCTTCTATGCGATAGTTCACTTGGATTGTTTGCATCATGCACTAGGGCTTGAGTTGGTTGACTCACAAGCTTATACAATCTTCCTTCAAGAATTCCAATGACTCTAGAATCATCTATATTAGAACCTTTGGGCCATAAAAGTACTTTTCCATCCACAAAAGCTACTCTATCTCCTTTATCTTCCAAACAAGAAACAAAGACTAGATTCTTTTTCAAACCTGGTATATATAGAACATTGTTACCATATTCGAGCGTAATGGATGCCTTTCCAACTCCTTTGACTGCATATTTGTGGTTGCCTCCAAGCTCTACCCCTTGGGTTAGTCTCTTTTCCATCATGCTAGTGATATTGCTACAATCTCCTGTGAAGCACCAGTATCTACTAGCCACATATCATCATCATCTAAAATAGAGCCTATTAGAGCGGAGAAGTAAAAGAAATATTTGTCACCTTTAAGATCCTTTGGATGTCCATCTTCAATGTCAACTGCAGAAGTATGTTGTTTTCCCTTTCTCTTTTTGTTATTAGCCTGCTCAGGACAATCCCTTTTATAATGTCCCAAATTCTTACAACCATAACATTGAATCTCTAACATATCCTTCTTCCTTTGAGGAGGAGGTGATCTCCATCCTGACTTCTTATGTTGAAAGCAAAAATTCTTCTTTCCTTTGCTCTTGAAGCGAGTTGCGAAAGCTTGAGAAACTTCTCCCTTTCTATATCTTGATATAATCCTTGATTCTTCTTGAGCACAAGAGGCCCACAATTCTTCAAACGAGGGGGTTTCTTTCTTGCTACTTATAATTGCCGCAAATGCATCCCATGATCTAGGTAGGCCATTGAGTGTCATAGTCACAAGCTCTTGATCAGGAATAGTTTCTCCAATTGCTTGAATTTGATATTTTATTTGAAAAATATTTACGAAATATGAAGCCATGGTGTCATCATTTGTCATCCTTACATCACGAAGTTCATTCTGCAAGCTCATGGTTTGACCAACATTCTTGATAATATATAGATTGGTTAGAGCATCATACATCTTCTTGAAAGTATCATGCTTTGCAATGTAGGAGATTAGATGATCTCTAAGGGATTCCACAATAAGACCCATGTCAGTGATGTCTGTTAGAAAATGTAACTAGGTTTGGTCTTCATAATTATCATTGTATATGTGTGATTTTATACTTCTTGTAAAAGAAAAAGAAGAAAAACAATTATTATTTTTCAAGCATGGCTTTCATGCTCGAGTCAAATTGTTATTTAGGTCAAGTATGTTCTTCATGATTCTAGGGTTCTTTGAGTCAAAAGAATAGTTGTCATAAGTCAATTTATTGTACTAGACTCAAGTCACATTTGGACTTTTGAAAAGAGATGGAAAAATAATTTTATTTGAGTCAAAATTGTCAATTTTGTCCCCACAAGACCAAGTCGACCCTGGAAGTGACCCATTTAACCTCATGGATGTGTATAAATAGAGAACAGTTCAACCTCATTTGGAGACAAGCAAGCAAGTTCAATTTTTGTGCCAAGAAGAGCGAAAAAATCAATGAAGAAGTCAAGAAGAAGAGATAAAGTCAAAGGAGAGATAGCAAGGGTCAAAGGAATAAATTTGCCACAAGTGCGAAGTTTTTCTGCCCTAATTTCAGGCACACGTGAAAAATTGCAGGAGTTGCAGGGGCCGAAAATTGCAGACCTAATTACAGGGGTTGAAACTCTTAAGTTTGAACAAGATTGGAAGGCTTTGACTATTGTTGACTTGAGTTGACTTTGACTTGTTGAAAGAGCTTGGAAGGAGGGTTGAATCAGGACTTGTGGGAGGTCTTGGTATTGGATTTTGGGTCTTGGATTTCTCACTTTGATCCGATAGACTGATTCTATAAGAAGAGAAGATTTAACTAGGTTTTATATCATTCAACAATTATGCTTAAGAAATTAACCATACAAGAACAGTAGAACAGTAGAGATCACAATGCACAAAGAGAAGACAAGATTTAACCTGGGAAAACCCATTAAGGGGAAAAACCCAATAACCTTTTCAATTGAGAAATTCTTCAGTTCAACAAGAGACACAACTAGACCTTCTAGTCATTAACTAGGACACACCTGGTCAAACCCTCCAAGTCGAGCCTCCCAACCTGATCCGGCACTTCGCTCTTCCTAATCTGACCCAGAATTTCAGCCCTCTTGCAACTACTAGAAATCTAGAATTTCGGCCCTCTTGCAACTAAAATATGTGAACTGCAGAGAGAGAGAATCTATCTACACATGCGAGCTTGAGAGAGAGATAAAGAGATACACAATAGCAATCACATAAACATGAAAGTAAAATGCTAATAGAACACAATAATAGATCAATAGAAGACAAGCCAAATATAGATCAGATTTACAATTCCTTTTGTCCAGCAAAGATATGAGATATTGTTGCGTTACGACAGTCAACATGATGCTTCAACCAGCAAAGTCTTTCTCGGTCAGCCAATCTTCCATGTGTCACACCCACAGCCCTCAAAGACAACTCATCACAAGTCAATGCAGGTCAACTCAAAGTCAACGCATGACAACGAAAGAAAATTCAACGTAGAAGATTAGGGCTTCGGTCAAACAGCTCAGATTTCCTCGATTTTAGTGCCTAGCAGTACGCCCTCCTAAAATCATATTTTTCGCTAAAGTTTGAGGTACGGGCAACGCTGCTGCAAAAGAGCCCTAAAGAGATCCACAAAATTTAGACTTCAGCTCCACACGTGTGAAGGGAAAAAGGCCTCCAAAGGCTATCGAACCAATCAAATCACAATGAGAGAATGTGTGATGAGTTAATGAGAAAATGACCTCCACGTCTCTCGAATTTATATCCATCAGTGAGGGTGTGTGACACATCTATTAGGCATGTGAGCCTACATTGCAAATCTGGCCGACCATGCACATGTGGAAAATAAATTCAAAACAAATGTTTTGTTCATCCAAACAAGACGATCTTTAGATCAATCTTGCATCTCTCCGAAAGAGGAATCCAACAAAAATATGACCATCGTCATATGAGCAGTGCAACATGGATTTTGGACCTAGTTGCCCAAAATTAACACTCCCTCTCAACTAGGGAGAACTCCATCTGTCCACAAGTTCCATCCATCAGTACCATCATGTACTTTCACAAAACATCGTGCATCATCCTGCCGTAACTTTCTTTGCTAGCTCTTTCTCAAATAGAACAAAAGGTGAGTCACAAAGACATCATACGCAGTTGACCCGAAGTCAGCTTAGAAGTAAAAACCTCTCTTGGACTCAAAAAGAGTCTCATACTAACCCGAAGTTAGTTTACTGACCAAAAGTCAATTTAGATGTAAGAACCTCATCATACTTGATCCCAGATTAAGGTGTTGGACATGTGCCATCCTAAACATAGAGAGTACAAAAATTTTCGATGCGTCCATCGGTCTTGCTATTGGTCTCTATCCACATTTCCCACCTCACTGGCCAAATGAGAGGTACTTCCCATCAGTCTGAAACTCCATGGGTAGGATGCGTGCGGGGCAGAAATCAAAGAGAGGCGAACCAACTCAATATCATAACCGTGGGGCAGAAGCACAACAAGGTTCGGCAAGCCTAGCCCCGTATGTGCTTATAGCTCCAAGAAGCTATCCCTGAGCCCCCCTGGAGCTCCCATAGCTCATAGTCCAACTCAAGCAGAACCCTCAGAATAGGGTCTTTCCACAATTCCAAGCTTCTCACAGAAGGTTAGGAACTTGACCTTCCCTATGAGCTTCGTGAGAATATCCGTGACCTGCTCATCAGTTCCTATATGATCGAGACTTACGACGCCTCTATGTACCGTATCCTAGATAAAGTGGTACCTAATATCAATATGCTTGGATCGATCGTGGAACACGAGATTCTCAGAAACACGAATCCCACTCTGGTTATCACAAAGGATAACAGTGGTATCTAGCACATGCCCAAACAACTCACTGAAGAGTTTTCGCAACCAAAAAGCTTCACAACAAACCATACTCGTTGCAATGTATTCAGCCTCGGCAGTGCTCAAAGCCATCGACTTCTGCTTCTTGCTCATCCAAGATATCGAAGCAGAACCCAAGGTGAAGCAACATCTAGATGGGCTCTTGCGATCCACCGCACTGCCAACCCAATCGGCATCGGTATATCCATAGAGTCTCAAACTCCCGGCAGTGTATCTCAGCCCATGGTTGATTGTGCCCCGAAGATATCTCAACAGATTCTTGGCACCAATCCATTGAATGTGATGAGGATCAACCATATGTTGACTCAAAGTGTTCACTGCAAAAAATACGTCCAGATGGGAGTTCACTAAGAACATCAAGGCCCCCACGAGTTGTCGATACTAGGTAGGATTTGCTAGCACGGGCCCAACAACGTTTCCACACAACTTCTTGAAGTTGAGTTCCATCGGTGTCAACACAGACTTACAGTCCACCATACCAAATCTGTCCAGCAGCTTCACGACATATTTTCCTTGAGAAAGGAAAATCTCGCCTGGCCTTTGCCAGACCTCCAATCCTAGGAAGTAGTGCATCAGTCCTAGGTCTTTCATATCAAACTCAGAAGCTAGCTTCCTCTTACACTGATGAATTAGAGGGTCAACACCGATCAGGAAGAGATCGTTCACATAGAGAACCAGAATGAGAGGCCTTCCTCTATCAACCTTAAAATAAAGGTTCGGATCAGCATTACTTCGAGTGAAGCCCAACTTCATCAAGTAGCTATCTATCCTCTTGTACCAGGCCCTGGGGGCTTGCTTCAACCCATAGAGGGCTTTCTTCAACCTACATACATTGGTGTCTCTATCCTTGACTTTGAACCCCAAAGGTGCTCCACATACACCTCTTCCTTTATAGAACCATGCAGAAAAGTGGTCTTCACATCCATCTGATGCAGAGGGCAATAATATCATCATAATCTATGCCTTCTTTTTGAGAGAAGCCTCAAGCAACAAATCTTGCCTAGCACTTTTCAGCACTTCCATTAGATCCATGCTTGATCTTATAGAGCCATTTCGAGGTGACATCAGATTTGTCCTCTAATCTCGGGACCACTTCCTAGACATCATTTTTCATAATGGACTCATATTCTTCGTGCATAGCATCCTTCCAAACTTGATGCTTTATGGCTTCTTCAAATGATCCAGGCTCAGATTGTATTATCGTACTCATGGCTGCTAGATACCCTTAATATCTCTTCGGCTTCATGCTTTCACGGAATGTCCCCCTTGGGGCAATATGTCTCTCGACATCTGCGAGAGTATCCTTGAGCCATGAGGGTCTTCTCTTATTTGAAGGAGGTGGATCGATAGGATCCATAGGTCCTTCAACATCGGGCATCAGTTCATCCTTCGACACTTCCTGCTTCCCTGCTTCTTCATCTTCTTTGTCTTCCTTGAATCTAGGAAGATTTCTCACTTTCTTGAGGGCAACATCTTCATCGAAGGTGACATCGTGCCATATCTCCACTTCTCTTTGACCATGCACTTATATGTTATATGCCTTCGAAGTTTCACTGCAGCCCACAAACATTCCCTTCTTTCCAGAAGCATCCAACTTGCTTCTCTTTTCTTTCAGCACATGATAGTTAACAACACAACCAAAACCCTAAAATGAGAAACATCGGGTTTCTTACCAGAGAAGAATTCTTCGGGAATTTTTGAATCTAGAGTGGAATGCGGGCATCTACTTTGAATGTACACAATAGTGTTCGCAGCCTCTCCCCATAGAAACTTCGGAAGACCTTGTTCACATAGCACGGCGCGGGCAACTTCCACAATGGTCCTATTCTTTCTTTCAGATACACCATTTTGCTCAGGAGTGTACGCAGTTGTGGTCTCCCTCTTAATGCCAAATTCTCTACAAAATTCATTAAACTCATTTGACTCATACTCAGTGCCATTGTCGGTCCTCAAAATTTTGATTTTCTTCTCGGTTTGATTTTCCACTAAGGCCTTGAAGGTACGAAACCATTTGAATGCTTCGTCCTTCTTCTTCAAGAAATATATCCAGGTCTTGCGGGAGAAGTCATCTGTAAAAGTCATGTAATAGGAACATCCTCCCAAGGATGTCACGAGCAGCATACAAAATAAGTCAGAATGTATCAACTGCAAGATATCGGTTGTCTTTGTGACACTAGAGGGGAATGATCCCATTGTATGCTTCCCTTCAACACAACCCTGACAAATACTTGCATGATCATCTCTAAATTCAGGCATCCCTGTCACCACCTTCCTTGCTTCGAGAAGGGCTTTGTAATGAAGGTGTGCAAATCTTCGGTGCCATAACTCTGTTTGAAGAGTTGCATCACAGAAATAGCCCGCAATGGACTTCCCTCCAACCTGGTAGAGTGTATCAACTCTAAAACCAATAGAAAGAACTTCCGTGAAGTTCTTCTTCCAGATAAGTACCTTTCCATCAACGAATGCCACCTTGAACCCTTTGTCTTCCATTGTCGAAATGGAAAAAAGGTTCTTCTTCAAATTAGGTACTTACAACACATCTTGAAATCGGAGGACTTGACCTTGAGATAGATGGAGGGTCACAGTCCTTGTCCCTTTCATGAGATAGGTGGCATTATCTCCAAGGACAATTTCCAGATTAGTATCCTTCTCAACCAAATCAAAGAGGACTTCTTTATAAACAGTGAGGTGCCTTGAAGCACCACTATAATTAAACCAGACATCCAGGGTGTCGAGTGGAGATGCAGCAGAGAGGGTAGATACAAGAATAAATTCATTTCTCTTATTATCAACAACATTAGACTCATCGTACCTGGAATTTCTTGACCTCTTGAAAGTTTTCCCATTTCCACTACGATCAGAGGGAGCCTTCCTTTTTCCTTTGAACCTGTTGTTCCTGCCATTCCCTCTCGAGTTGTTGTTGTCATCATCCTTGGGAGATTCCCTTCTATTAGGGCACTCTCTTGCATAGTGACCAGTCTTGTTACAAGTGTAACATCTTCCCTTCCTTCCTTTGGGCCCCGCTCTAACATGGTTTTGATTTCTCGAGCCGCCATGGTTCGTCTTTGCATGAGCGGCGAAGACAGTAGGGTCACTTACATTACCATTAAAGGCATACTCCATCATTCTTGCTTCCTCTTGAGTGCATTTCGTCAATATTTCATCAAAGTTAGGAATCACATTATTATTAAGAATAGTGGTATTGAATACATGCCAATCACGAGGGAGACCTCCAAGTGCAATAAGAACCATCTCTCGATCAGATATTGCTTTCCCAATAGCTAGGAGGTCATTCCTGATTTATGTGAGCCTCATAAAATAGGATTGAATAGATTCATCCTTGCCCTTCTTGATATTCTTCAATTGATTCTTGAAGAAAAGGATTTGATTAGCATTGCTAGACCTGAACATGCTCACCAGCTTAACATACATCTCCTTAGATGTCTTCAGCTCAGAAATGTAAGCAACCAAGTGCTTATGAATAGAATCTCGGATAATCATCTTTGCTTTGATTTTCCCTTTTCTATACTTTGTCTTCGTGGCAGCAACAACATTTGATGGGAGGCTCTTGAATCTTCCCCTTCACATAGTCCATGACATCTTGATCTTCTAGCACCAAATCCAAGGACATATTCCATGCATGATAATCAGACTTATCAGTCAATTTATCATCAGCCTTGAAACCCTTGTAGGTTGAGGAGGGCATTTGTCCTTGATAGGATTCCTTCCTTCAATGATTGCTTCTAACACAAGCTTGGACTCTTGGAATTTGTTTTCACCTCATCTTTGATACCATGTTAAATTTAGATAAACATGGTGTTTTATGCTTGATGCAATTTTACTTCAATCTTTCTTAGGCCCGATACACAATAGCAATCACATAAACATGAAAGTAAAATGTTGATAGAACACAATAATAGATCACTAGAAGACAAGCCAAATATAGATCAAATTTACAATTCCTTTTGTCCAGCAAAGATATGAAATATTGTTGCATTACGGTAGTCAACAAGATGCTTCAATCAGCAAAGTCTTTCTCGGTCAGCCAATCTTCCATGTGTCACACCCACAGCCCTCAAAGACAGCTCTCACAAGTCAATGCAGGTCAACTCAAAGTCAACGCAACAACGCAGGACAACAACAGAAAAAGTCAACACATTAGATTAGGGCTTTGGTCAAACAACTCAGATTTCCTCGATTTTAGTGCTCAGCAGTACGACCTCCTAAAATCAGAATTTTGGCTGAATTTTTAGGTTAAACAACCAAGTGTTGACCACGGTCAACGTTGGTCAACGCTGCTGCAAAAGAGCCCTAAATAGATCCGCAAATTTCAGACTTCAACTCCACACGTGTGAGGGGAAAAAGGCCTCCAAAGGCTATCGAACCAATCAAATCACAATGAGAGAATGTGTGATGGATTGATGAGCAAATGACCTCCAAGTCTCTCCAATTTATATCTATCAGTGAGGATGTGCGACACATCTTTTAGGCATGTGAGCCTACATTACAAATCTGGCTGACCTTGCACATGTGGAAAATAAATTCAAATTAAATGTTCTGCTCATCCAAACAAGATGATCTTTAGATCAATCTTGCACCTCTCTGAAAGAGGAATCCAACAAAAATATGAACATCGTCATATGAGCAGTGCAACATGGAGTTTGGACCTAGTTGCCCAAAATTAACATGTACTCATTTCAATATGTATCTTATGTAACAAACAAGAGAAGAAAAGAAAAAGTTATTTGTATAAAGCATGGGTTTCATGCTCATTATTGATGGTATTCTAGGTAAAAGCATGTTCTTCATGCTTCTAGGGTTTGTTAGGTCACAAGATTTATTGTCATGAGTCAAAGGAGTCGACATCATGTTGATAAGACCCTCCCAGGAAAAACGTAATTGGAAAAAGAATTATTTTTTATTCTAGAAAGTCCTGGAAACTCTAAAAGTACAAGTCGGCCCTGGCAGCTTCAAGTTAGCCTAAAGAAGGGAATTCGACCCCTTGGAAAGGCTATATAAAGGGGCAGTTCAACCTCATTTGGAATCCACTCATCCACAAGTTTGATCTCTCAAGGAAGAATTCGATATGTAGTTGGGAAGCAAGAGGAAAGGAAGAGCGAAGGTCTAAAAGGAAAAAGGAAGAGAAGAAATATTTGTTTTGGGCTCTATCTCTCTCACACGTGTGAAATATAGGGTTTCTGCAGCTATCAAGAAGGTTGAGATTGCAGGATCGAGTTGCAGTAGGACGAATTGCAACATCAAGTAGATGGGAGAGCAAGATATTCTGTCTTGACCTCGTTGACCTTGGAAGGAGTCATCTTGATCAAGAAGGATCTCTTGAAGAGCTCAGTTAGGGTTTCTGCAGCAGCTACAGAGCCAAAGTTGCAGGTCGGAGTAGCAATATTGAAGTTAGCACGTCAAAGTTGCAGTGTGAAGTTGATTGGTGCAAGATCAAGGAAGGACTTGCTGGAAGGGTTGACTTGGTACTTGGAGGAGCACTTGGTCTAGGGTTTGGGTCTGTGTGGTCTCATCTAAAACAAATTCTATAAGAAGAGATGAGTTTTCCGAGTTTTCCCCTTAGGGGGTTTTTCCTTGACTGAGAGCCTAATTTATGTGTCCTTTGTTATTGTTTTTTGTTCTTGATATTTGTTTGATGAAAAAATTTAAATAAAGAACACAAGACGACTAACTAAGTTCACAAGCAATTATTAAGGTTAAGAAAAATTTGAAATAATAGCTGCCACATTGCATTTTCCAATACTTGGAGCCAAAAGTTTCATTTCAAATTTAAATTTTCTTCTTTTAAAAGTCACAATGGGACTTTGATGAAAAAATTATTTTTCTTTTGACTCTAGCATTTAAAATATGTTTTACAATAATCAATATAAATACATCAAGGGCCAAAAATACATTATGAAGACCAACCATAATTACAAAATTCAAAAATCATGCTCGAATTAACACTCTGCTCGCGGCATAATCTTTTGTGTTGTTTGTCTCTACTCTGTGCCACCTTTCGCAAGGGTCCCTATTACTCCCTTTGACACTTGCCCTTCCATAGACCAACTACACTTTGCATTGTGCAACCTTCTTCTATGGTTGGTTCCACTGACCTATTTCTTGGTCCTTGGCCCATTCATGGCACATTTGTCCCGCAGCCTTTTCTCAACCGACCTTGATATCTAATGACTATATGCTACTACACCCACACGCCTGGCTGCTTTCTCCTGCAGTGCACGTGGCCCTCCTTAGTGCTAGTTGTGATTCCGAGATCAGCTTTCTTCGGAGTTTCTGCTCTAAAACCATGTTAGTTTTCAGAACCTAGCACCCGGTATTTAATTCCTAGCACAAAACTTACTAAATAAACACATAGCTAGGTTCTCAACAAAAGCACAGTTACACAACCAATATCAATAACATATGACATAATTTTTTTCCCAATCATAGTTCTTCATTAATAAATTAATATGAAAACCTACTTGGTCTCCCGTCATGGGATAATGGCCCAACTGAGGAATTACATATACAACAATAAACCCGAAATTGCCCACCTAATCAATCCCTAAATCTATCTTTCAATCTGCCTCGGTTGATCTAGATTTGTCTCCCTCACTACTCCTTGCACCTTCCTCGAACCTGATACACTGGAGTATCACACGCCTCCTCCTCTTGAGGCTAGTGTCAATGTATAGTGTGTCTTCTCCCTCTCAGCCTTGTTTTTCTAACTTTACATTGAGCTAAAACCCTTAACCCTAACCCTAATCTCAAAGTGATTGACAACTGAGATTAGATATTGCCTCACTTGAGATTAGACCTCGCCTCCTTAACATAGTATTCCTTTATTTGTGCATCAACATACAACTAGTAATTTTCCTCCTACTCTCACCAACAAAGCTAGAGCTTTGTTTCTTTTCTTTTTTAAACCACCAATCCTACCAACAATTCTTAATATATCTAAGTTATATATTTAATGAATTAATGTTATATTAATAATATTTGTGTTTTTAATTTATTAATATATAATTATAAATTGACAATAAAAATTAATAAACTATTATACATAAATTATATATGTAAAATATTACATATATAATATTAATATATATTATATATGTAAAATATTACATATATAATATTAATATATATTATATATTAAAATTATATATGTAATATTAGTATATATAATATGTATAACTAAGGGTTGACCTCTGCCAATTCTGCCGTCTACACCAATGGTATTGTCCTTCGTACCATGCTTTGTGAGCCACTACCAACTTGTCCCTATCGCAACAGATCTCTTGCCCATCGACTTTGGCTAGCCACTGCATCCCACAGTTACTCGATCATGCTTGACTTAATACTTTGCTCGCGACATGGTCTTTTGTGTTGTGTGTCTCTACTTTGTGCCACCATCTGCAAGGGACCCTGTCACCCCCTCTACCACTAGCTTGTTCATAGCCCAACTACACTTTGCATTGTGCAACACTTCTTCTATTGGTTGGTTCCACTAACCTATTTCTTAGTCCTTGGCCCATTCACAGCACCTCTGTCCCACGGCCTTTTCTCAACTGGACCCAATGTATAGCGGCTATATGCTACTACACCCACACACCTGGTTGCTTTCTCCTATAGTGGGTGTGGCCCTTCTCAGTGTTGGCTGTGATTTTGAGATTAGCTTTCTTTAGAGTTTTTGCTCTAATACCATGTTAGTTTTCAAAAGATAGCACTCGATATTTAATTCCTAGCACAAAACTTACTAAATAAACACACAACTAGGTTCCTAACAAATATTCAACGAAAGCAAAATTACGCAACCAATCTCAATCACATACGACACAGGATTTCTACCCAATCATAGTTCTTCATTAATAAATTAATATGAACCTACTTGGGCTCCCGTCATGGGATAATGGCCCAACTAAGGAATTACATATGCAATGATAAACTTGGAGTTGTCCCCCTGATGAAACCCTAGATCTATCTTTTGATGTTCCTCGATTGATCTAGATTTGTCTCCCTCGTTGCTCCTTGCACCTTCCTCTGACCCAACACACTGGATTATCACACTCCTCCTCCTCCCGAAGCTAGTGTTGTTGTATAGTGTGTCTTCTCCCTCTCCTTAACCTTGGTTTTATAACTTTACATTGAATTAAAACCCTAACCCTAATCTCAAGGGGATTGACAGTCGAGGTTAGATCATGCCTCACTTGAGATTAGATCTCGCCTCCTTAACATAGTATTCATTTATTTGTGCAACAACATACAAATATTAATTTTCCTCTTCTTCCCTGCTACTCTCACCAACAAAGATAGAGCTTTGTTTCGTTTCTTCTTTTTATCTGAACTATTGTAATGCATTGAAGTGTTATATGATTTACTGCTCAATTGTATTGTTGTACGCTCAACATTACCTCTATATGAAATCTATTTTGCAAACCCTATAAGCCCTAAGGCAAAAAATTTCCTTAGGACATTATAGTTATGGAACTCTTTCAAGTTTGTTATCTGCCTACAATTTGATCGCATCTACAAATTTACAATTATTTCACTGCTTTAATGCAATTTGATTTTATTTTACAGGCTAGTCTGTGTGAAAATATCTGAATATAGAAACCATACTACAGTATCTTGATTTACTTCTCCTACTTGTTTGATTAATTAACAAGTTATTTTCTAAAATATTCAGTAAAATATCAAAGCAAACACAACTGCAACCTACACATACATACAGATCATTTACTGAAGCATAATGCACACATGACAAAGGACACAGTATTTCTTGGACAATGTCCTCGGAAAAACACAATGCAGGAAAATCGGTGCAGTAGCTCTTAGAGGGTTTGTTTATTAAGCAAAATATCTGAATACAATTAAGGGCACCAATAATGGTTTGCCCAATAGAGAATTCATGGCAGTTGTACATATCACTCAGAGACCAAAAAAATATGGTTGATTCAACTGGGAAAGCACTCCTCTGAAAATACTGAATATGAGCCATTTCTGGCCCACTGGAACCCCAGTGCTGCTCCTCCAGCCGCTGCGTCAGCTTCTCCTGCCCAACGTAGCCACTGTGCAGCTGGGATGCTCTTGCATCACCCCTCTTGGCTCAGCGTTGCCTCTGCATCATCCTATACGCTGCCTAGTACGGATCTGCCTCTCTACCTTAGTATTCTCGGCCTCAGATCAGAATAATCCCTCATTGATCTACCCCTCACAAGCATTGCAAGCTCACTCGAAAATTCTCAGCAAACCACACCCCAGAATTTTGACTTAGCTCAAGTGCTACCGCTCAGTGTGTTTCCTCCAACTGACCCCAAGCCTTCCTTTAATACTTTTCTTGTTGAGAAATCAACGGCCGTGATATAATCTCTAATCGACGGCTAAGATTAGAAAAGAATTGATCCATGTTACTTAGAATCTTCTCACCCACATGTTTAAATTAATTCCCTTCAATTATTTTATTTCCCTAAGTTAGACTTGGGGTCACCATTAAAATAATTAATTTATTGAATAGTTTTCATACCATGTGGAATTTCTCTAAACGATTTATGGGTCTTGGAGATCTCATGTGTTCTAGCCCCTCCATAAAGTTTCAGAGCTAGAGCACATCCGATGCTACCCAAAATCTCAACACTCCCTCTTAGCAAGGAATGTGCTCTAGCAACACTTCACTCCAAAAGCGTTACTCTGATCTCTCATATCAGTCCCCTACGCTATTGATGCTTGGCTTGCTACCCTCCATCCACTGCGTTGTTGCTTTCTGTACTGCTGCCCATGACTGTGTCACAATCACTGCCACATATGTACTGCAACTCCCTCTCAAATTGTTGCATCATGCTACCTATAGCACTGCCACTGCTAACTGTTGCACTACAACTTAGTTGCTGAGAAGTAAGCAACTGAAGGACAACACCCAACAACTAACAAACAAGTCAGTCTGGCTGCATCTCATCACTGAAGCACCCTCTGCTGTTGTTTTGTGTTGTCTCTCCAAAGCCTTAGCACTGTTGCTCTACACTACATAAGCACTGCCCCTCTTTGTCGTTGTTGCCTCTGCACTACGCTGCTCCAATCTTCAGCGTTCTAGCACTGCCCTGTGCCTCTCCATGATCCTCTGCATCCACTGACGCCAGTCATCCTGCTACTGTCTTTAACGGCTCCCATAGCTCGTATGTGATACAAGAGTTTGGGCACCTAAAGGATCCTACCAACACCATTTGTAGCTCACTCTACAGATCTATGTCGCCCCACCTCTTCTCTTGAGGTACATGAGCACTCATGGCCACATTATCATCGTTGTCATCATCCCCTTTCGTTGTTGTTGCCTTGGAATCCGAATCTTCCTTGCCCTTCTTCTTAGGACAAGTATTGGCAAAGTGTCCCAATTCACCACATATGAAGCACTAGACCTTGGATAGGTCCTTCTTCTTCTTCCCTTGCTGCCTTTGTCCCTTAGATGCTAGGGTTGCATCTACCTCCTCCTATTTCTTAATCTTGACTCCTTCACCGCTGAATTCCCTCTTGGTTATTCTCCTTATCTCCTCCTGTTGAAGGATTGCCCACATGTCCCCCCAGTTTGGAAGTTGTGCTCAACCCAAGATACTTTGGACAAAGGTCTCCCAATCATTGGTGACTGCATTCAAGGCAGTCCTCACCGTGAGTCCATCATTAGGAGTTGCCCCCATGGCAATCAGCTAGTCTTGGATAGTCTACGATCTGAAGAGGAAAGGATCGATCTCCTCTCCCTTGTGCATCTGGAACAACCACATCTGATTCTCCAAAAGCATCTTCCTCTGGACAGAGCTACCTTGATACAACGTGGTTAATGTCATCCACACCTCGTTTGTCATATTCTTCTTGGAAATATGCGGAACCACGTGATCTTTCACTCCATCCATGATCAAGCATTTAGCCTATGCTTGGTTTTGATTAAACTTCCTTAGAGGATCAACATCAGTCGACACAATTAGGACGTTCTCGACATGGTCTCTGATGCCATATTCATCAAGGATTGTCAGGATTCTGGCTTTCAAGATGGAAAATTTAGACCCACCATCTAACCTATCCTGATCTCTCAATCCATACGGGGCCATCTCTACTCAAACCGTCAAAGCAAGTGCTCTCCTCCCTTCTACTGCTGCTACACTCAACAAAATACCAGATCTGGGTTTCTTGGCGATAGAAACCCTCTAGAGAATATGCTCCCTCTAACAAATGATTTCCCTCGAGGAAATCCTTCACCAATTATGTTGAATTAGCCCTCTACGATCACTCCACTTGATCGAATCTCAGATTTCTTGGCTAGAAAATATGTTGAGGAACTGTTTCCCCTTACTTTGTCAACCTTGCTAGGCATTGTTCTACACCGACAAAAAAAATGCCCCACTAGCGTCCTCGAAGATAAAAAAGTTTCACTTCCAACCACGGAAACCGACACATCATCACTCCATCATGGACTGCGTCACCCTCTTGGGCATGTGTCAGCTCAGTGTGAGCTTGACATGCTCTACGTCACCCTTCTGGGTCTGCGTCACCCTCTGCGTCTGCTTTGAGTGGGAAAACTGGCTTTGCGTCACACCTGCAGGGCCTCTGTGTTGTCCCTCTGGTGCTGCGCTGCCTCTTTCTGAATCTGTGCAACTTCAGCTGCCCTCCTGCAAAAAACAATCTTCAGCCCTATGTTGATGGCTTCAGCTTGATCTGCAATCGCTCTGATACCATGTGAAAATTTTTGAATATAGAAACCCTACTGTAGTATGTTGATTTACTTCTCCTACTTGTTTGATTAATTAACAAGTTATTTTTTGAAATATTCAGTACAATATCAAAGCAAACACAACTGCAGCCTACACATACATACAAATCATTCACTGAAGTATAATGCACACATGACAAAGGACACAATATTTTATGGACAATGTCCCGGAAAAACTCAATGCGAAAAAACCGGTGTAGCAGCTCTTAGAGGGTCTGTTTATTAATCAAAATATCTAAATACAATCAAGGGCACCAGTTGTAAGGCCCCACGACTTCATGGGCGTGTTCGGGGTAACGGGCGTGTTCGTTGGGCGTTTGGACGAGTTCGAGTGCCGTGCGACGAAACGGGCAGAACGTCGCACTGTAGGGGCACGGGCGCGTGTGTGTAGCAGAGGCGAGTCACGGGCACGTGTGTGTAGCGGAGGTGAGTCACGAGGGTGAGTTGGAGGAGATGCGCGTTGCACTTGACCAACACAACGTTGGAAAGACACGTTTATACCACCACGGGGTGCACCTTGGGCGAGCCAAGCCGACGGGCAAGTTGGTGGGTCGGCCGACGTGACACTTCGTGGGCGGATGACCAAACGACGGGTCGGCTTGTGTCAAACGAGTGACCCACACTCCACTTAGCATTCATATATATATGGTGGACGTGTTGGAGAGTGGAGGAAACGAAGAATGAAGAAGCAACAACGAACAACAAGAGAAGTCAAGGGTGGAGCACCACGAGTTGCCAACAACTCGTTGGTGGAAGAAAAACGACGAAGGACGTGTTGGGTGAGTCGGGCCACAGTTGGGCAAGTCACACCGAAGACCACCGCATCCGCACCGCAGGTCGGGTCGGGTTGGGCGCCTCTAAACGGTGGGTTGAGTCGGGTCGAACTGGGTGCCTATGAACGAAACTGCCTGATAGTAAAAACGCGTTTTCGGGAGTGTCGAGAGTCTTATTTGAGTGCCGTAAAGTGCCAAATGTGCGTATTGATGGGGCACATCTAACTACATAGGTTGGAGACGTTTTGGACGCACGGTTTGCTCAAGAAACACTCTGCACTGATTTGGAGCAACAGTTGAGTGACTCGGGTGACCCGGCAGCACTTGGGCAGCTTTGTGCAGGAAATTCCGCAGGTTGAAACCTTTGATTGTATATGATTGTTCTAGGCTATTTTGATGGTTGACAAGCCTTAGAGCTTGGTCAAAAGGCAAATTGCCTTGCCAAGGAGCAGGAGTGGTTTCTGCTGGATTGGACATTGTACTTATATTTTTATGAAACATATTATCTGGCGGACTCATTTTAACAGGGAGTTGCCCCTCCCTTGTATGTATGGGCGTACTTGTGGATTGGATATTGATGTTTATGTTTTATTGCGCATAATTGAAAGAACATTTGCTAATAACTAACGAATGTTGCTAAAGGCATAGTCTGGGTACTTAAGTATTTGAAAAAAGAAAAAGTACGGCAGTGCCGCACCTCCCTACAAGAGTGGTTGGAAGACACCCGAGGTGTAGGGGCGTGACAGTTGGTATCAGAGCTGGACAGAGTTGCAGGGTTGCAGGTGCTGTGTGCTGATTCTATATTGGGGTTTCTCTTGAGACCTTGGCTGAAGCAAGGCATTTTTTAGGGCTAGAGCTACAATGGAAGAATTCATCCGAGAAAAGATGGATCTTGAAGGACTTAAAGAAAGGCTACTAAATTGTGTAAAGAAGAGGAATGCATTGAAGAAGAGGCTCTCTGAAGTGAGGGAGGCTTAGAAACCATTGGCTTGGAAGCGAAGATCTGAGGAAGAGAAATATGACTTCGATCTCCTCATGGGCGAAGAAGATGATTTGGAAGCCGAGTATGATATGCTGACTGAACAACGAGGACTATTTCTATGGAAGTATACCAAGTTTAATAGAATGCTAAGAAGTTATAGGGACACAAAGTCCACTATGACTGAACCGAAGGATGTTGGGAATGTGGTTGAGGAGAAGGAAGAGCTTGTAGAACAAGGTGAACCCGAACTGAGCACATTACAAGCATTACAGGTTGAACCACACAAGGATGTTGCAGATGTGGAAGATGTCAAGGATGAACTTGATGAACAGGTTGGACCGAGGCTAAGCACATTGCAAGCATTAGTGATGGACAAGGATGTTGCAGATGTAGAAGATGTCAAGGATGCTTGATAAACAAGTTGGACCAAGACCATGCACGTTGCGAGCATTGATGGATGATTCTCATGAGGATGATATAACGATGGAAGAGATGAGGGACGAACTTGTGACACAAGTTAAACCAAGACAAGACACATTGCAAGCACTGGTGGGAAAACCACATGGAGATGTTGCAAATGTGACCATGATTGAGGAGGAACTTGATGAGCAGGTGGTACCAGGATCAAACACATCAAAGACATTGATGAGGATGGAGGACACTCACTTGAGAAGTCTTCATGGAGAGATGACTTGTGTTTCATGGAAGCATAAGGAGGATGGACCGCATATGGGGATGAGGAAGAAGATGACTTCTTTGCCAACACCATTGATGAATACTCCTTGGATGCCTACAATGAGACCTTGTACATTGATGGAAGAAGGGACATGGGATGATGAAAACCTTGTTGGGGCAATTTGTGACCTTACACTTGATGGTTCAAATGCCCGGGACAAGGGTGGAACGTGATGACCTTTGTGATGGAAAGGGTCATGCTTAGCCACATAAAATGGCAAGTGCCCGACATGACCCATACAATACCTTGGTGGTAGGGCACGTTGGTGGAGTGGACTTCTTCATGGCTTCAACCAAGATGGACCTCTTGGCACACCTTTAGTGGAGGAGCAGCTTGAAGGAAGTACTCACATATATGATGGAGGTAGGAGTGACTGAGAGCACTTCACTTCGATATGTATGGAAATGATGATGATGAGAGTTGAGTGGAGTTCACTTGGATGAACACATGGGCAGCCAAAGTCATAGACATGTACTACATGGAGATCTTCTATAGATGGAATGATGGGACGTTGTTCACCGTGAGCAACTTGGACATTGGTTGGATGAGCAGCCTATGAGACATTCATATGTTTGCAGAGTGAGAACTTGTGATGGCACTCATGGCCAATACAAGTAGGCTTACCAACGCTTTGATATGATGAGGCATGGGAGTTCATGATGGATATGCCTTGGTATACACTTTGGCATGGGCTTGAGTCTACTTGACTTAGCCACACTTCTTACTTTTGATGATGCTTGGAGGATGAGTCTACTTTGCGTACAAGTAGCACATGGATTAGCATCATGGACAACATGTTGTGGATGAGATGGGAACACTTCATGGACCCAAACATGGCACTTGGATGAGATTCAGACTTGATTGAGTTGATGGATGTGACAGATTGCAGGAGGAACGACTAACGCATGGTATGAGGATGTGCATTGTCACGATGAGAACGCAAGGTTGGATTGATCACCCAACTAGTTTGAGTTATGGGGTCCGGAAATGTGTGGAGTTATGCCAGATACATAGCAGCTTTTGTTATGTTGATGTTGGTTGGAGTACTTGATGCAGAGATTCACATGGATTTGACAAGGATTGGGGAGATATCTCATGGACATGAACCTTGCTGGTTTATGCAACGGCATTGAGACGATATTGTGCGATGAGACTTTGCGACGAAAGTTGCGATGATACTTTGTGACGATATAATGCGACGATGGCAGCACTATCGAGGAAGATAGTCTTATTTGAAGTGGAGGAGGATGTAAGGCCCCACGACTTCATGGGCGCATTCGGGGTAACGGGCGCATTCGTTGGGCGTTTGGACGAGTTCGGGTGCCGTGCGATGAAACGAGCGGAACACAGCACCGTAGGGGCACGGGCGCGTGTGTGTAGCGGAGGCGAGTCACGAGGGCGAGTTGGAGGAGAGGCACGTCGCACTTGACCAAAAAAACATTAGCAAGACGGGTTTATACCACCACGGGGTGCACCTTGGGCGAGCCAAGCCAACGGGCGAGTTGGTGGGTTGGCCGACGTATTGGGCGCGGCCGACGTGACACTTCGTGGGCGGATGACCAAACGATGGGTCGGCTCATGTCAAACGAGTGACCCAAACTCCACTTAGCGTTCATATATATATGGTGGACGTGTTTGAGAGTGGAGGAAATGAAGAATGAAGAAGCAACAACGAACAACAAGAGAAGTCAAGGGTGGAGCACCACGAGTTGCCAACAACTCGTTGGTGGAAGAAAAACGACGAAGGACGTGTTGGGCGAGTCGGGCCGCAGTTGGGCGAGTCGCACCGAAGACCACCGCAGCCGCACCGCAGGTCGGGTCGGGTCGGGTCGGGTCGGGTGCCTCTGAACGGCGGGTCGAGTCGGGTCGGATTGGGCGCCTATGAACGAAACTTCTCGATAGTAAAAACGCGTTTCTAGGAGCGTCGAGAGTCGGATTTGAGTGCCGTAAAGTGCCAAATGTGCGTATTGACGGGGCGCATATAACTACACAGGTTGGAGACGTTTGGGACGCACGATTTTCTCAAGAAACGCTATGCACTGATTTGGAGCAACAGTTGAGTGACCCGGGTGACCCGACAGCACTTGGGCAGCTTTGTGCAGGAAATTCCGCAAGTTGAAACCTTTGATTGTATATGATTGTTCTAGGCTATTTTGATGGTTGAAAAGCCTTAGAGCTTGGTCAAAAGGAAAATTTACTTACCAAGGAGCAGGAGTGGTTTCTGCTGGATTGGACATTGTACTTATATTTTTATGAAACATATTATCTGGGCGGACTCATTTTAACAGGGAGTTGCCCCTCCCTTGTATGTATGGGCGTACTTGTGGATTGGATATTGATGTTTATGTTTTATTGCGCATAATTGAAAGAAAATTTTCTAATAAATAACGAATGTTGCTAAAGGCGTAGTCTGGGTACTTAAGTATTTGAAAAAAGAAAAAGTACGGCAATGCTGCACCTCCCTACAAGAGTGGTTGGAAGACACCCGAGGTGTAGGGGCGTGACACCAGTAATGGTTTTCCCAACTGAGAATTCACGACAGACTTACCTATCACTCAGAGATAGAAAATATGGCTAATTCAACCGAGGAAGAACTCCTATGAAAATACTAAATACGAGCCCTTTCTGGCCCATTGGAACCCCAACGCTACTCCTCTAGCCTCTGTGTAAGCTTTTCTCCTACCCAACGTAGCCACAGCGTAGCCTCTGCACAGCACAGGCTGCTCCTGCGTCACCCCTATGGGCTCAGCACTACCTATGTGTCACCCTGAAGGTCATCAGCCTTTGCGGTGCCTTTGCGTGAGCCTGGCTGGGCTACGACCCTCCTACTGGTCTCTATGCTACCTGGTACGGATCTGCCTCTCTGCCTTAGTATTCTCGACCTCAAATCATAATAATCCCTTGTCGATTTTCCTTTCACAAGCATTGTAAGCTCACTCGAAAGTTCTCAGCAAACCGCGCCCCATAATTCGTCTTAGCTCAATTGCTACCGCTCTGTGTATTTCCTCCAACTGACCCCAAGTCTTCCTTTAATACTTTTATCGTTGAGAAATCAATGGCTGTGATCTAATCTCTAATCAATAGTTAAGATTAGAAAAGACTTGATCCATGTTACTTAGAACCTTCTCACCCACGTGTTTAAATTAATTCCCTTTAATTATTTTATTTCCCTAAGTTAGACCTAGGGTCTCCATTAAAATAATTAATTTATTGAATAACTTTCACACCTGGTGGAATTTCTCCAAATGACTTCTGGGTCTGGGAGATCTCATGTGTTTTAGCCCCTCCACAAATTTTCGGAGCTAGAGCACATCCGATGCTACCCAAAAATCTCAACAACCTGCTCCAAGCAAATCATTTCTACTTCATGGCTTTTTGCATTCAATCTCGTTGTCACCAAACTATGCAAATCTCTATCGGGTCTACCCTTGTCATTTATGTACGGGTCACAATTAGTAGGCAAGGTCTTCAAGTCGTTGAAGGAGTTTAGTCTTTTTAGTTTTTGCTTTGATTTTATTATTGATTTTTCCTCATGTTAAAAACTTTGTGTGCCTTTCATAATTTTATAGTCTGCATTTAAAATAAAAAACTTGGACTTCATCTTGTCGTTAATATTTCCTTGTGCCTTTGTATGTTCCTTCTTTCTCATGACATAAGATTTTTGTTTCATAGCCTCGCATGGTTTCTATTATCGTCTAGGGTCCTTAATCTCCAACTTGGATCTTGATCTCAATCCTAGTCTTCAATTCTGATCCAACACGGTCTCTGACATCATAGACTCTAGACCTCTATTTTGTCTGAGACTGTGATGAGCAATGAGATTAAAGCAAAAGAGAATCTTGTGTACAATGAGACAATTATTATATTAATTAAGATTACATCGTGTACATTGCTTTTGACATATCACCACAACTCCCACTAGTATAGGAGAATGTCTCAATCCCTCATTAACAAACATATGATTTATTTACTAGTCCAGAGTCACATCATCTATAAATTAGTCTATATATAGCCGAGTTACAAACCTAAGTTAACATTTGTTAGTTTTCAACCATCTCCCATGAACGAGATGTAGATTGTGAAAATATCTTCATGTGTTGTTTATGTCATGAAAATTGTAATTTTCAGAAAGCATGTCCTATCAATCAAAAAGATCACCTTGACCTTAACGTATACTCTAGTCAGAATAAGACCACAAATCTTGAGGGCAGGTTTTCGTCTCTTGAATGTGTCTACTTAGCCAAATTCAGATTCAGAGGCTCCCTCCAAAACCCAAGAAAATCGTAAAAAGCCTGGTAACCCATGGGTAATCAAATCGTTCACCAAAATTTTTTTGCAAGACATATGATAGGGCTATGAATTGATCCATTACATTGATACAAAATTAGATCCGATGCTTTTTAAAGAAGGCTTATCAAGCAAGAATATAAATTTTATAGTCAAAATGATGGGAAACCCCTTAGATTTAGTACTTGTGGAGCATCCAATAGTAAAGCACGAGCTGCTAAATGATGTGCCCCTTCTAGCAAGTGCTGCAGAACTTGGAAGATTCCCAACTGAGGTTGGATGACAGAAGAAAAGAGGTGTTCTTGAGAGAATTTGCAGAGTGAAGCCTAGTGAGCAGAAGAGAGTGCTCAGGAGGTTCCAGAGAGAGGGGACCAGTACTTTCCAAAAGCCGGATCCAGAGGAAGGGATTGGTGAGGTAAGTTGCAGCAAGAGAGCTTGCTATTGCAGAGGCTTAGTGCAGCTTGTAAGTGAAGAAATCCTAGAGAAGAAAATGGCTACTGAGAGCCATAGCAGAGACTGCAGAGATTGCAGAGGTTCTGGGAGAAGCCACAACAGAAGAGTGAGTGAAGATGCCAAAGAAAATGAAATGAAGAAGAAATCCACAGAAGAAGAATGGCAGAAAGAATTAGCTGAGATCAGGGAAGAGTTCAACAGATTGAAACTGAGGATAGAAGAAAGCCAGAGAGTTGGTTGGCTCATGAGGAAGAGTGTGAAATGGCAACCATTACAGTTGAGGTTGAGGCAAAAGAAGATTTCCTTGTTGAGAGAAGAACTCAGAGCAACTGAGTTGAAGGAAGAAATTTCTTCTTGTGAAGCATAACAAAGCACAGATGAAGGGTGGAGACCTGCAGGAGATCTTGTGAGACATAGTGAAGACTTGAGGCAACAAGAATCTTGTCTTGTTGAGGAGGAAATCATTGAGGAATTCCTGAGTTATTGGACAAGTCCAGATGATGTGAGGGCTTATGTTATTGAGTTTGAAAAATGTGAGGTAATGACAGACTCCATAGAGGAAGAAGAACCCAGAGTTATTGAGGCAAATATGGAAATTGAATATTCCGTGTGCAGACTTGTTCAAGAAGAAGTGCTTGAGGGAGCAGCCAAGACTGAAGAGTCTTGTGATTTGAAAACTAAAAAGTTGTGTGTGTTTGCGGGTACACCACTGGAAGATGAACAAGCCTTAGAGTTTGTTGGTGAGAAGAAGACATTGAATCTGAAATCTGTTCAGATCAATGCTGAGATAGTGAGATCTCAGGGAGAGATGAAGACAAAAGGGTCAAATGAAGATATCCAGCAGAATGTTGAAGCAGAGAGAGAAGGGCCAACAGAGGATTGGTCAAGAATAAGCAGAGGCATAAAAGGTTGTGTAAGGTTGCCGAAATATACTCCTATGGAAGTTGTAAAGTTATATCGGAGGTTGGATTCTCAGAGAAGAGAATTGGAGGAGCAAAGGACCTATGCAATGGATAAGTTGCTGGGAAAGCAAGGCAAGAAGATCTTCATGGATGGAGTTCATGGAGCAGATGATGGAAGAAAAATGAGACCAGTTTACAGTCTCATGAAGGATGCAGACCAGCATACCGAGGTGCTGACAGAAGATTTGAAAAGGAGTTCTGTACAACATGCTGATGTGTTGTCAGAAGAAAAGAAGGCATTGAAGCATTGGAACTTTACTGCTGATGATTCATGTGCAGAGAAAGAGGAAGAAAAACAGTTGGAAGTTGTTAGAGAGATGAATGAGAAGGAAACTATGGTGGCTGGAAACATAGTGAGAAATCATCATTTGGACATGGTGATTGGAATAGTGGAGATGACTCCGACAGCTGAAGAAAAAGATGATGAAGAATTTTTGAGCCTTGAACCAGACTTCGAAATTATGGGAGAAAAATTGGTGACCAGGTCATCAATTGAGACCATTGGGTCTCATGGTTTTAACACTGACAGTTTGTTTATGTGTACAGGTGATGCAGAAGACAATTCATCCTTTTAATTTGTCTTGAGAGAAGAAAAAATGTTGCTGAAGGAGGATGAGACAATCATGTCTCATAGGCAGAGATTTGTCAGTGTCCTTGACAAAGAAGAATTTGCTAAACTGATGGGCCAAGAGCAGATTTTAGAAGCTGCTGAAGTGAGGAAGAATAAACATTCCATGCTGACAGAAGATGAATATACAGTGGCTAGAGAACTTGATTGGATCTCCAGAACCCATCAGGAGGATGAGAGGCAATTGCTAAAGATTGCCCACAAAGAAGAAGATAATGCTGAGTCTAACTTCCAACATGTTGAAGATATAAAACAAACACAGGAGAATTGGCTGAGTTGTTTGTTGAGAGCATTTTAAGAAGAGAAAGGGATTGCAGACCTGTTGAAGCCTAGAAAATCTCTGCTTCAAACATTGGGGAAAACCACCCGGTCGGGACCTTAGGACAGCTCCTTTTCCGTTTGGTATGGTGGCTCCGACTGGATTTAAAGGACCAGTTTCCTTATAACTAAATGAATTGGTTTGGATGGGTGGAAATGGGACTAAATTAGCTGAAATAAAACTATCTAATTTAAACTAAATACTGATAAAGAAATTCTAACACTAACCCGGGTAATTATATGTGAATACAACTTAAGATTGTTCCAATTTAACAATAACCATGAAAATGTATTATTGTTTAAATTGAAATATGCAGAAACAAATAAGGATAACTCTGTTTAAGAAATTAAACAGAGTTGTATTAGCATATTGCATTCATCATTGTATACCATCTATATATACTTATGAAAGATAACGTCTCAATTATACTCAGAAATGATATATAAAAGGAAGCGTTGTGAAAAAATATATATATAAATGATAGCAATCTTTAGAGCGAATATCATAAGACAAAATAAATCAACAGTGAACAGATAGAAATACCTTATTCATCTTGAAGACTTTCAAATGAAATCTGATACTCTAATCCAGTAACTCTGATGCAAAATCAAATTCCAAGGTACATAAATGCAACACTTCAAAGATAATTCCGCATGAAAATCACCAGATGTGATCCTTTTTAAAAATATATAAGACAATGGAGTACAGAAATGCAATCTCCAAGTCAAAAATATTAAGATCCAGGACCCTTCTCTAAATGCACGAGAAGGGTTTAAATACTACTTAGCTAAATCTAAAAATAGTCTTATTACAAAAATTAAGGATTCGGTTCAATGACCGTCCTTTTCCTAGGCTAAAATACAGTAAAATTAAAACTAAATCTAACTATCTATGAACTTGATCTTTAAACTTGCAGGCATCTAGCATAGTTTTGAGAAGATGCGGTTGACCGACTTCAGAATTAAACTGTCCTGAAAAGACAAAGTCGGCAAGCGTAGGTGCAATCTTCTCTGTAGAATTGATGATACAATTAAGTGCACTGTGCTGACTGTGTGGCTTCACCAAGTACATCCAGTATGAGTCCCAATTCAATCTTGTCAGCCCTTGGATAGATTTTTCTCTTTCTTCTGTCTTTTGCCTCCATTCTGTTTGCAGTTGATGTCCCTGTGGGAGATATCCTGGAACAGTTTCTGGAATCAAATTAGCTTTGTGTAAATTGTCATTTACACAATCAGTAAGAGTGTTTGCCGCTGTAGCCGCCTCCTCTGCTGCCTTCTCTTTGTGCATTTTCCTTTATTGGATCTTTTTGCTCTGTTATTAATTTTGCAATTTCATCTTGATTTTGCTTCACCATTTTCTCATATCATACTTTAGCCAAAGTAGTTTCTTTTTTATCGATTTGACCTTTCGCAGTAATTTTTCTCTGTGCCGAACACGCTCCACATCTTTTTCCTTGCTTAGCATTAAGTGCCTTGAATTTGGTCAATGTTTCCTCATTTTGTCTTACAGTTATTTCAAGTCTCTTCGACTCTCGACTTTTCTCAAGAAGAGCTTTATGTTTCTCTGAGAACTCTTGACCTCCAACAGCTTCTTCAGTAACTTCTAAAAGCTCTATAGAGGATAATTTTGGCAAACCTACATACCTTATCTTGTGGTAGAAACTGTGTCAATTTGCCCACTTGGATATTTGAACTTGTGAACAACGTCTAAAACATCCTTTTTTGGTACTGTCCACCCGTGTTTGTTTTTCTTCAATGGTTCATCTCTTTTGGTCCATTCCTGTGTGCATTCTAACAAATTCGCATGTTCTCTGGCAAATTCTTTCATAAATTGCTTATTATAAGGCACATGAGGTTCCGGCAACTTATACATCAGCCTCAGGTCTTCCGTGGTGAATGACCCGATTAGCTCTTGAGCTGGAGTTCTGAATTTCCTGTCTGAAATATCGGTGCTGTCCAGCACCCATTTCACCATGTCTGTATATGGGAGAATCCTTGGCCTTGCCGCTATTCTATGAAGAAATGAACAAGCCAGTTCTTTGAGGGTTGCTTCAGATGTATTACTAGAACCTGTTGTAGCCACAACTTTCATCACCACAGGATTTTCTTCTTCTAACAGATTATACATTCCTTCCCAAGTGGATATACCGGCATCCTTATTACAAGCGGTGTCTGCATACAGCGAAGCCATTTCTCTGTTTTCAGAATTCGAGCTCTTCTCCTTCTTACCCATAGTGTTTATTGAAAGCTTTGTATAGACGTTTGCTCCTTCGTGCCTGCGTTTTACGAGTAAATGAGAGTAATGGCATAAGAAAGGTGATGAGACTGTTTTAAATGTGAAGGCAGATGAAATATAATATTTTAATCGTGAAACGACTTTCAATCAAAACACAATCTTATTTACCATTAATTGTCAATCCAATCATTTAATTTAATCATTAAAGCGCATAACATATTTGATATATGGGAAGATTGCCTTTGGACAATGCGCCTACATGAATCTGCGACATTGCGATCTGCGATTTGCTGCGCAATATCGCAATATCGCAATGTCGCAATATCGCAATATCGCAAACTGAAGCCATCGTAGTTATGTAAAATAGCGCAAAAGCGGAAATTGCGCAAAAGCGCATATCGCAAATCTCGCAAAAGCGCAAAATGGTAAACAACGCAAAAGATATTCGTTTAACATTTCTGTTTTCTGCGCTATGCGATCTGTGACCAATATGTTTATTGTATAGGCTTTTTGGGATCGCATTATCGCAAAAGCGCAAAATCGCATTTTCAGTTTTATAAAAGATATATATCATTTTGCGATGGATGCGCTATTTTGTTTAAAGAACAATTTTATTGTAATCTATCATAAACTTAAGTGTTTCTTAATGTTATTTCTAAGGGATTTCTCTAAGTTTATGATAGAAAGTTTTATTTGAAAAGGAAAACAAATCCTAATTGATTTTTTGGATTTTTAAACTAAGGGTCCCCATTTATTTAGTATTATTACTAATATTAAATAAAAAGGGGGGTTGTTGCTGGTCACAACAAGACCCTGGAGCAAGGATGCCTGAAGCTGTGAAGAAGAGAGGAATAGATACTAGCTTGCAGAATCAAATTCTGTTTACTAGTATACTGGAGGAGTATGTCACTGCTGGTAGGAATTTAGATAGTGGATTGTTTTCTGAGAATGTTGCAGAGGGAAATATCCTAAGGGATATTCAGGATGTTTGCGCAGAGGTAACATTGGCATCAGCAACACCCATGGTGGCAGTAGACACAACATGGAGGACGACACTTGCAGAAGTAGTAAACATGTTGATAGCATGTGAGACTGCAAGAGCAGCAATATTGGCAGGAACATAGATTGAAGGCAGCAGCAGAGGGCAAGATAATTTCCAGCTGGAAGACAAGCTGGACATAGGGATGAGTACATCAGAAGACTAATGATGAGAGTAACTCAGGAGCAACAGACAACAGCAGGAAAGCAGGAGAGTTTCAGTAGGAGAAAGACAATAGCAGATTGTGAAAGTATAGCTGGAGGTGACTTACATAACAAAGTCTGGAAGCCTGGAGAAAATCAGTTGAAGAATGATGCAGCTGATGGACAGAAACAAAACCAAGTATGGGATCCTGGAGGCAGAGATGAAGACACATGATCAGGAGATCATGAACAATTTGAAGCTTGGGAGTCTGATGCAGGGGCATTAGGCTCAAAAGTTACTTTGTACATAAGTGGACATAGGGGGTCCCATGTTCTTAAACATTCTTGTAAATATTAATAGTTTGAATAAAGTTGGTAGGGAATTGTAATTGTTCTCAAAATGTTTTTGAGAACATGAGAAATTGGTTAAGATAGGAATACGAAGGGTCAGTTAGGGTCAGTTCAATTATTGAGTCTAATTTAGGAATTGGGAATGTTAAGAGTTGCTGAACTATTTGGAGACCTGAATCGATTCAGGTCATCCTTGTGGTATAAATGTAACCCCGAAGAGCCTAAATAGGAGAGAATCGGAGGAGAGGAGAGAGTTAGAGAAAACTTCTTCAGCAACATAGTAGAAGGATAATGGCCACTGAACTGAATATCTGGCCAACCATGATTTTGTAATAATTTGCTTTTGAGATTGATCGCCTGTATGTATATATATCTATTTTGGAGAACTGTTTATAAGTTCCATGTGCGATTTTATGTCTTCTTGGTTGAATCGTAGGAGGAGATTACCTCAATGTAATTGTGCATTTGTTGCTTAACTCTGTGAGGAGAGTACCTTCGTAGTTGTGCAATTATTGGTGAGATTCCTGCATGAATTTTCCTTAAATTCTTGTAGGATCTGGACTCTATAAATCGAGCTAAGAGTCTGTTTGTGTATTCAGAAACGAGGATGCAAGAATGTGTAATTATTTAATCTGTAATTTGAGATTAATTGTGCCTGTGTGTAGTTAGAAAAAACGATGTTAATTCTGTCGACATCGTATCTCGAATTGGTTGACAGACGAGTGATTGTGTGGAAATTATGCAGTAAAGAACCCTGTGGGATCGGTTCTGTGCGAGTTCCTGTTCCCCTTGGAATACAGTGAACCATACTCTCGGTGAATGAGCGACTGTGTGCGCTCTGCATAAGAATAGTGGAACTCTGCGTTGGAGTTAGACGGGACCAGATCATGAAAGCGAGGTAATGGGTGTTGTAACTATATGACGGAACCTGTAGTAACATAGTCGTGAGAAATTACCATGAACAGAGCGAAAGACGGGAATGGAACCTTGCGTGAGGGAGCGGAACCCTGACCAGGTGAACAGTGAACATGGGTTGACGAAACCACCCTACGATATCGCACTGCCTTTCCGGAGCAGGTGGTATTTGTGGAATTGAAGCGATTCCATAAAGTAACCGCCACGTGTCCCTGAGTAGCATCGCAAAACCGCCTTCCACTGAGCGCCATCGCGCGTTAACTATCGACCAAAGACTCGGTGCGATATTGATATATACCGTTGATCTGGAGGCTCGATATCTAACAGTGATCGCTCGCAGGATTTGCACAAAGTTTAATTAAAGGTATGATGTATGCATTCTGCGATTGTATTGTGGGCCCAGGGCGGAGATATATGTAATGAATTCGGGTTATTAATGTCAATTGACGTATTGTAATCTTAGTATAAGGTCCGATGGAATATATTAAAAGAGTTTAATTAAGGTTGAATTGTGGCGCCTCGTGGTAAGGCCATAAGCCTGTGGTTACACAGATGTTTCGGGCCAGTTGATACCTTGGGTTTAATAACCAGCGGAAGGGTGACTTAACACACATACACCTAGTGTTAGTTGCATGGAGCCATGTGAAGATGGACTATTGAGTTATGGCTATAGAAGAAATGTTGAATTAATATCTCAATTCTCTGAATTGAGATATTAAAAATGACCAGACTTGTTTATTTAAATTTACCAGCATAGAAGAAAGGGACGTTGTGAGATTGCCCGGATTGGGAATATGATTGGACATGGAAATTTTGAATGCAATTGTACACATAGCTTTGGGGAAAATATGAGCTAAACGGGACTGTGGATGTGTGACCACTGTCACATCTAGTGCAAGCAATCAATTAGGAATAAAAATCAACATCTAAATAAAATAAATGCATCTAATGTAAGGTAGTAAATAGGATTAAAAATCGACATCTACATTGAAATCAATGCATTTAGTGAAAGTGATCAAATTGGATTAGAAATAAACTACTACACTCAAATTAATACATCTATTTTAGTGAAAAACCAAAATATTCTTGACTTTCTAGATCTAACTTCTATGTCTATATGTGCCTTTGTGTCCACCTTTCATTCTGTGTCTATCTCCCTCCCTCTCTCCTTCTCTCTCTCACCACCTCTCCCTCCCTTTCTCTATCTTTATCTTCTTCCCTCTCCCCCCTTCCATATATATCTATAACTCCATCCATCTCTCATTATCTGTCTCTCTATCCCATCCCCTGAAACACATGGCATGATCTCTCTCTCTCTCTCTCTCTCTCTCTCTCTCCCTTCTTCCCTCTTTCCCCTAAGTCTATATCTATATCTCCCTCTATCTATCCTTATTTATCTCTGTATATCATCTTTTATACATTATCTCTCCATATATATCTATCTATCTATCTCTCCACCTTTATTTCCCTCTTTATCTCTTCCCCTTCTCTCTCTCTCCCTCCCTCTTCCTCTCTCTCTCTTTGTCTCTCTTCCTCTTCTCTCCCCGTATCTATCTCTCTTCCTCCCTCCCTCTCTTTTCCTCTCTCTTCTTCCATCTCTCCCCCCTTCATCTATATCTCTATCTCCCATTGTCTCTCCTTATCACCCCAAAAACATACACACTCTTTCTCCATATCTATCTATCTCTTTCTCCCTCCCTCTTCCTCTCCCTCTCTCACTCCCTCTTATCTCTCTCTCTTACCCTTCTCCCTTGTCACTCCCTCTCCCTCTCCACCTTTCTCTCTCTGTCTTTCTTCCCCTTTCAACTTTATCTCTCTTCCCCTCTCTCTCTCCTCTCTCTCACTTTCTCACCCACCTCTCTCTATCTCACCCTCCTCCCCCCCATCCCACGCCAATGATAGAATATAATATTTATTTGTTTCCATGATTTAGATTGAGAGATATACTTATATTTTATTAGGTGAAGCCTATGGGTCAACAAATATGGTATTTTGACCCATGGTATTTAGCCCATGGTATTAATAATAATTTTTTCCATGGTATTAGGCCAATGGTTTTAATAGTAATTTGTTCCATGGTATTTGGACCATGGTATTTGGCTCATAGGCTTCACCTAAATAAAACATCCTTTTTGAGTGTCCTTAAATATATAGCTGATTATGGAGTAAATATAAAAAGAGGGTTTATTTATTTATCATACCTCTCGTTTATTTATATTTATATTTATTTACCATACCTATTTATTCCTCATTAATATTTATTTATTTAAATATGATATTTGACCCATGGTATTTAGCCCATGGTATTAATAATAATTTGTTCCATGGTATTAATAACAATTTGTTCCATGGTATTTGGCCCATGGGCTTCTGTAACCTACACCGATAACTTCACAAGGAAATGTAAGGAGTTAAATTTTTTTATACAAGTTACTCACGGGTAACTATCCATTCACTATTAAATATTCCTTACTCATCATAACGTAGAATGTTCACCAGTTCATAGTGTAACCTTAGAATAAGAATAGTAAGTTGCTTAACCATTAACAACCTCTATTGTCGTACATTAACATAATATTGTATGATGTAACCTTCCACTCATTTCATTATTCATGTAGTCATCACACATTTGACATTATGAACATCACAACAAGAAAGGAATCAACATCATCAATTTGACACAATAATCAATCACATCATTGAACACCAATATACCTTGGAAACCCCGTACGGTGAAAACCATCAATGTTTAATTTTATTATTAAATGTTCATGAGGGTGTTCAACCCTCACTCAATGGATTATAAGGGATACCATCCCTTAACCATCATTATAAATCTTACAAGGAAATATACAAATATCTAGCTTAAATTAATTACAATAAATATGAAAACATTTACCCACTAATCTCCATATATTCATATCTTCATATCTTGATGGCATGGATGTACCTACAATGGTCCATCGTACACTAGATCATCTGACAGTTCGCACTCATCTGCATGAACCATAATCATTTACCTGCCACCAGGTTAAGCATAATATTTCCTTTATACATGTCACCATCATTCCCTGCTAATGTTACCTTCAACATACATTGATGTCAAGATTCATAAAGTATTAATAAATCATTTCATATATCTATACTATAGAAGCTTCTCCATCGAGTCATGTATATTCATGACATAAAATTAAAGTACCTTGACATTCTCCCTTTAACAACTCATACGGCATATGTGCTAGTTATAAGTCATCACATTAACTAATGTTTCCATCGCATAAGCACACATTCCTACAAGACAATAGCTACATCTCCCAAAATTTTCTTTAAAATAAACTGATACATCAGTTACGATATTCGTGCATGCGATTTACATAAATTTAATCAAAATAGCTAACCCTTAAGCTATTACTTTTAGTGCATGGAATGAAAGTTAACATAACAAATGTTGCTCCCATCATGCAGATGGATATAGATTCCAAAAAGAGTCTCCCCAAAGGAGTGCTTACACAACGAAGCACATAGCTTCCTTCACGAGTCTTCCCAAAGAAGTGCTTAACACCAGAGAACATGCAAACACATATTTCCTCTTTTCCAGGAAATATAACACCATAGGCATGCAAAGACATGGTTTTCATTTCCATAAAACTAATGGAATAAAGCATAAGAATACATTTCTTATTCTCCAAATGTTATACCAACATTACCCATACATATATATCAATGAACCGAAACGTTACTTTAGTTTTTGTACAGGTAATTCATCTTTTTTGCCAAAGAATCAATGTAGGATAACAAAATTTGTTATCATTTCCCATATACAAATGTAAATTCTTTCCAGTGAAATCTAATACAAATATTGCATGCCTATGCATGATCTTATTCCAAAAGAAATTAAAATCATAATCATGATACCATAAAAGTAATGACATAGTTTGTTCTTCTAAAGAAATATAATTGAATAGTTCCTTTATCCATGGATTTATTAAATAACTAAACTTTACCAACACCATAGTAATCTATCCATGGATTTATTAAATAACTAATATTTACAAACACCATGGTACTCTATTCATGGATTTTTTAAATAACTAATCTTTACCAACACCATGGTAATTTACCCATGAATTTATTAAATAACTAATCTTTACCAACACCATGGTAAACTATCCATGGATTTATTAAATAATTAATCTTTACCTTCACCGTGGTAAACAATCCATGGATTTATTAAATAATTGCTATCCATGGATTTATTAAATAACTAATATTTACAAACACCATGGTAATCTAACCATGGATTTATTAAATAACTAATATTTACCAACATCATGGTAAACTATCCAAGGATTTATTAAATAATTAATATTTAACAACACCATGGTAAACTATATATACATATTCACAACATGGTTAATGTATGCATACATATTCCTAAAAACTCTTCCAAGAATATTAATGTGAGAAAACTTTTCTCTTTTCTTCTTCACGACACATGAAAATATTTCAAGAGTTACTCGTCTTTAATCTGTATTCATTTTCAAGAAAATAATCTTGGATTTCTTATTACTTCTTTTTCAAGAACTTTGACTTTTAATTAATGTTTTCATTCATGCAAATACATGTTCTTATTTCTCAAAAGAAAAACTAAGCATAATAACCATTAAAATGCATGTACTTTCCTAGAAATCTATCCAATATCTAGTCTTTTCACGGTTTCTTTGTCTTCTTATGTACAAGGTTTCCATGTATTCCTATCCAAGAAAACCATAAAACTAGTTTATGCACAAGATTATGAAGTAATTTCTTTCAAGACAATGAGAAGGTTGCCTATTTGTTTAACACACCAACCCTACAAATGTTTCCAGAAATCTTATGCATTGAAACCTCACAATTACCACAAAAATAATAAAAAATATTTTACTCATAAGGCATATGCAATATGATTTCTTATCTCCACAACCATGATTGCCTCACATTTCCAAAACATCGATTCCACACGCATATGCACTGACAAGAAGATGAATATGAAACCTCTAACTCTGAAACCGCCAGCTCCTTGAAGGACACATATGTTAGTGAGAGGCTCACTAATATGTTTCTTGGAATGCAGCAGCCTTTCCAATTTCATTAACTCCTCCCAACCTCCTCCTCAAGAGATTTCATTTCATATCAGAAAATGACATGGCAGTTGCAACCGCATGAACCCTAATGAATTCTTGAAAAACTAATTCCATATTAATAATATTTGTTATTTAATCCCACGTCTAGTTATGTGGTTTTTAGGGATGTTACATACTCCCCCCCTTAAGAGAAAACCGTCCTCGATGTGCTTCTCTCACTTAAACTAAAACTCTTACTCATGGTATAATAATATAAACAACCCAAAGGGGGTCCTTCCCCTTCACAATGAAACACTTTCTTTTCCTTAAATTCCATTAATTGAAACAATAATGTTTTTTATCCATAGTCATAAGCATGTATAACTCAAAAAAATATTCCATTTCCATTTTTAACCACTTATCCATTATTCAAATTCATAAAAATATAGAGAAATCTCTATACCAACTTACCATTACTTACCAATTACTATTGGAAGTAATGATGAATTTTACACAAGCTCTTTGAGAATGGTTGAATAACCCATCAAAACTCCATCAAAAGAGCCTATAATGCATGACTAACAAATTCAATCACATTAGTCACATAATTTCAATCAAATGAAATACTTGCAACTATAAAACATTCATGCAATATCAAGAGATGTTTTAATTAGAGTACTTCCACAAGTAATCAGAGAGCACTAACCCTCTAATCAATGCATCACGTGCACACTGTCTTAGCTCCTGCTAAAGACATCCACACAGCACTTCAAAGTACTCAGAGAGCACCTAGCTCTCTAATCGTACCAATGGTAAATCAATGCACCATGGGCATATCCTAGCCTCTGCTAAGACATTCAAACAAATTAGTAATAAAATAAATGAACTTATACATTCAGTAATTCATTTTCCGAGCGCTAATCTCCTTTCCTCTTAATAGCTACATAAGGTATTTACGTAATCATATAAAAACTCATTTTAATATAACACATAAATTATTACTTAACTTGTTCCGCTATGAGAGCCACAATGGTAAACAAAATGCTCCTCTCAACCCATGGGAGTTGGTTTTCACAACCAAATCGATTCATTTTCACATCCAGACAATCCAAAAGACCATTCCAGGTCCAGTATGGATTCCTCTTGGCAACATCATACCTATTCCTCTGATAGCGTCCTGTCCATGAGAAATTTTGGGCCACCTCCAACATGCTCCAAAATCAATAGAGTTGCCTCAGGTTTTTCCCCTTCACCATCTTGGTCAACTCTCTTCCCTACTGAGATCATATATCTCTAGGGAGAGGAAATCCGGGCAGGTAAGCGCCATCAACCCCTTCGGGCAAGCAATCACCATAAACCCAAGGCCTTCTAGCCTTTCACAATTGTTTTCAACTATCTGGCATGTTAAATTTATCTTTTAGAATTATTTCCCATAGTAGATTACATAATTAAATTTATGGACATTATACATAAAGAAAAAGAAACTTTATGTACTTCATACATCATACTTGGCCCTCCACTTGGGTCCAATGATATCTAGATTAACAGGAAACATGACTGACATACACATGAATAGCATACATGTGTTGTACATTATTATTTCCCAAATAAAAAAATCATGCACATTATAACATGATACTTTAACATTTACTGTTGCGATTTTTCCATGGCACTATTTTACTTTCACAGGTTTTCTGTTTCCATTAAGCTACCCATGCTTACTATAAGCAACAATTCTAATCGTAAATATGCATTTCTTACGCACGTATTATCTTACGCAATCATTTTAATTTTTAGCATACAATGTTGTCATGCATACAATTATATACAAATATTCATTAATGCGTATGTGTCAATAATGATTAGGGTATGAGTGCAACTATTTCCAATTCCCACAATGTTCTGTTACCAACAGACTGACACATGAAGTAATTACCATAATCACTTGTTCACACCTTTCAAATAGCTTTAGTCAAAATCGTTTTGTGCATATAACTTTCATTAGTTAGTAATTCATAACTAATCAATGCTATTAATAATCTTAATGCATCCATGACACGACTCATTCAAAAACTAGTCATTCAATGCAATTAATAATCTTAATGCATCCATGACACAACTCATTCAAAAACTAGTCATTGAATGCCACTAGTCATTATAATCAAGTCTCACTACTTGACCCATTGTGTATTTTTAACATTTGAAAGGGTTCATTCAATTTAATTTTAAAACACTCTATGATCTTATGTAAGGAATTTCCTCACCTTTTGCATTCATGCATTAGTTTCATAGACCATCACTGTACACATTCATTTTTTTTCAAGTACTGCATGGTAACTTTAGTTATGTTCACTAAATGTATGAGTAATATGTCATATAACCACTATTAATAAACGAATCTCACTTTCACTAGTGAGTACTCAGGTTGTTCATAAGTACAACAAAGGTTTTATTGTCTTTCATCCTCAACAGGATTCCAATGTTATGAAAACCATTTTACAACATAATTTATTACTCATTACTCTTTAATGTAGTTATAAACATGAATCACACATCTCATGTCAAGAGTATACTACTACATATATCATTCAATATATAGATTTATAGAATCATATATCAATCAATATGTAAATTTATATAATCATACCTTAACTGATGTCCATTGGTAGCATAACTCAATTTCCTTTCGCTTAACAAATCCCAAAAGCGCCAGTGCTGCAACCTTTAGCTTTGATACCACTTGTAACATACACCGATAACTTCACATGGAAATGTAAGGAGTTAAACAAATTTATACAAGTTACTCACGGGTAACTATCCATTCACTATTAAATATTCCTTACTCATCATTACATAGAATGTTCACTAGTTCATAGTGTAACCTTAGAATAAGAATAGTAAGTTGCTTAACCATTAACAACCTCTATTGTAGTACATTAACATAATACTGTATGATGTAACCTTCCACTCATTTCATTATTCATGTAGTCATCACACACTTGACATTATGAACATCACAACAAGAAAGAAATCAACATCATCAATTTGACACAATAATCAATCACATCATTGAACACCAATATACCCTGGAAACCTCGTAGGGTGAAAACCAGCAACGCTTAATTTTATTATTAAACGCTCGTGAGGGTGTTCAAACCTCACTCAATGGCTTATAAGGGATACCATCCCTTAACCATCATTATAAATCTTACAAGGAAATATACAAATATCTAGCTTAAAGCCATTACAATAAATATAACAACATTTACTCACTAATCTTCATATCTTCATATCTTTATGGCATGGATGTACCTACAATGGTCCATCGTACACTGGATCATCCGACAGTTCGCACTCATCTGCATGAACCGTAATAATTTACCTGTCACCAGGTTAAGCATAATATTTCCTTTATACATGTCACCATCATTCCCTGCTAATGTTACCTTCAACATACATTGATGCCAATATTCATAAAGTATTAATAAATCATTTCATATATTTATACTATAGAAGCTTCTCCGTCTACTCATGTATATTCATGACATGAAAGTAAAGTACCTTAACATTCTCCCTTTAAAAACTCATAATGCATATGTGCTAGTTATAAGTCATCACATTAACTAATGTTTTCGTCGCATAAGCGCACAATCCTGCAAGACAATAGCTACATCTCCCAATATTTTCTTTAAAATAAACTGATACATCAGTTACGATATTCGTGCATGCGATTTAAATAAATTTAATCAAAATAGCTAACCCTTAAAGCTATTACTTTTAGTGCATGGAATGAAAGTTAACATAACAAATGCTGCTCCCATGCATGCAAATGCATATAGATTCCAAAAGAGTCTCCCCAAAGGAGTGCTTACACAACGAAGCACATAACTTCCTTCACGAGTCTTACCAAAGAAGTGCTTAACACTAGAGAACATGCAAACATATATTTCATTTTCCAGGAAATATAATATAATAGGCATGCAAAGACATGGTTTTCATTTCCATAAAACTAATGGAATAAAGCATAAGAATACATGTCTTATTCTCCAAATGTTATACCAACATTACCCATACATATATATCAATGAATCAAAACATTACTTTAGTCTTTTTTGCCAAAGAATCAATGTAGGATAACAAAACTTGTTATCATTTCCCATATACAAATGTAAATTCTTTCCAATGAAATCTAATACAAATATTGCATGCCTATGCATGATCTTATTCCAAAAGAAATTAACATCATAATCATGATACCATAAAAGTAATCACACAGTTTGTTTTTCTAAAGAAATATATTTGAATAGTTCCTTTATCCATGGATTTATTAAATAACTAAACTTTACCAACACCATGGTAATCTATCCATGGATTTATTAAATAACTAATATTTACAAACACCATGGTAATTTATTCATTGATTTGTTAAATAACTAATCTTTACCAACACCATGGTAATCTACCCATGGATTTATTACATAACTAATCTTTACCAACACCATGGTAAACTATCCATGGATTTATTAAATAATTAATCTTTACCTTCACCGTGGTAAACTATCCATGGGTTTATTAAATAATTAATAACCATGGTTTATTAAATAATTAATATTTACAAACACCATGGTAATCCATCCATGGATTTATTAAATAACTAATCTTTACCAACACCATGGTAAACTATCCATGGATTTATTAAATAATTAATATTTAACAACACCATGGTAAACTATATATACATATTCACAACATGGTTAATGTATGCATACATATTCCTAAAAACTCTTCCAAGAATATTAATGTGAGAAAACTTTTCTCTTTTCTTCTTCACGGCACATGAAAATATTTCAAGAGTTACCCATCTTTAATCTGTATTCATTTTCAAGAAAATAATCTTGGATTTCTTATTACTTCTTTTTCAAGAACATGTTTTCATTCGTGTAAATACATGTTCTAGTTTCTAAAAAGAAAAATTAAGCATAATAACCATTAAAATGAATGTACTTTCCAAGAAAGTTGTCTTCTTATGTACAAGGTTTCCATGTATTCTTATCCAAGAAAACCATAAAACTAGTTTATGCACAAGATTATGAAGTAATTTCTTTCAAGACAATGAGAAGGTTGCCTAATCGTTTAACACACCAACCCTACAAATGTTTCCAGAAATCTTATGCATTGAAACCTCACAATTACCGCAAAAATAATAAAAAAGATTTTACTCATAAGGCATATGCAATATGATTACTTATCTCCACAACCATGATTGCCACAACTGCTAAAACATCGATTCCACACGCATATGCATTGACAGGCAGATGAATATGAAACCTCTAACTCTGAAACCACTAGCTCCTTGAAAAACGCAGATGTCAGTGCGAGGCTCACTAATATTTTTCTTAGAATGCAGCAACCTTGCCAATTTCGTTAACTCCTCCTAGCCTCCTCCTCAAGATATTTCATTTCATATCGGAAAATGACTTGGCAGTTGCAACTGCACGAACCCTAAAGAATTCTTGAAAAACTAATTCCATATTAATATTATTTGTGATTTAATCCCACGTCTAATTACCTGGTTTTTAGGGATGTTACAGCTTCACCTAAATAATTTTTTTTTTTGAGTTTTCTTAAATGTATAGGGAGGTTTATAGAGTAAATATAAAAATGGGTTTTATTTATTTACCATACCTCCGCTTTATTTATATTTTTATTTATTTACCATACCTTTGTTAGTGTTCGTATATAACTTTGGGTTAAAAGGTAGGGATAATTATTACAAATAAATTGATTACAATTAAGCCCACATTATAAAATGTTTACAAACTTTCTTACATTACATCTACACATGTACTCTATATATTGAGCAGACATTACAATAGTTTACAAACTTTCTTACACTACATCTACACATCTACCCTATACTAGGTTGTAGGGCACCCAATAATAATATTAATTTGGCCCATGGTATCTGTCCCATAGGCTTCACCTAAATAAAACATCCTTTTTGAGTAGTAAATATAAAAATATGGTTTATTTATTTATCATACCTCTCGTTTATTTATAATTTTATTTATTTACCATACCTATTTATTTCTCATTAATATTTATTTATTTAAATATGGTATTTGACCCATGGTATTTAGCCCATGGTATTAATAATAATTTTTTCCATGATATTTTGCCCATAGGCTTCACCTAAATAAAACCTCTTTTTTGAGTTTTCTTAAATATATAAGGAGGTTTATGGAGTAAATATAAAAATGGGTTTTATTTATTTACCATACCTCTGGAGTAATTATAAAACAGGTTTTATATATTTATCATACCTCCGGTATATTTATATCTTTTTTTATTTACCATACGTTTTTGAGGGTTCGTAAATATAAATTTGGGTTAAAAGGTAGGGATAATTATTACAAATATATTGATTACAATTAATCCAACATTACAAAATGTTTACAAACTTTCTTACATTACAGCTACACATGTACCCTATATATTGAGTTATACCTCTAAAAATTATATCCTAAAGCTAACCTTCATTATCAATTCATTCTCCTCTCTAATATTATTAATATTAATTTTACATTATTATAAGCAATTATAAACATTGCTAATAATATTTTAATTAATATTAGTAATATGTAAAAATTATTAAAATTAATATATCGGGAATTTGGCTTCTGTGATCCATAAATTGTGTATAAAATCTTTTGGTGAAAATCACATTCAAGCAGATTTTGTCGAGGCGTTTCAAACTAGCCACTGTGGTTCATCATCAGGACAAGATGAGAAATCTAATCTAGGACCCAGTTTAAATAGATTGGAAACTCCAACTAGCCACTGTGAGGCGTTTCGAACCAGCCACTATGGTTCATCATCAGGATAAGATGAGAAATCTGATCTAGGACCCAGTTTAAATAGATAGGAAACGCCAACTAGCCACTGTGGTTCATCATGAGGACAAGATGAGAAATATGATCTAGGACCCACTTTAAATAGATAGGAAACTCCAACTAGCCATTGTGGAATAAGGAATAGTCTAACTGGAATAAGAAAATACAAAGACAAAATAATAATAGTTGAATTATTATTATTATATTTTTATTTAATAATTAAAAGGTTTGAATATAATAAAATATTTATATATTTTTAATTAATAATAATCTAAAATTCTAAGATTAAAAAAATAATAAAAAATAAATAATAATAATAAAAATAAAAATAAAAATAAAAATAAATAAATAATAATAACAATAAAATAAAATAAATAATAAATAATAAATAATAATAAATAAATAAATAAATGAAAATTAGTAATATTAAATAAATAATAGTAATATTGATGATAAATCAATCAATAAATAAATAATAAATGAATAAATAAATACTAATAATAAATAATTAAATAATAATAATATATAAAAATAAATAAATTAATAAAGTATAGAAAGGGAGAAAGAAACCAGGGAACATAAGAGAGGAAAGGATACGAGGGAGAGCTGAAGGGAAAAAACCAATAACTAAGAATGAAGGGCAGGGATCCAGCATCTGCTAACACTCCACCCATCATCCCTGTTAAGGTTGACTGGCCTCTTTTCAATTTATAAGGCCTCCCTCAACTTTCAGTGGTGAAAATGGTCAATCCTTGCAATAACTTTCACATCTTCAATGCAAATGTGATGCTTTGTCTTTTTCGCATGCTCTGCTAAGGCAGAGGAGGGAGATCTATTATGTTTAAGGTCAGCGACATGTTCATGAATTCTTTGATTGATGGATCGACCAATTTCACCGATGTAAGGTGTCCCACCGGCACATGGAATCAAGTAAACACCCTTACCATCCTCACCCCTAGCAGCCACGGACTCAAGCGAACTCCGAATGGTGCAGAGGGGCTTGAAGGTTGAGGGAACTTTATGTCTCCTTAGGATCTTAGTGATTTTATTAGTCGTTCCTTGGATAAAAGGAAAGTGAACTCCAGATAACCTATCACAATGAACCTTTATGACCCTAGGACCTTTTTCAGGTTTTTGAAAAGCTATAAGAGATTGAACCTTGCTATAACCATTTTTAAGGAAAACCTTAAGGAGATGAGATTTCTCATCTTGAAGGTGGTGTTCATAAAAAATTCTAAAGGCTCTAGTGGCTAGGGTACTGAGAACCCCTAACTTCTGAGCAGGGAAATGGTGAGAACCCACATGTAAATACTACTCAGTGTGCGTCTTCTTTCTGAAAACTTGATGAGAGAAATTACCTTCATCATTTCTAGAAATAAGAACATCAAGAAAGGGCATGCTACCATCCACTTCAAATTCCATGGTAAACTTTATGAAATCAGATTGATTATTAAGATGACTGAAGAAAAGGTCCAAGTTCTCTTTTTTCCATGAGGCCACACCACACATGTGTCATCAAAAAACCTTTTCCAAAGATTAGGTTGAAAAAGGGAGGAGGAGAGGGCCCTTGATTCAAAGTCTTCCATGAAAAGATTAGCAACCACCAGGGATAGGGGGAACCCATGGCCACACCACAACTTTGTTCAAAGAATTCACCCTCGAAACTGAAGAAGGTCAAGGTTAGACATATCTCCACTAGAAGAGTAGTATCAGGATCTATGACCCGAGAAATGACATCAATAGCTTCCCTAATGGGGATGCAAGTGTATAATGAGACAACATCAAAACTAACAAACCTATCATCGGGTTCCAACATGCCTTTCAATTCATTAATAAAGGAGGATGAGTGTTTGAAAAAGGTGCCGGTACATCCCACGATAGGTTAAGCTTACTGGCTAAAAATTTAGCGAGCAGATAAGTAGGACCACCTATGGTGTTGAAAATGGGGCGAAGGGGAGCTCCTTCCTTACGAATCTTAGGGAGACCATAAATTCTCGGAGTGATAGGGTTACTCTCAATAAGCTTTCTACTAAGGGAATCAACAGTGCTACTCGATTTTATAGCCAAAGCCACTGCTTTAGTAACTTTTTAAAGGGGATTTTTGTTCAACTTCTTGTAGCTCCCGCTATTAAGAAGATGATCCAACATCTTATTACGATAATCCACTTCATTTAAAATAACTATAGCACCTCCCTAATTGGCCTTAAGTACAACAATGTCTTGGTTATTGTTTAAGGATTTTAGAGCCTCAAACTCAGGTTTGTTGATGTTGCTCTGAGGGGCTTCGCTTTTCTAAGGATCATGGCACAATCTTGTCTAATAGTGTCTTTAGTAGCATCAAGAAGGTATTTAAAATATTTTTTTAAATATTTTTAATATCTTTAAAATCTAATATCATTAAAATATTTTTTATTAAATATTGAACTTAGAGCATCATTTTAAATAACATAACTGTGATCAAAATAAAATCTTATTATATTAACTAATTAATAAAATAATTAAAGTTTATTAAGATTTGTTTTGATAACTTGAAACTATTTATTAATATTAATTTTACATTATTATAGAAAATCATAAATACTGCTAATAATATTTTAACTAATATTATTAATATGTAAATTTAATAAATTAAAATTGATATTATTAATTATATCTTATAACATTACAATCAATTGTATTATAGAATTTATAACATCCTTTTAAATAACATACTAGGATCTAATTACATCTCATTCTTATAAAAAAATATGTTAGCTAATTAATAAAAAATAAATTAAACCAAATAAAAAAAAATATAATAAATAAAAATTATTTATGATATAATTCTCAATAAATAAAATTGTTTTAAATTTAAAATAATTTAAATTTTTTTAAGTATTATGAGCTGGTTAGCTTTTCACTTCTCATCTTTCTTTCTATCATATATCTCTTTTCTCTAAATTCTTCCTTTCTTAGTATGTTTTGTCTTGAAGATGAGTCTTGTTATAGACTCGAAACGTAGTCTAAAAATGAAGACTGTGGACATTCCTAGATTTTTATCTCAAAAACTTGGCCTAATGTGCACTTTCTAGAGAAACTCCTAAATCTGCCTCTTGATTTCATCGTTCTCCAAAACAGAAAATCGATAGATTGGTCCATTGAGTAGCTGCACGCCTGGGGTCTGATCGATGGAGTGCTTGGCCTGACAATGTATAGGTACCCCTCTGGGAGAGGTGAATATGTCCTTGTAATCCTCCACGACCTTGTCCATTTGTTGTTGTCGTGCGATAGAGCCATGTATGGAGGTCGTGGCCACAATTTTCTTCTAGCCCATAGGGCAAATGATAAAAAAAAAAATCTCGGTCTGGGAGATGATCTTACTCCATTGCTTCCAAGTGATCAGAGAGTTGGTAGTAGGCTGTGCTACCTACGATATCCTATACAAATTATTTCCCAAAGTAATAACAATGCGAGGCCTAGATTCATACACAACATATCGCTTCCACAAGTATGGTTGGCCTAATAATAAATCAAACATTTTGAGAGGAGAAAAATCACAGAATACCTCATCTGTGAAGGGCTTGATGTTGTAGGGGAGACGACACCGCTGGTTGATGTGGATATCTCATCCTTGGTGAAGCCAACCGATGGTGTACAACTGCAAGTGTGTTGGGATTGGTAGCCATAGTTGCTTCAAAAATTATGTTGAAATGAGGTTCTTTTGGCTACCCTTGCTGACATTGAAATTTAACAGAGAACCATTTACCAACATCTGTGAGTGGAAGAGGCACTCCCCCTCCTCTGGATATTCGGGCTCATCCTTCTAAATATTGGTGGAGGCAACAGTGGCACTGGCCTCCGCATTAATAATATGATTCCATTTTTCATTCCCCTTATCGAGTTCTGACTCATAGTCGGAGTGTGCATCTGGTTCAAAAGCCTTCAACTCGGCCACCAATAAATGCTTGGATCGACACTCACTCATGTTGTGAGTGGAGCTATTATGGAACTCACACCACTTTCCATGTCCTTCTTTGACTTGGTGGTATTATTCTTTTCTTATGGATTCGATGGGTTGTCCTGGGTCACTTTTCCTTCAATTTGTACTTTGTTCTATGGTTTGGGGGTGCCTTTCCCTTGCTTTGGATTCGTAGATACAAAGTCCCGCTTCTTCTATTTAAACTTCTGCTTGATCTTGACCACATATCGATAGGTGACACCAAGCGAGGAAATGTCTAGGAACTCCATTTCATCCTTAACATACTTATGAAAACAACCACAATACTTGAGTACCAAATTCCACTCAGAATCATTGATACCCAACTTCGTGCAAAGGGAATGAAAACCATTTTTGAATCCAAGACATCTTGGTTGCTTCCCTACCGCAACGTGGTCCACTTTATGTATCTATATTCATAACTACCGACAGGGTAATATTTTTCCTTGATGGCATCTCAAAAATAATTCCAAGTGGGTGTGGCTGAAAACAATGAGGGTTCCCCCTCTTCCTTTTCATCACATTAGGTTTCCCACTAGTCCTTGACATGGGGGGCGGATTTCAGGAGTGAAAAAGTATTATTTTCCCAGTTGGAAAAGTCATGAATTGAAAAATATCCTTCAAACATATTTAACCATTTATCTATGACATCGGTATCTATCTGACCTTCAAGTATGGGAATTTAATAGTTACCCTGTACCTTCAAATGAGTGGCACCTCCAGAGTGGTTGTCGGATGAAGATGTGTTGCTTGTGGGTAGCCGTTGAAGGATTTGGGCAAAGTTATCCATCATCGCGTTCCTCTATTTCTCGAGGGCTTCCTCGAGCAATATTTTGAAAGGATCTCCTACTCCCTCATATTTCTTTTCTTCCACCATGGGAGGCCATCGGGGTTTGCAAGGCTGATATTGTAAAGGTTCAACCAGATCGATACCTGACTCCTTATACCCTGACTTCGTTGGGGACATGCAAAGAAAAACCAAAAAAGAGCATACCACTGTGATACCACTACTTTGAACTTATGCATGATTGCAATAGAATACAAATATAAACAAAAATACATGTGTAGCATAAATAAAGCTTCATTTCATTAATATCAAGGAACTGAAATACACTTACAAACATAATGGATATAAACTAGCTCGGGCGATGGTAGATTATCTATGAGAAGAGATGTGGCAGCTATATGACTCTGAACTATGTTATAATGAGGCTCAAGGGCATTTTTATTATTGAAAAACAAGGGAAAACTATAAAAAACCAAACCCCTAACCCTAGAGGATGGAACACCAAGAGTTTGTTGGCCCCTTTGGGGTTAGTTGGGAAGCCAACTTCCTGGGGTCAAAACTGATCCTGAAGTTGAGGACCCGAAAAAATGCTAAAAATAATAAATTATACTATAAATATGAAACTGATGAAACCAACTGGGGGTCTAGGTGGAATAGGTGGGTGGCCACCAATTTCCACTTGGATAAGTCCTCCCCCCTTAGGAAGCAATGGTCCCCATTACGTGCAGAGCCTCCATGTGGTGAGGAATTTTTTATTGAACTTGGTCCCCAGTGAGCTACTTTCCCCAGTGAAGGAGTTGGAATGCTTTGGAAACTCGACATCAGGGGGCATAGTGGTTGGAATCCCAAACCCACCTAAAAGGGGTTGTGTCTATGGAGAGCTTAGTTGTAGCTGTGCTAGGCATAGGGGAGGATTTCATCCCATGTGTGAGGATGCTTCGCGTTGTACATGCATAGAATGTGCACGATCATCTTGTTGACAACCTCTGTTTGGCCATAAGTTTGGGGGTGGAAAGCCATGGAATTAGTGAGCTTGGTATCTAGCATCGACCAAAGACTTGACAAAAATGTGCTTAGGAACATGTTGTCCCGATCTGATATAATGGATTGTGTGATCCCAAAGTGCACCCACACTTGTTTGAAGAAGAGTTTAGCAATGGCTTCTATTGTGATACTCTTCTTACAGGCCACCAGAATGGCCATCATAGAGAATCTATCAACGACCACTAAATAAAATTCATTTCCATGCTTATTAGAAGGAAGTCGTGACATATAATCCATGGAGATGGATTACCAAGGTCAGATAGGAGTAAGAAGAGAACTATATAGGTCTTTCTTCTTGATGGTCAATTTGGAAATGCCATAGACAGTGCAGAATATGATGTACTTCCCAACATGTTGTTGAAGGTTCGGCCAATAAAAATACTTATGCATTATTTCTATTGTTTTCTCTACCTAGAAATTTCCAGCGACCCGACTATAGGTTGATTACCAAATCATCTTGGCACACTTGCTTGAAGGAACAAAAAGGTGTCCGAGGTGGCATAAAAATGCATCTTGGAGGTGATAATTTGGAACTTTCTTGCCTTCCAGGAGCGTCCAATATGTGTTGTCAAATTCTAGATCACTCTTGTAAATTTTTGGCCACCACGAAGTTTCGTGCCCGCAAGAGTTGATAATATTGGTCCGCGCCATGACCGGTGGTCAGCTGAGGTAGTCTGCAACATTGTTGGTGTTTCCCTTCTTGTAATTAATGTTCATATGGAACTGTTGCAGTTATGTGCACCAATTCTGATGGTGATCATTATACAACTTCCCTTGTGTTTGTATGAACTGCAAGGGTCAGTGGTTTGTGTGGATGACCATTTCCTTCCCCATAATGTAACGCTTCCATTGTTGGCAGGCCCGCACAGTGGAATACATCTCTTTGTCATAGGTGGGATAATTTTGGACTATGTATAAAAGTGTCTCATTGTGGTATGCCAATCGATGCCCATGTCGAGTAAGAACTACACCAGTGGCATAGTTAGAAGCATCTCTCTCGATCTCAAATGGTTGTTGCAGGTTTTTTTTAAAGAATGAAACACTTTATCATTCCAAGGATTGGATTGGAGACACCGGTCGAAAAACTATAAAAACATTCAATGAAAATATATATGACCACTGAGGTAGGCATTACCATACTCAAAGAAAAACTAACTAAATGTTCTGGTATAGATATGATTTTATCATTACAGCAAGAATAGACACAGTATGGACATAGTTATCTGTCATAAGAAGTTTATTGTATCATGAATACATAAATCATCGTAGCTTGGATGGTGGAAACTATATCTAGGGTCTTGATTTTCGCTTCTCAAACTAGTACAAGTCTATACATGCGATTGATTGTGTCGAAGTCCAACATGGTAGAAACCACTTGATTACCGGTTAATGATGTGAACTGTTAACAAGTGTGAGATAAACCACCAATAATGAAAATGGCTCTCAAATTACTTCAGCACAATCTATGAAGTGTGAATGAATGATTTACAGTCGAACACTCATAGAATCATTCGATCTAAGGTTAATGATGAGAACCTATTGTCGAAGGCGAGAAACCTGCCATTAGGGCATGTAGATTCCAAGGTACTGATAGGATTCTAAATCAACTTTCTAGATAATGAGTTGCCGATAGAAAGTGGTCCATCACAGGAAATCCTGTGACACGAAACCATTAGATCAAGTTTTTAATAAATTCTTTGCAAGGACTGACTCAGGGATGGTCAACACGAATGGAGACAAATGTATGCAATGAATGGTAAATTTAAAATTTAACTTTCTCTTGAACACATAATGACACTGTAAATGGCTTGGAAACATTTGACTCAAAGATAATACCCAGAAACTGGATGAAGGCTTTCAATGTGGTTTGATTAAATTGTAAGACAAAGGATTACCCAACCCAAGAACAAGTGCGACAAAGCGTCATGCTCAGGAGCGACATGCTGCTTTCTAAAACAAGGACAATGAATGGATTATTTTTCTCACCTTCCCCCCCACCATTACTGGCAAGTACCTCTTTATTTTTGTCAAGCTTGAGGAGGGTAACATTTTGTTATTGTGTAAGCTCATCCTTTGGAAAAGTCCATATTAGTATTTTTTTAACGAACCCTAAAAAGGAGTGGTTCGGTCCTATTGTGATTGACAAGTTCTGTACTGTTTAATTTTAACGAATCTGGCATAGGATTAACTCGATGTTTTTCATTTTTAGAGTCAGAACAAGAACATAAGTAAACTCCATAGTGTTCTTTTTCATAAATTTAGTCTCTCAAACCAGGAAAAGGATAAAATAATGTAGGAGAGAACTCTTTTGACCATGTTTAGTCAACGTATACCTTTTTCGTAAATATTCTAATTCAGTCCGGAAAAGGGGTAACTTATACTGAATAGATGACTGTTCATTCACTTTAACGAGTTCGAATAGTCAAGTACTCGATGATATTTTCATGTTTAGAGAGTTTGAAAAGGGCTTAAAAGAGGACACCAGGGTTTCAATTTTTCATATTTTTATAGAGCTTGAGAAAGTGATAAAAGTCTACTCAATCTCAAAATGATTCTTTTCAAACATGACCTGTTTCCTATACAAAAAATCAAAAAATTACAATTATCTGCTCTCAAAACATGAAAAACATTTTGATTTTTGACTTCTAAAGAAAAAATAAACAAAATAATATTATTTTTTTCATTTAAAACTATAAAAAGAAGTTAAAACAACTCATTTTAACCTTTTAGTTTTCAGAGTAGAGAAGGAGTTTTTTCCCTAAACCTTCTAGAGCGGATATCAGGAGAACCGACTAGCCATTTCGAGAACCGTCAGCGTCAGGTATTCCACATCATCATTATCTTACTATTCATCCATTTAGTATTTTATTTTAAGTTTTTAGGGCATTTTTTAGGGGGAAACAAGGTTTTGAAATCCACCCTCAGGGGTGCATAGGTTTTCGTGGAGAAACCTGTGCACCCTGATGATTTTTTTAATAGAAAAAATCATCGAGCCATTGTGGTTTTTATGTGTAGCTTGTGTGAAAAAACACATTGTGTACACATAAAACCCGCACAAGCATTGTGGGTTTTGAAAAAACATGTTTCTATCCATAAAAAATGGCTCAATTTCTCCCAACTGATTTCTAATGATCCTCATTGTTGGTTTATAGGTTATCAATCATGTTGGAATGAATAGAAAGAGAGCATGATTTTCATGATAACGAATCCATGGATGATCCAGAAAGTTGTCGGCAAAAATTCACTCATTAAAAAATTGTGGCTTGTATGAATTCTGGGCGATTCAAGGTATGAAGGCACAGGTTGATTTGATGATCTGGCTAGTTAATGTTTGGTGTTGGCTCAAGGGGTCTTGACCCAGGTTTGGACATGAAGGTTTGGCAACAAACCCCTATACTATTGGCCCTTTCGGCTGTGACCTACTTGCGCAGGTCAAAGCCTCACTTGAAACAGTATGGGAGGGTGCTGGAACCAGGTTTCCGCACCCTGAGAGAGTAGGTAATAATGCAGGCCCGCAATTATCAGATCTATACAGAAGGGTGATTCACAGAGTTCCAGAACGTAACCAGACTATAGTTCTTATCAGATCTTCTCTAGAAAGTTTGCATCCACGTGCGTATCATCAATTATAATCATAAAACAATATAATCGCAGTCAATATTGTCAATACAGATAGTCATGTTCATTAACGGAGATGCAGTCAGTAAGTGCAACAAAAGTCACATCACAATAATATATAAATGTAGATATTTTCATACCACAGAGATAAAAAAGACAAGTTCGCAGCTTAATCAGACAATCTTAGTTCGCATATAAAAGAACAGATCCATACAACATCATATGTTTCAGCAATACTCTGCATATATTACTTATCAAAATCCTCTTACATTCTCCAAATACCACCTGTGCACACAACTAGTAGGGTCCGCACACAGCAGGAAAAAGGATCTCTGTGCACACAACTAGTAGGAGTCCTAACCCAAACAACACAACCCAAGATCTAGCAATTCGTACTTCGCATCAATCTCTATTCAGCTTCTACCTATCGACTCAAAAAGGTTCAACTATTTATAATACTTTAGCCTGCGCATCCAATGGTCTGCAAACTGTGGTTTGTGGACTCTTGGTCTACCCTTGACCCACTTACACTGCCTTAGGGGCTTTGAACCACCCCAAAACGCCTGCGTTAGACTAAATATAATAAAAAATATATAAAATGGACCAAATTTGTAGCTTCGTAGGAGACCCTGTTCCAATAGTCCCCCGACACAATCTTATGACTCGTCCCGAGTCACTGAGGTGGTGGAGTCTCCACCTGCGCCTGCAACAGTCTAATCACTTCGACTATTGGGGTAGCACAACGTCACTCTTATCAATATTATGACTTCATCCCTGCTTCTCTCGTGTATCCCCCGGGTATTCCAATATTGTAGTTGCGCGATATAAGTCCCATTGTGCCCGAGGATATACGAACCCCACTGCCATTCATATAGTCATTTGATCCAATATGGTTTGAGCCAACTTCCATTAACATACCCGGGCAGCAGATCACAGAGAAAGGTAGCGAGCCAAACAGCCTTGCCTTCTATGACTTGCTTGACCACATAGGGCCCAAGCTAGTGCTGTCGGAATTTCCCTCGGTGCTTTGCAAACTGGCTATCATATAGTAGAACTAAATCATCCGCAGTAAAGGTCTTTTGGCGAATATGTCGATCATGCCATGCTTTGTCCCGTGCCTTCTGGACCTGCTGATGGAAGTTAGCAATAAAACGGTCTTCCTCTAAGGCCACGAGCTGCACTAAACATTTCTACAGAATGGTTGGTTTGGCCATGTTTGTAAAGGGGGCGATGGGCAGGCTAGGAATGATATATTCCATGGGCAGGACGACCTCCTTGCCATAGACCATCCGGAACAGTGTTTTTCTTGTCTATTTTTTACAAGTAGTGCGGTAGGCCCAAAGAATAGATGGGATATCAACGTCCCAGTTGCTGTGATCAGAATTACAGACCTTAGTTAGTGTGTTCTCCAATTTTTTTTTAAAATCTTCAACCGCTCCGTTCGCCTGAGGGTGGTATGGGGTAATTTTTGCATGGTGGATCCAAAATTCCTCCGTTAAGGCCTGTATTGTCTCATTGACAAAGTGTGTACCTCGATCGCTCATCAGGATCTTAGGAGACCCAAATCTGGTCTGAATCTGTTCGAAAATGAAATGCACAGCGGTACCTGCGGTGCAATATTTGACGCCTTGTGCTTTGGCCCACCGGGTTACGTAGTTGGTAGCAGTTATAATATAGCGCGCACCTGTCTTCTTTCCAGAAGGGTTGATAGGGTTGAAAAAATCGATAGCCCACTTGTCAAAATCTTGGAGGGCTACTTGTGGTTGCAGAGGCATTTCATCTCTCTGGGATGGACGTCCAATTCGTTGGCATGTATCGCAGGCCTTACAGTAGTGATGCAAGTCAGTATGCAGGGTGGGAAACCAAAACCCGGCTCGTAAGATCTTTTGTGCCGTTGTTATTCCTGCGTAATGACCCCCTGCGACCCCATCATGGGATTTTGCCAGGATGTCATGCCGTTCATTTTCTAAGGCATACTTGAAAAACACTTCATTCACGCCCATTTTATATAGATGTCCTGCAATTATGGTAAAATCCACAGCATGAGCTACCAACTCTTTCTTCTACTGTATAGAATACCCTATAGGTGCCCTACCTATAGACAAAAATTGGGTGATGTCAGTGAAGTGCATGTCTACTACTTTAATAGCAAATAGTTGTGCATCTAGCAGTCCCTCCTCTATTTTAGTTGGGTCCTCACCATTCTCGATTCGAGACAGGTGGTTTGGCCCAGAATTCAGCCTTCCTGGCTTGACAATGATCTCGAAATCATACTCCTGGAATAATAGAAGCCATCGGCATATTCCCCCCCCCCCCCCCACCCCCCCAACACAGGCTTATTCACCAAGTACTTCAAAGCTGAGTGATTTGTAAACATTTTGAAGTGACCCCCTAATAGATAGTGTCGATACTTCTGTAGTGCATAAACCATGGCCAATCCTTCCCGTTCTGTAGTGGCATAATTGCGCTCTATGCCAGATATTTTTCGGCTGGCGAATGCAACCGGGTGATCAATGTCCCCGTCTCCAGGCTGAGTAAGGACTGCTCCGAGGGCGATTCCAGATGCATCAACATGAATGTGGAAGACCTTTGTCCAATTCAGAAAAATTAGGATAGGCGCAGAGACCATATTTTCATTGAGTAGTTCAAAGCTTTTCTAACACTCGTCGTCCCAAAAAAATGAAACATCCTTCTTAAGAAGTTTTTCCAGAGGTGTTGTAATCAATGTGTATCCCTGAATGAATTTTTGGTAGTAACCCGTATGTCCCAGGATCGAGCGTAGCCGTTTCTTGGTAGTTGGTACTGCCAGGTTGATGATAACTGCCACCTTCGCAGGGTCAACCATCAGCCCCTGCTGACATACGATATGTCCCAATAGGATTCTTAAAGGTACGCAGAAGATACATTTCTAAATATTTAGGGAGATTTGGTGCTTTCTACAGGCATCCAACATCATGCGCAGGTTCGACACATGTGTCCTTACCAAGCCAAAGACTGTCCAATCATCAAAACATACTTCCAGGAATTTGTGGATGAAATCCTTAAATACTGCAACTACGACTCACGAGAAGATAGTAGGGGCATTCTTGAGTCCAAATGGCATGACCATATACCGGAAGGAATCCCATTCCGTGGCGAACGTTGTTTTGCTACGATCTTCTAGTGCGATTATGATCTGATGGTATCCGGAGAACCCGTCAGTGAATGAGTATGCTTCCTGGCCGCCTACGCTATCCAAGATTTCATCTAAGAGCGTCGTCAGGAAGGGATCATGTACGCATGCGTCATTCAACTTACGCAAGTCCACACAAATTCAGATTTCCCCCTTAGTCTTCTTTTCCTGAACTACCATCATACTTACCCAATCCGACTGTTTGACTAGTTTGATAATGCCTACGACGAGCATTTTATCAAGTTCTTCTTTAACCTTCTTCTTGTACTTAGGGTTCAATCGATAAGGTCACTATTTTACCAGGCGCGCATCGGGTTTTAGTGTGATGTGCATGACCCCTAGCTCCCCTGTGATCCCCTTGAGTTATGAGAACTTTGTGGGGAATAAGTCTTGATATTTTGTGAGTAGTTTAGCTACTTTGCCGACAACGTCATCATCCCAATAGTCCTCAATCTTAGCCAATTTGAGTTGCTCTGCTGTGCCAATGTTAACTTCTCGCAATTTCAGATATTTCGTTACATCCACAGTTTGTAGTGGGGATCTAGCAACGACGTGCTCCCCCTCCGATTCTGGGATCGAGATATTGCACGGATATTCATCTTGCTCTTCTATAGTAATTTTATGACAGTTGGCAATGTCTTGCATCTGTGTCTCCCACGTTGGTGCCCCAAAACTTGCGTGGGGGCTGGGTTGCCTAAACACAAATGTGTCTATATCCTGCAGAGCTTCATTGAGCACCTCTGAGCCTCCTATTAGGCCGAATTTCCCCATGAATTTATATTTCAAAGTTTCCCAGTGGTGGGTTTGCCTGTGTAGCTCTGCATCCAAATACCATGCCACTGGAATGGGTCCTAGTGCATGAATAAATAAGTGAACCCATTATTTTGTAGTCTCATGATCACCCCACTTGTCCATCCATGAGACCAAGTTTTCTCGTGGATCGTTAGGTCCCAACAACTTATTGACACACACATCAGCTGGCCACTCAAATCGCAGGGTCATCATATCCCGACATTCCTCCTAAGCCTAGAATGCCTCCTTATGTGTGTCCCACCATCTGGAGGGTGTTGCGCGCAGAGCTAGATTGAGGGCCCATAGCGTTCATTCCCTGGGAACCTTGGCTTCGAATATCCGTAAAAATTATTTTAAACTACCGGACCCATCAAAGTGGGGTAGGTCCCTTACCTCCGAGGATATACATCGAAACTTCCTTGTAACTCTAAGACATCGCAACACAGACACGTCGTGCAACTGGTTTTTCCAATTTTCCATTTCTTCGTCAAAGTAAGAGAAACAGTCACTATCCTTCTCCCAACAGAGCATGCCATCAGCTGTAGGGTTGATCCAATCTTCATCCTATGTAGTTAACTTGTAGATGTGGTCTACCTCCTCGTCGATACGCACCGGCTCCGTATACCTTTCCCCCTCTGCGGGGTCTAAAGGGACTATCACTTGTACCCCTCTGTTCTCAAATATCATGTTTCTCTTCTTCAAGTTGACAATACTGCCCATGTCGATGGCCCAGTCCAACCCTAGGAGTGCAGGGTAAGGGTCTGCATTGTCCACAATCTGAATGACCTCAAAGTCGGCCCAGACCTTAACTCTTGCAATATCCACTACAGTATGTGATAATCTTCCTAACGGTATGATATTCTGATGATTGGCCATGCGCAGCTGGATAGTGGACCATTCCAAATTGGGTTCTCCCATTTGCTGCCAAGTTTTCTTGGGTGGCATGTTCGTGTCCGACCCTAGATCCAAAATAACTTGCTCCATTTCGTAATCCCCAATTTGTGCTGTGACCGCATTTCCCTACCAGTGCGTTTCTTATACTTATACAGAGTGTTTACATCCTTAAATTCCAGGGGCGGGTTGGTTTTATATGCACAACTATTTAATAGTGCCTGGAGGTTCTCAATGACCTACTAGTTGTGCAGCAGTTTTATGCATGCTTGTAAAAATGGTCAGACCCCCTCTCCTTCTTTGGTGGCCATAGGGACCTGCGAAGTAGATGCTTCCGTGAAGTCCTACTGAGCTGCGATAAAGGTTTCCCTTTCCTTTTGTAGGTCCAGGCCCTCTGATTTGATGTCGCTTTCCTGATTAGAGACTCAACCGCAACTTTTTCTTCTACCCCCCGGTGGCTAGGCCACTACGGGTTATGATATTGATACCTGGTTCCTCATTCCGAGGCTCCATCATAACCCTTTACACATTATGCGTAGGTGTCTTTTGTTTCTTCTGCACCTTAGCCATCAAAATCGGGCAATCTTCGATCACATGGTCCAACTGCCTGCAATACCTGCAGGATTGCCTTGTAGGGTTTGGGCAGTCCCTTGCAAAGTGACCTATCTCCCCGTAGTTATAATAGATTAGTTGGCCTCTTCCCCTACCTGCGCTTCCGCCTTGGCCCCCTCCCCTACCCCTAATGGGGGAGCCCCCAATACTGGAGTGGGTCCTTGGTGACGAAGGATCTATCTGTACCCTATAGATGTTTCCTCTGTCTATCAAAAGATCATAAGTTCGACAATTCTTCTCATCATGCCCCATAGACCTACAAAACCTGCACCATTGTTGTGTAACCTCTGTAATACAAGCAGCAAGGCGAGAGCATTAGTTTGTGTCGTGCAACCTCGCAACGCGACAGTCTTCACACCATAGTACCAACCTACTTGGCCTTGTGGCTTCCCTAGGGCGCAACGGGCTAGGTCCTCCAGCCTACATATAGTCTGCTAATAATGGAAAATTATCCTTGGTGTGGCTATTCACCCTGCATCGTATGCACCACCTGTCAGGGCTAGCCTCTGCTCCTTGTTCCTTTCGCAGATTCTGGATCTCCATGTGCATTGCTTCCAGCTGGCCTTGTATCTGTTGTACACCCAACTAGGTTTCATCTCATGGCACAGCCTCCAACTTCATTTCTATCTCCAAGGCCTTCTCCTGTGACTCAATGTCTTGGTGGCCCATCGGTATGCGTAGGTGGGGCAGCAACATAGCAATGAACCACTCTGCATGCTACTTGTCATCATACTGTAATCCTCTTTCCCTGATTACCTTTTTTCAATCGCTGATCAACTTCCCATACAGACTCAGATGTACCTTGTTTGAAATCTTTCAGGTTGTTCATTATCTGGGAGTAGGCCCTAGGCATCTTGAACTATTTCTTCAAGGCGTTCTTAATTTCCTCAATGCTCGCGTTCGCATGCTGGTCGAGGTATCCCATGTACCAGTCCAAGGCCCTTCCTTCAAAATCAAGAGATAACTGTGCTCTTTTCATAGCATCCCTCGTTACATTCTGCGCAGTCCATACAGACCCTGCGACAAACTAGAATCGATCCATATCTTCGTCCCCTACACCCTTGAAGGTGGGTAACTGCATCTATGAAGCCATATCATCTTCTGGTGGTGGCGTTAGTGAGTTTTTTCCCATACGAGGATTCGAAGGTGGTGTTGATGGAGGGCTATGTGCAGCAAAATTGGTCACTGGACTCGGAAACCCTTGAAGAACCTTCGCTCCACTTCTGACTAGAAGAAAAATTGATCGATTGCAAATTCAGTGACAAATCCTCCTATCACACCACCCACCCAATGATCTACCGTGCGAGTAATGGTATTATCAGTCTTCTCCAACTGTTGGATCAGTTTTGGAGTCCACTGCGTGACTCGTTCGTCTTTCCAACACTTCTGAAAATTGACGAGCATTGCGAGCCACTCCTGCAGCTCGATTGAAAAAGTTATGAAGAAAATATCGTAGCTTTCCAACAAAATATACTTATTTTTCCACTCCTCTGCGGTTAAGTTAGCACTGCGATTTTCTTTTACAGTGAATTCCTGAACTTGCTTTCCAAACCACTTGTCAATTTCTTTCTTTTCAGGCTTCCAATACGGCCTTGGCATTACCAAATCTCTCCCTCAAAATTCTCTCGGTCCTGGAAACAGAACCATTTGTTGGCTCGAGGGGTCCTGACCCAAGTTTGGACGTGAAGGTTTGCCAAAAAATCCCTATACTACTGGCCCTTTCAGCAGTGACCCGCTTGCGCAGGTAAAAGTCTCACCCGAAACAGTATGGGAGGGTGCTGAAACCAGGTTTCTGCACCCTAAGACAGAGTAGGTAATAACGCAAGCCCACAATTATCAGATCTATACAGAAGGGTGATTCACAGAGTTCTAGAATGTAACCAGACTATAGTTCTTATCAGATCTTCTCTAGCAGGTTTGCATCCACATGCGTATCATAAATTATAATCATAAAACAACATAATCGCAGCCAATATTGTCAATATAGATAGTCGTGTTCATTAACGGAGATGCAATCAGTAAGTGAAACAACAGTCACATCACAGTAATATATTAAATGTATATACTTTCATACCACACAGATAAAACAGACAAGTTCACAGCTTAATCAAACAATCTTAGTTCACATATAACAGAACAAATCTAGACAACATCATATGCTTCAGCAATACTTTGCATATATTACTTATCAAAATCCTCTTACATTCCCCGAATACCACCTGCTCACACAGCTAGTAGGGTCCGCACAAAGAAGGACAGAGGATCTCCGCGCACAACCAGCAGGAGTCCTAACCCAAACAACCCAACCCAAGATCAAGCAATTCATACTTTGCATCAATCTCTATTCATCTTCTACCTATTGACTCAAAAAGGTTCAACTATTTATACTACTTTAGCCTACGCATCCAATGGTCCACAAACCGTGGTTTGCAGACTCTTGGTCTACCCTTGACCTTCTTACACTGCATTAGGGGCTTTGACCCACCCCAAAACCCCTGCGTTAGACTAAATATAATAAAAAATATACAAAATGGACCAAATTCGCAGCTTCGTAGGAGATACTGTTCCAACACTTGGGATGTTCGAGAACAATGTTTCATCATTGGATACCATAGGCTTGTGATCGAAACAAAGGATATCTATTTCCTCACTAGATTACCCCTCATAGGGAGAGACATTTCCTTGTTTGGGACAAGACCAGGTGGTATGCCCACTACATCTTATATGGATCAATATTATAGACAAGATTCAAAGTTGAAGGATGGCCACATTAATATCAAAAATATTGTACAATTGGACCTAAAGATCCTTGCATTTATAGTTACCGGGTTGTGTGGGAGTGCAGCTCCGCATGTGGATACCAAAGAAAAAATGCAGACTGTAGTTGAATGTTCCTAGGGAACAATTTTCAATTGGTGTTAAGGAGTATTGGTTAACATGAAAGACCAACTTATTAGAGCTAAGAATGGGAAGTTGAAAAAATTTGGCTATGGAGCCATTCCTGTGTCTTTCGCTTTAGATATGATTCCACTCCTAGCACCTCAGTAGTCTCCAGTGGATCCCACAGGACCTCAGGAACCATGTATGTTGTGATGGGTGTCATTGATGGCTCGCCATGGTGGCGATGGTGGTTTGGTGGTTCAATATTCTCCTCAGTTCTTAATATAGCTCAGGAACCAAATCTTCATGATTGAAGATTTTCCTTACGCAGGAGTAGATTTCAGGGGTGACCTTGACACATCACTCCCACCTGGGGCCCAATGGGATGCATCAGGTAAATAAAATCATTTTGAAGTTTTTTTATGTTATCTAATTTTTATTTGGTTTTCTATCATGCAATATTGATAAAAATTTAAATGCAGATGTTGGCCCATCACGACCAGCAGTGCTTCGTCGCTTTGATAGGTGAGATGCGCAACCTATAGCAGGTCCACCACAGATCGATGCGATAGAGTTCCTTACAGAGATAGAGCACAACCTAGAGAGGTTGACTATTGATGTCCCAGAGACAGGGACAAATGAAATACCTCTTAGGCTCCAAAGACATGTGACTAGGGTTCCAGTCCCATTTAGGAGATATCTGCGTAGGGTGGCACGTGCCATAGTCTGCTATCATGATAATAATCATGGATAGTTGATCGTTGATTTAGATTGATTTTTTTTTTTTTTTTTTTGTATCAGTATATTTAGATCATAATGTGTTTGAAACCTATGATCACAAACGATGTAATATTTTTTGACACACAATTATTTTTAACCTAATGATTTTACTACTTCCGATCTCTGAGTATCTTACTCAATATGGATCAAATATTTTTTTGTTTTACTTTTAATGCTGCATATGTCTATTTAAAACTTGATTGGCTAATGCATCAGGCAATGTGTTTAAATTTCTTGAAATGTGTTGATATTAAATGTAATCAAACTGTCTTTCCAAGAGACGAACCCTCAAAAACATTCTTAACAAAGCTGGATTTCTGATAGCAAAAACATCGTTTAAATGTAATACAATGAGTTGCGAATCTAACCCACAGGGGCGTCACTGTGGGAGAAATACTATAGCATGTGGGTTCATATTGGGGGATATATAATGAGGAAAAAATGACATAATATATTGGGGGATATATAGGGGGTAAACGGTTTTTATATTGGCTGGTATAAAAAATGGAGTTCAAAGTTAATGAAAAAATATAAAGGAGTATAAAAAATGTTAATGAAAAAATGGATATCTACAATATATAGTGAAAGTAGGGGATTTTGAAATTGGGAAGGTGTATTGGGTTTATATTGGTAGGGGGTTAAATAATGTAATTTTTAGAGGCATTTTCCAATATGTACTCAAATTAAGGGTATTGTTTAATATGCTATGATCGCACGTGATATGTTAGAGGTTCATTGAGTGAAGCCCATGTGATCTAACCTAACACTCAAATGTCGAATACCAAATGTGATGGCATCAGATAATAGCTCAATGTCTGCACTATATTCTGCAATATTGTTTGTTGTTTGACCGAGGCATATCCCATGAATAGATACTAACTCATTGGTGGGTGAATATATGACCCAAGCAGTAGAAGAGATGTTCTATGTACTATGACATGCATCGTAAACAAAACCAATGTAAGTTTGAATGAATTTCAACATCTGCAGTATCAAGAGTAATCAAGATAAGCAGCAAAAGTAGCGAAAACTTGTCAAGCAAAAATAACTAATCCTAAGGAATTTTTTTTTAATTCCAGGCACACTGTTCTAAAATGTAACTAATGTACAGAGAGGATCTTCACACGAATAATCATGCATAATATATCTTGAGATAAAGACCATTTTTTGGTTTATCTAAAGAGACATCCTCATAATCTATTAACTCATAGGCTCCTTTTGCAAGCACACGCTTAACAATATAAGGACCATACCACATTGATCGAATTTACCAGCACCTAGTTTTTCGTGAGTTTGATCTTATACTAGACTAGGTCACCTTTTGAATATATGTGAGGGTTAACATTTTGATCATATTGAGCCTTAACACATTTTTTATGAGCTTCAGCAGTTAATGCAGTTGTGCGACGGGTCTCATCTAACTGGGCTAGTTATAGGAAGTGTTTCTACTCTTCAGAGGTAGTTGGTAATAATTCAATGGCTAATTTTAGTGATGGGATTTCACATTCAATGGGTAACACAAATTCCAAACCATAAAAAAGATAAAAAGGAGTGAACCTCATGGATGTTATTGCAGAGGTATGGTATGCCCATAATGCCGAAAAAAGCATGGTATGCCAATTTTTTTTTTATGATTTCCGAAAATCTATTTAATCATGTTGGTTAAAACCTTGTTGACGGCCTCAACTTGAACATTAGCTTGTCGGTAATATGGTGTAGAATTATCGTGGTGTAGGCCAAGTTGAGAAAAAATTTCGGTCATCATAATGTTTCAAAAATGGCTCCCATGGTCCGTAAAGATAGCTTGAGGGACATCGAATTAAGCAATCAGATGATTGAATATGAAAATTTCTGCAGTTTTTCCATCAACCACGAATGTAGGCATCACCTTGGCCCATTTGGTAAAGTAATCTACGATGAGAATAATATACCCATGCCCCTCGGCCGAGTGAGGGTTACATGTGATGAAATTGATGCCCCATTTAGCGAAAGGACTGACAAAAATTATTGGGTGAAGAGGAGTTGGACGTACATGCATCTTTCGATAAAAAATATAGAAATTGTGGCATTTTATAACCATGAGAATACAGTCTTTGAATAGTGACGGCCAAAAATAGCCAACGCACAATATATTTTGGGTTGTGGAAAACCTAGAAATATGACCACCACACGCTCCAGAGTGGCATCCATTCAAAACCCTTTCGGCTTCTTAATGAGTTATACAATGTCAAAAAACAGAATCAACACCATGACGATGAAGAGTGTTGCCAACAATATTATATTGCTGAGATTGGTATCGAAATCTTCGTCGATCTGATCGTGAAAGCTCTGGCTGAAAGGTTTGGGTCTGTAGATATATAATGATATCCCCATACCAAAGATCTAATGTACTAATTAGAAACAGAGATTCATCAAAAATATGGTTTTATGCCACCGTTTCAGATTCAATATTGGGAAAATCACACATAAGTTCAGCGAACACCAGTGATTTCTCAAACTCGAATTTCTCGAATTCAAAATAAAAATTTTGCAAGATAACGATCCATTTAGAGTATTTTCCTTCGAAATATTGTTTCTACAAAATATACATCATCGAATTTAAATTATATATCATTGTGGTTTTGTGTAACAATATGTAATGACGAAATCGTTGGATAGCTTGAACAACTGCCAAAGCCAATTTGTCCACCTGTGAATACTTGATTTTCGTCGGGCTGATATTCTAACTTAGGTAATAAATCACATGTTTGTTTTTAGAATCATCCTCTTGAAATAAAACCACTCCAATTGTGGAATCAGATGTAGCTAAATACAAAAATTAATCTCGGTGATAATAAGGCAGATGCAACAATGGTGCATGGGTCAATGCGTGTTTTAGTGCATCAAAATATTTATCGGCAAGCTCGTCCCAAATGAATGGAACATCCTATTTTAACAACCAGGTGAAGCCTTTAGTTAACTCTGCATAGTTCGAGATAAATGATGCAGAAAGTTTTCTTTCCCTTGTAAACTTTGGAGTTGGCGAAGAGTGGAAGGAGGAGGTAGATTAATAATAGCCTCAACCTTCAATCGGTCGACACGAATGCCTTCTTTTGAAATAATGAACCCAATTAAACATCCTGATTGTACACAAAATATACATTTTTGCAGATTCAAATGAATGTTGTAATGTCTACATCTCATAAATATGGCATGTAGATGTGTAGGATGATCTTGTCTACGTAAAGAATGAGAAGGTAAGTCATCCAAGTAGGGTTTTACAATATGTTTGATATCGTGAAATGCGTAAGACATAGCTCGTTGAAAAGTTGCGGCAGAATTTTTTAGTCCAAATGCTAATTTACAGTATGCAAACGTGCCCCATGGACATATAAATGTTGTTTTAGGTTGATCAGTAGGGAGTATGTTGATTTGATTGTAGCCATAAAATCCATCTATAAATGAGAATATTTAGTTCCCAGCACAATCATCAATAATTTGGTCGATATAAGGGGTGGGATAATTGTCTTTAGGACAAGCCTTGTTAATATCCAGATAATGGACACATAATCTGATAGTCCCTTGTTTCTTGGTTACATGAACTACGTTAGATACCCAATTCGTCAAAGGAATAGGATAAATAAATCTTGCACGCAATAATTTTTCAAATTTAGCTTTAATTGCAGTAGATTTTCACGGTTGTATTGGACGTAATCTCTGAGTAATAGGCTTAGCATCCCGGTATGTCTTAATTTCGTGAATAACAATCTTAGGATCAATACCTAGAATTTCTTAATAAGACCAGGCAAAAATGTCTCGGAACTTCTGAAATACGGCTTTGTAGATTTTGATCTCTTCAATCGAGCAAGAAGCACCTATATGGATGTTCTCAGTTATCACGGGTTTCGATTGATATGTCAATAGGAATTGTGGTGGAAATATTTCCCAATTTTTTCTCAGAATTTGAATGAAGAATGGACATAGGATTTTGAGGTTCCTTGACATAATCAACTGAAAATATGTATGAAAAATAATTCTCGAGTTTATCAAGGTTAGGTAAAAAAGAAGATCGATGATGGAGATTGTTCCATGGTAATTCATTCGATGACAAGATTTCTTGGATATTTTCATCAGTTGAAAACACTTGTTGAAAAGGATCCAAAAATGATGTCAAGATTGAGCTTGATGAAGAAGAAGACTCTTCATTGACCACATTCACATGATCAGTATAAGTAGATGGATTGTCATAACACAATTGTACTGCTACATATGTCAATTCAAAAGGACTTAAAGGCATATCGCCACCATAGGAGTCCAATTATGATTCTAAAGGCACATTCCATGTGTCATCAAATGGTATTGTGCTTGATGTAATCATATTGATATTGGAAATAGTTCGCAATACTTTGGGAGAAGGTATATTGAAACTTCCCATTAGAGTGGAATCCTTCACTAGTCCTACTCCAACATATTCATAAGGGATAAAAGTTTTTCCAAAATGTTGGATACTATTAGTAGAAGTAGGGTCTGAAGCGAAGTAAGACAACTCATCGATTTTAACAATATTTCCTTCATTAGGAAACATTATCATGCAAAAGACTAATGAAACAACAACGGTCATAGCATAAGACCAACTTCGACCCAAAATAAGGTTGTAATAAAGAGGGCATCAACAACTTCCACCTCAAGTGTTATAGTCTTTCCTTCTACTTCTATAGGAAGATCTTGGAGTATCCCGAATGGGAAAAAACCTCTTCCATCAAAGGCTTTAAGAATGGTCAGTGACTGGTTGATTGTTGGAGAACCAAGAGTTTTCCAACAAGTTAAGGACATAATGCACGTAGATTCCCCCTCATCAATTACTTGTGAAAATATCACCTTGATTTTACTAATACCAGAATCTGAACAACCATTTGATGTGGGAGGCTAGGTACAAATTTCTTGAGATCAAAGACAATGAGTTTCGAGTCTTAAGGATCAATCGCTCCTATAGCTGATAATAGTAATTTCCTCTAAGCTAGAAAATATTGAAACACTTAGAGGGCCGACATTGCTGAAGGGGATATGGCCAAATCTTCAACAATATTGTAATTCTGAGCGACTCTCGCATGTGGGTTAAAATACGATTTTCGAAGTACACCTTTGGCAACCGATTAATCACTAAATTAGGATTAGGTTTCTCGATTTGTAATGGTTCAGAAACTAAAGGAGTTGATACTGCTGGTTAACTGGATGATTCAGTTTATTTACCACTTATAAGACTCTTAGATCCATAGTCTTGAGGTCATCATCAAGATATCCGGTGATGAATTGGAAGAAGATCTGATCATTTTTCTATCTTGAGATGGAAAATGACATTTCAAGATAGCAGGCATGGGTGACCTTTGACAAATTTGGATTCTTCGGCCCGATGTGGGCACTCTTTGGTGTAGTGATCCTCATCATAGATAAGACGAAGATGACGAGGTTTCCTTTTTTTCGTCTAATGGTCCAGTTTTTTTTTTCTTTCAGATTTCTCTTTGGGAGAAGAGTTTTGTTTATTTTTACCCTTCCCCTTCTTCTTATTACCAGATGATTTATCTTTGGTTGTAGATGAGTCGACGACGCGAATCTCGGCAGAAGTTTCTAGCGAAGGATCTCCTTTAGGTGAATCTGGTAGAGTTATGATTGGAGAAGTAGATTTATATGATTTCTTCTTACTCTTTGTCATATTAATTATACTAATTACACTGTCTGCGAAATGAGAACCGTAAGGAGTTGCAGTGAGTTGACCTGGGCGCAGTAAATCAAGAATTTTTTCATACATAGTACCGGAATGTGTGTAAACCAAGTCTAGGTACTGTGCTTGAGCTATGACCTGCTCTTCTGTTACAACGCCTCCCTTAGATACTTCTTCAGTAATCTTAGGAAGTGATGATTTGATGAACCATTCGGCCAGAATTTGATCCGGAATGAAAATTTTGACTAAGCCTCGTCTATGTCGCCATTTGTGTATGTGATCTAAAATGTACGTAGACGTACTCTATTTTAATAGAGTCAAAAGTTCTGTTCTATTATCATAATAGATTGGAAACTGAAAATGAGTTAGGAAGGTTTTTGCTGAAGCGTTGAAATTGTTGAAAGAGCTAAGCCGATCAAAGTTATTTGAAAAAGTCTCAAACGAATTGAATCATTGATTAAATAATTGGATGCATAGCACAGATGATAAGTCATCACATGATTTGAGGGGTCTTCTCTTGATTTTCCTTGAAACTTTGGAATATCACTAGGCAACTTAGTAGGCATTTTCGGCCAAAATGGAAGATAATAAATTGCATCATTTGTTAGCTGAGATAAGTTTGGTAAATCTAAGGTTGCAATGAACGGTAACCTCTGATTAGGGTCTTGATGTGCAAATTAATAACCTCGAGGAACAATACTAGTACCTGGAGCAGGATATCTAGGAAAACCTAGAATAGCCTGTGCAATTGGGATTGGTATACCTTCAGGGTATCGAGGGTTAGCCATATCGAACTGAGGCTGAGCTGGTATTTGATATGTATAACCAGGGTATGGTTGGATCTGGTAGACTGGATTTTGTCCCATTTTTCCATATTGAAATTTCCCTTGAAATGGTTGACTTTGAACAAACTGACCTTGAAAGGTTTGACCTGTAAAAGGTAGAATTTTTTGAACTGTAGTTGCACCAGTTTGTCCTATAAAGGTTTGAGGAATAGACTAAATTGTAGGTCCAGTTTGATGAGAAGTAATTTGAGGAATTGATTGTGTAACAGTTGGTGTTGTCGTTTGAAGGGTTGTAACAATATGGGTTTGAGAAACTCCTGGGATAGGTGTACTCAATTGTTGAACAAAAATTTGCGTAGTATATTGGATAAGAGTATTTGGAGTGCTTAGACCAACTTGCTGACTACTCGACACATATACCTATGGGGTGATTTGAAGTGCACCTTGAATAGGGTGTTGGACTTGGGTAAAACCAAATTGTCCAGTTGACTGTGCAGGTTGATTATAAGGTATTTGTAATGTAGGCTGCAAATAATATTGATTCAACAAAGGATTCCACACAATATTAATTTCTGGGTAAGGAGATCCTATCAAAGGTTGCAATGCATAAGGTTCACCATAACCGGTTTGAGACATTGGAACCTAAGTTTGATAATTACCGAGAATATTTGGTCCTAAAACTGAGGGATAGGTTCCAACAAAAGGTTTTCCTCTTTGAAAGGATGGCTGCTCTTGATAAGGATCTTGTCCTTGGAGAGGCTGCTACCTTTAGAGAGGCTACTGCCCTTAGAAGGATTGTTGCCCTTGGAAGGATTGCTGCCCTTGGAAGGATTTCTTCCCTTGGAGAGATTGTTTCCCTTGAAAATTTTGTTGCTCCCCATGCACTATATGGCCACCTTGAGAGCTAGCTTGAGGAATATTTCTGGAAAACATATAGACATGTTCTGTTGTCAAATTTTCGGTAGTAGATTCATATAGACCATTTGTTTTAGTAAAAGTTTTGGAAGATGGAGATGCTCCTGATAAAGTGCTAGAGAGCGACTGGTATCCAACAGGAACAAATGGACCGCCATACAAAAATGTTTATAGTTATGAAGAAAACATAAATGACTCAGTAGACATGTTTGGTGAAGCCATGTAACTACCTATGGGTATAGAGTAAAAAGGTATGCAACATGGTGAATGATTATAACCAGAGTTGTGCAAAAAAACGGTAATTAGATGATACCAAGGATTCATTCTAAAAGGAATGAAAGGGTAAATTTGTTCACTATACCATAGATCTAAATATCCCTGACGAGAAGGAATTTTAATCTCTTCTTCCACATTAGAGATCTCTTCAATGCTAATTAGGCCAGGAGGAAGATTCTCAGTAATAAGAAGTTTCACTTGAGGTGAACAAGGACGACCAGGAGTTGGGGCTATGAGATCCAAAGGTGACTCAGATGAAGTAGATTCATATTGAGGCTTAGATATTTCGGGTTCAGTGAATTGGGTATCTGACAGTTCACCAGTAACAGATTCAACTGTAATTACTTCGGAAATTTTTGGTTGTTCTTGATCTTTTTCAATTATCTGAGGTTTATTAACTTCAAAATCATGATGTATTACAATGGATGTTTCTCCTTATTCAGTATACCCGGTTCCTGAATGTTGAAATTTTTTAGTTTTTATTTTTTCCAATTGACTGGGTGTATATTCAGGGGGTTTCCCCTGCATTCTACATGAATTTCTCGGTAATTCGGCCACAGTTAATATTTTAAAATACGAAATCAATTTTTTTTTCAAAATAATACACCTAAGGTCGCTAAAAATCAAACAAATAAGCATGCACCTACAAAATATAAGAGACAAACCACACACAAACAATATGTTTCCACACTAAAATCACTATTTGGTGATGAAATCCAATGTCACGGAAATTAATGTGGAAAATTGGCGGTTGGAATAGTAACCCTGACAACCTGCTTAATGAAACAATCTGATGCAAGCAACTTCACTATGCCATCTCAAAGTGAAGAGTACCCTCTGGAAATTCCAAGTGAGTCTAGTAAATGTCTGCTCCATGTACATTGGGACCTTCCCTCCACCGTCACCTTGGGAAAAATCCTAAATATTATGGCCATTGAGGTCACCAACTGAGACAATTTCACCTGGGGGAAAAATATATGATCCGATATACACGCAAGGGAAGGGTATCAAGCTCAATCCCCTTGAAAGCTCCTCTACATGGTAAATCCGAGGTTTGCTAACAAGTGACCCTAGACTCCTCGACAATGGTTAATATGAGGTTTATCATTTGTATTATGTGCATGTATTCTATCTTCACCAATGAAGTAGGAACGATTACCTCATTGGGTCCGACATGACCTCGTGCTTAACTCTTTTAAGAAGAGATTCCCAGAGTACAAATGCAACAATTAGATTTCCCTTCCACAAGATGCTACTTGTTTGTTTTAACTGCTTTGGAATTTTATTACAACCTATTCCAAAGCACTAGCCTAAGCTAAATTGGTGGAATGAGCCCTAGAGAATGTAAAAAATATCTAGATTCATTTTATTAAGCACTCTATTGATTTGACTGTTATTTACGCAAAGGGGTATGGAGATGAAACTTGATGATATTGTGACGTGACTCAAAATACTCTAAATACATCAATATGAAAAATGCAACTCTTTTATTTCAATGAATTCTATTTAAGAGAAAGTTGAAGGAATTTTGAACTCAAAAAGTACAAGCTTCCTAAAACTTCAAATAAAATTCCTTTTCGTTAAGAAAATAATTTTATTAAGAACACAATTTCCAAAATGATCAATGCCTCTTTTGTGAAGAATTTTTTTTTGATTACAAAGCCAAAAACTACAATTTTTATAAACAAACAAATCTCAAAAGAAGGAAACTTCTAAAAACCCTCTAAACTATAAAGACTTCAAAGAAAATAAAATTTCTAATTATCAATCCTAACTAAGATACCTATGAGTGTATTTTTAATGTTTTATCTTAGTTATAATCAAACTAAAAATGTTTCCACTTGACCTAGCATAAATGAAATCATGAAAGACAAGCTTGAGATAAATCAGACTTCGGTGATCTAGAAGCTTTTTCCTTTTGCAATCAAATAAGAAAAAAATATTCAAAAAAGGTAAGGCTTGGATATAATCCTAGTGGCTCAAGGAGAAAATAACATAAAACTAGTGATCTTTGGCAAATGAATCTATCTTCCAAAAGGAGCAACAACAAACCAGGGCAAACCCTAATTATATAATGCAAAAAGGATGATTTATCAAAGAAGACTCTAAGGTGTTAAAGAGGAGTTCATACACAAATTCTAACAACTGGTATAGATAAGGTTAAACCTCAAGAATTTATTTATTTGAATTTGGAAGAGAAAATTTCAAACTTTTCAAAATTTCCCATGGGGTGCATAGCTTCTCAGTTCACATCAGTGCACATGCGCACTGAACTATGTTGACAAGTTGCAGACGTTGACACTCTGTTTTCCATATAAAACAACACAGGGAAGAGAAAAGTGTGAAAAAATAATTTTAAGTCTTTCTATCTCATAGAATCTAAAAGGTTATATGCCCAACCACACTCAGATAAGTAAAAATAAGAAAGATGGAATGTCAAACTAAACAAAACCAAAGAAAACTAAACTTGTCTTCCCCAGTGGAGTTGCCAATTTATGTTGTGGATTAATCCCTCTTGTATACAAGAGCGATCTACCTAGTACTCCAACAAGTAAGTAGAAACAAATATCCATTGAATACCTCTTTCTCTATACTATTTGTATTTTAGATTATTACAACCTTGAAATAAGGAGGTTATGCTCCTACTTTTCAACTAAGACGTTCGATGTAGTCCTTTTCCTTTCGCTCTAAAGAAACTCTTCAATGCTAAGAAGAATCTGCAATCACAAACAATACAAAATATCTAAGCACTTGCAATATATAATAATAATAAATACTAGTCCAAATTAGTGATCAAGGAGTCTAAGTATTGACATAATTTCCATGAATTCAAAAACAAAAAAATGAGAAAAAGAGATCCATATGTATTATCAGAATTTAAAAGATAAATCTTACAAAAAACGCCTTGATGTTGTACATATTTCTCCCGTGTGTCTGCACAAACGTTTCCTTCAGTTTGATAATCCTTCCTCTCTAGAATGACCAACATGAAGTCATGTACACAAAGGTGTAATCTTCGATGTGCCAACGACAACTTACTAGTTCAGAAACTATGAACTCTATGAATTCTCTCCAACTTAGAATTTATACAAGTCAGTATCTACCCTTCAACTTGAAACTTCAACTCAATTTATAGAGAGATTGAGGTAGTTTTAGATCCAATAAGAGAGGGATGAGTTCCTCCCATGAAGGGATTTGGGTTCCTTTAACCAAGGGATAAACTCCATGAGTAGAGGGATAAAGATCGAACTGGCACGACTCTAGAGGCTTTCAGTTGGGAGAATATTCAACCAAATAGGCTTCTAGAAGTTACTTTTTATATTTACTTCCTTTTTACGGGGGTGTGCAGGTTTTAGTGGGCAACAGAGTGGCGATCGTTGCGGCTAATAGAAGAAGCATTAGCGCATGCACCAAAAATAGTCATAAAAAGTGCGCAGGTAATCTTTTAAAGGTTTTAAAGAGCTTTTCTCCAATTTCCAAGACTTGGTTTAGGAACATGAGTGTTTTTTAATTCTAAGGGAACATGATATGGGTGGTGATAAACCCATATTGACAGTCAAATGTCATGCTGAAAAAATGACGTGTAACAAATAGGTGTACAGAAGAGGTGTATAAATCAACTCACTAAATTTTAATAAAAATAAAAATAAAAAATATAAAAATATGTTTATATATATATATATATATATATATATATATATAATTTAAATGTAGTATTTTTTTGAGTAGAGGTTTTTTTGTCAAAGGACAATAGCTTAAGTAGTAACTAATGGGTTTAATTACCTTTCCATTCAACTTCTATTTTATAGAGACATGTTAGTATATGTGGCAAAAATTTAAACAAGTTGAAAATCATGATAAGTAATTCCTATAAAATCATAAGGGTAGAAAAATTTGAATATCTTGATAATGAAATAAATAATGAAAATCGTTGTGGCTTAATCTTGGTTATTGCCCACAATAACCCTCCAAAATTGCCAATTCATCAATTACCATGATTGTTTTTAAATGGAGAATTTTCTACTAAAATTTTAAAAATATATATATTTTATATATTTGGATTTCAATGTGTAGAAGAGACATGTTTTAAAGATCAAACCTATTCGAATGGCTTAAAAACTCATTTTTATTGAATGTGATATTAATTAATAATAACTATTCTAATTTCCAATTAACTCATATATTACCATAAGTTTTCCCACTTGAATAAAAAAGGAAAATAAAATATTTTTCAAAGTAGAGAAAATGTTTTAAATAATAAACTTTTAAGGTGGAGAAAATAGTTTACACTTCAGTTTTAGAGATTTATTTCTCACTCCCCGATGGGGGTGTTAATATGGAAGAGATGGGGGCTTTGGGGTAGCACCCACAACCTCCTAGACATGATGTTCATTTAAAGCTAGGATGAGCGTGAATTGTCCTCGCATGCATTGACATGTAATATGACAGTTGGTAGTTTCTATATATGTACGACAACATGAAGGTTTTGGAGTATGCTGGTGAAGGTTTGAGTGGAGGCAAGGTTTGGTCCTTGACCTCCCTTTGTATATTCTTTGTTCTAGCTAAGACGTTGGTGAGCTTTGGGCTCTAGTGCAAGGGTGTAATTGAAGCTAGATGCAATGAAGTTGACAACATGCGTGAGACTTGGGAGATGCAACAGAGTTCCCCTGGTGTATGGGATTGTTTAAGGTTGCGGAATAGCAAGCATTGTGGTGGGATGGTGGTTGTTAGAAAATAAAAAAGGCAGGAATATTTTCTTACCTTGAGGATTACTTATGATGTTTATTTTTTCTGATTAGCTTGTTTTATATCTTATTTATCTTCTTTTCATCAATTAACTACCAAAAAATAAATGCATGAAGATCAAAACAACAAGGACACAAGATGTAGGCTCTCATCGAGGGTGAAAACCATCTTCTAGGGGAAAACCCAACTAAAAATTTCTTGTCATCTTCAAAAACCAAATCAATGAGACAAACAAGACCTCTAAACCAAGAATAGGTCCTCCTCCATCCATCAATTCAATCTTTCAACTTTCCTTCCTTCATCAAGACAAATATTCCTAAGTCAACAAATTGTTATACCATCAAATCAAACCAATTCAATGCAAACTTTGCTCCAAACATGATCTCAGCCTTCCATTTATCTTTGCAACTTTTGTACTCTCTACCTTTTTGTTCTATCTCATACTTTCTCGCACATGTGACAAATAAAGAGAGATTTTGATCCTTATAGGTCTGACAAAATGCTCCTTCCTTTCTCGAATGCATTCTTCTTCTTTGGCAATAGGTTTAAACCTTCTTCTATGCTTTTCACACTCTAAGGTTCTTCCCTTAGATTTCAGATAAAATACTTCTTTATGATATGTCACAATAGGTCAAGTGTACTTCCTATTTATAGAGGTTGAATCATCCTTATGAGGCCATCATGAAGAGGAATCAAGCCGACTTGATAAATGTTGAATCTGACTTGGTGGAGGAGGGACTAGAAACATTTTTTATACAAATATAATTTTCTTTCTTGAAAAAAATATCCAATAAGGGTCTATTACATGATGACAAGGACAATGACTCATGAATCAATCCTAGAAGCACACAATGGGTGCTTTGACCTATAACCATAATAAATAGAGCATGAAACCCATGCTAATAAAAATAAATTTCTTTGATCTTTTACAATGAATTTCTTTTCTTATGTTTATAAATACATAATGATTACATCATGTCATGTATTATACAACAATTATGAAGACCGATACTAGCTACATTTTCAACACTCCCGCTTAACTAGGGAGGTATTCATAAGTGTTCAACAGGTACAAGGATGAAATCAAATTGAAATTTTCCAAGAACTAAAATTGAAATGTTCCAAGAAGACTACAACATCATATAAAATGCTATATACCATATAGGACAAAAATTCCAAGGTATCAATCCATCAAAATACCATCTAGGCTTCCTGCCAAGGTACCAACTCAAAAGATCCAAGTGTTAAGACACTATTTCATGGATCCAAATGTCATTACCAAGACACTAATTCAAGGATCTAAGTGTCCTACCAAGACATTTATGTAAGGAACCAAGTGTCAATTACCAAGAAACCAACTCATCAGGGGCCTCTATGTCATCCAAGGCACCTTCTTATCACAAATCCCTTATTTTCATCTAGGCTAATATATCAATTCCAACAGAGCTCTGTACATTATCCAGGCCAAGACACCAACACATCAGGGGATATAGACATAATAAAACACCCTTGAAAGAGATTTAAATATCAACAAGATGTCCTCCCCAGTACCATCATATGGGCTCGCAACCTAAGGTACTCATCTCTTCCTCTATTAATCCAAGCATGCTTATCAAATATTCAAACTTCTCAGGGAGAGATCAACACATCAACTACTTGTTCAACTTTCGGAACATACTATATCTTCACCATACAAATCACTATCAAACTTCCAATATATTGGTTCTTATTATCAATATTATAGCATAAAATGTTTATAGGTGGTTTTCATTAATCTCAAACAAAGTAGCACCAAGAGCTACCCCGATCTTTGGCGCCGAATTTGGCATGGAGATTTGTGGTTTCTTGTCACCTAATCACTCTAGTTAGATTTTCCTTAAGAAAATATTTTCTATGATATGTGCTACCCTAACACAGTTCTACCTGGATTGAGAGATATTAAGGTTTAAGTTAGTGTACAGATTTTTTCTACTCAAACCCCATCAAGCAATACTATTAAGGACTATTTAATTCACATTGAAAGTAACAACTAATTAAATTAAATATTTCTTATCATTGCATTAATTAATTAAGAATAAAATAAGATGAAATGATGGTTCTATCGATTAATATTGTAATATTGTTATTATTAAGGCTTTAAAATAGGCCTTCTCATACATACATACCATAATACACAACACACACTTAAACTTTAATTAAAACTTATAATATAATTCTCTCCTTAAAACACTCCCTTAAAATTCAATGTTCACCTAAATATCTACCCATAACACACTACCATCACTATAAAAATACCCTCCTTCTCACAAAAGGTGAAATGAGAAAAATGTTAATCAAAAGTATATGCTCTTAAATTTGGGCTTAAATAGAAGACATCTGAGGAAGTGTGAAAAATTACATAAGTATCTAAGTAATGGGAGGGTTCCTCTCATCACTATTTGGTGTTGGTTTGAACATTCTCTCTTGATCAAGACATGTTGAAACGTTTGTTTTGGGTAGCGAAGGATAATAATTCCCATTGCAGGTTATTTTTGATCCAAGCCTGTTACATGAAGTGGAATAAGGCAACAAAGGTTGTAGTCAACTCTACTGCAGGCTTTGTTGTGGTATTTTTGGTTGAAAAATAGTTTAGTAGGGGCAATGATGAGGTAAAAGTGCCAGAGAAAGGGCTAGACACCTATTCAAGAATTATAAATTCTAAGACCGCAAACCTACAACCCTTATCTAAGGCAATCAGTGGCATCTTTAGGATGTCTCTATGATGCTTGATGCATTAAGGTGATAAAGAATACTTTGAACAACCAGTGAAGGGCCATCCGAGCTCCTGAGGATTCATCCATAAGTCAAGGTATGTAGAAGACATATATATGTAAGTATTCTTAGAGTAAACATGTGTATTCTTTATACTTGTTAAGGTTTTGATCAATTAGTCTAGGATTGTTGTGTATAGGGTATTAACTCTTGTGTATTGTGTCTTATATATTGTAATAGGGTAGCAAGTAAAGTTGCCTTATCAAGTTTGAATACTAAATTTTGTTATTAAAGTTTGTCTAAAGGTTTGTATAAAGAGTCTTATGATCTTACATTTTTCAATATATGACAATGATTCACATCGCAATCTCATTGTGTGTAAGTTGAATAGCTTCAAGAACTAAAGGTAGTAACCCAATCATTGAATTTGTGGACAAGAAATGTACATACAAAGTAAATATGTTTCAAGTATATTAGAATATTGATGTATTATATTTAGTCCAAGACTATTGTTCACCAACATTTGTTTGCATTTGTAGCTCATAACTAACTCATGTAAGGTCTGCATAACCATATACTAAGGTCCATCACAAATTTTGTCATAATCGGTCCCTTGTTGGAAAGTTTTTTTGGTTTTCTTTTGGAGTTCTAGTCTAGATAGTAAGGTGTCCTATAAGTTTTTCAATATAATCCAAATGCATTAAAATTTTGTAAAATATCCTGCATTAAAGGTCTGTCACACACCTTGTTTTAATTCTTTTAATAGGATTGTCAAGAAGTTTGCATAGTCTAGTTCTAGGTTGTAAAAAAGTCAAACATGTTTATGTGGAATATCGAATAGTTTTCTATATTTTGTAAGGACAACATAAAAGGAACAAGCTACTACAGGCATGTTTCATTTTTGTTGATTAATATGTCTCCATATTTATTACAAATTCTTGAATGGTTTTGTTATACTAAAAAGTGTATTACATGTAGAGGTAAGTTTCATTTTTGTTCTATCTTTTGGATTGGGTCTCATCTTGGGAATACTTGTGTGCAGGTGGAAGAATACTCAAGGGCATATAATAAATTTAAGTGACAATAAATAATAATTCATCATCATCTCTTAAATGTAGCCTTACAATAAGGACATTTCTTGAAGACAAAGCAACCATCCTTGTCACATCATCAACAAATGTCATATGTGTTGAGAAGCATTATAAAATGTCAAGAGTCAAATCATTGTAATTGGGCCATTATCCCTTGTACGAGAGCCCATATTTGTATAGATTCAAGTTTCCTAAGATTTGTAAAAGGCAATTTTTGGGAGAGTCAGTTCTAATTCGAGTGTCTATTGAGATAAGGGTATGGTCTTAGTGTTGTTTGTAATTTATTGAAAATCATTTAACATGGATCATTGTCCCTGGTATAGGAGTCCACACATTTTATTTATTTTGTATTTATATGGTGGTAGGGTGGTGCTAGGAAGGTGAATGAATTCACCTTTAGGTCAGGGTGTGTAAACACTTCATAGTGGTAGAGTGGTGCTAGGGCGAGTTGTGGCTTGCTAGGTTGTTGGGGCATCATTTCAGTTGTATGCTGATAAAAATAGGGTGTTGGGGCATCCTTCCAATGGGAGATGGAAAATAATGTTTTTTCTAGAATTCTAAGAAGTTTTAAATTTTATTTTAGTTGGGCTAAAGATTAAAGAATTTACTAGAAAATAGTTCGATGGTTTTTTACCTGGAGGGGGTTTTCCACCCAAAAATATTGTGCCTAATGTCTCTATATTTTTCATTGTTGTTTACTACTTTTATTGAATAATAATAATAATTGAAGATTAGGTAACACTATGAAAAAAAATTAATAAAGTGTTAATGGCTTAAAAATATTTATTCACTCCCCTCTCAGTATTTCCAACAATAGGTGACCTTTACTACGTGAGGCATTTGAGTATCTTCGCCAAAAGCTTAGGATTCTCCCATGTCCTCATTGACTGCTATTTTATCTCATCAAGTAGACAGGGGGAGTTGAGGCAAGTAATAGGTCTACGGGATAGGAATATTTTTAGGGGGAGTTACCCTTTGCCATTGATATCAAAAGGGGAGAGAAAGTGTTAGGAAAGTTAGAATCATAATGTCCAGGGGAGTTATGATCACCAGGGGGAGTACTTATGTTTCCATCAATGCCAAAGGGGGAGATTGTTGATAGGTGGTTGTAATTAATGTCAACCTAAGCAACATCAGTAGCTAACTCGATCTCCAACAACAAATTTTGTATAAAATCCACATAGATTCAACTGATCTTGTAATATGCTAAAAAAATGTTTGAATCTATTCTACAAATTGCAGAAATCAATCACGATCGAAAAATCACATGAACAAGAAAGAGAAATAATTTCAATCGCACAACACAAAGATTTATTTAGGGAAAGCCTCAGCTAAAAAACATGTTATCTGTATATTTCATTAATTCAAGAATATGAAACAATACAATGCTTCTCTCAGGCTTGAGAGTTATATGCACTATCTCTAACTGTCTCACTTTGATCGAAGAAAGTTTGGTCCAATACTTAACCAATTTATTGCCTCTGGATGTTCATCCTTTCTTGCACAATCCTTAGGGAAATTGAGCCCCTATTAATTAGGAAATTCCCAATAATTGATTGTGCAATACATCCAAGGCATCATGCTAACCTCATGCATGAATTGTACAATTTTATAATTATACAACTGACAGTATACTTCCCTTTAACTCTAATATCAACTGGGTCTTCCTTAGAAATGACATGCAACAAATATTTATAGCAAATTATCATTTATCTTATTGATCACTACATGTGAATTAAATCAGAATTAATTCACTAGACCTCTCACTAGCTCCTCCATCAGTTAGAACTAGTTAAATTGATTTTAACTCAAATAATTAAGTTAAACAATTACAACTCAAAATAAATTGCAACTGGACCCCTTAAAACTTAGAGTGAACTCTACATGCCTCCAGTTTGACCCCCAACTCAAATTGACTGAGCTAACTAAGTCGTCATGACTTAGCTAACTCATACAAGATATCATGTGAAGTGGAATTACAATTTCCTTCTAATTTAATTAAGGGGAAATTAAATTATAAGCCTCTTCTTGTTGCTAATTTCAACACTCCCTCTCAACAATAAAGAGATTGTATGCTACCCCAATCCTGCCTCTGTAGAACTCAACTTTTCCTCTTGAAAGTGCCTTCGTTAAGGTGTATGCATCCTTCTCCTTTGTGGGAATATACTCTAATGACATAATCCTCCTCTGTACAAAATATATGAGATGGTGATACAAGATATCAATATGCTTGGATTTGTCATGAAAAAATGGATTAACCGAGAGATTGATGCAACTCTGGTTATCACAATAAATCACCTTCGGATCCATCTATCGACTAAAAAAATCAACAAGTATCTTCCTCATCCAAATGGCCTCACATGTTGCTTGACTAGCAACCATGTACTCTACCTCTAGTAAATTGAATGCAGTTGATCTTTGTTTCATGTTGTACTAGGAAACTATTGTTGGCCCAACGTTGAAGATGCCCCTTGATGTGCCCTTCCTATCGGATAGACTCCCTGCCCAATCTACATCTGTGAAGCCTTGAAGCTTCACTCCCTCTATCTACTTGTACCATAACCCAAACTATATGGTGCCTCTAAGATATCTTAACACATTCTTTCCTTCCTTCCAAAAGTGCTTGGTAGGCTTAACCATAACTGACTAAGTTGTTTAACTACATAGCATATGTTTGGTCATATGTTCACCAAATACATGAGTGAACCCACAAGCTTCATGTACATGGTAGCATCTACTACTTTTCTTGAAGTATCATTCTCCTTCCTCTAGTTTCCTGCTAGAGGAGTCTCCATGGGTTTGCTTCCCTACATGCGAAACTTCTTTAGAATCTCATTTCCATACTTTCACCGAGCTACAAATAGCTCCCCATCTCTTTTCCAAATTTCCAATCCTAGGAAATAATGCAAGAGCCCGATATTGTTCATCTAAAATTCTCTTTCAAGATCCTCTTTGCAAGATTTGATGAGCTACTCATCACTTTTCAGTATCAAATCATCGACATAAAGTACAATGATCAAAATTTTACCTTCTATCACAATATGGTAAATTTTTGCATTTGTTTCACTCTTGGTGAAGCCCAACCTGGTGAAGTGGTTGTCGATCCTAGTGTACCAAGCACAAGGTTCTTGTTTTATTCCATACAATTATCTCTTGAGTCTGCACACATGTGAATTTCTGTCGAAGGTCTCAAAACCTTCCGATTGCTCAATGTACACCTCTTCCTCAACCACTCCATTGAGTAAGGTTGTATTTACATCCATATAATGTATATGCTATCCCATCTGCACTGAAAGTGAAAGGATGTATCTTATTAATGAGTACCTTGTGGCTAGTGCAAAGGTATCCTCTTTATAAATCCCCTCCACCTGAGAGAAACCTATGGCCACAAATATGGCCTTGTGTTTCTCAACTCTCCCATATGCTATCTGCTTCAACTTGTAGATCCACCTAGATCCTACAACTGACTTCCCCTCAAGTCTTGGGACAACTTCCCATAAAATTTTTCTGATAATGGAGTCATACTCCTCAACCATGACATCAAACCAAATTTATTGTTACATTGCTTTCTCGAAAGAAGATGGCTTTATCTCTACATTATCACTCATAAGAGCCATGTAGCTAGTGTACTACTCTGGGGACCTTCTCTGTTTGTGTTGTGATGTGGGTGCTCCCTCATTCTCTCTAGCATCAAGCACCAACTTATCAGCCTCTCTGGTGCACTTCCTTCCGTCTTGAGATGTCTATGCGTGAGTGGGTTCTTCCACTCTCTATTCCTTTGCTTGTGGCTTCTCCACATCTTGAGGTTCTTATTTTGGAGCCAAGAGCTCCTCAACTTCATGAAACTGAAGCTCCCTCTCAAGGGAAATCCACATGGCCTTCTCTTCATCAAATTTCACATCTCTTCTGACCACTTTCATCATGTGTGCTGGCAAGTACACCTAATAGTTGTAAAATGTATCGGTGTACCCCACAAATATTCCCAACTTAGTTGTTGGCTCTAGCTTCTTCCTGGCATCTTTGGTTACATGGAAATAAACTGATGAACAAAAAATATTAAAATGTGCCACATCTGGTTCCTTACCTGAAAAAACCTCCTCTGGTGTGCTCATCCCAAGAATCCAATGAGTACTTATGTTCTGCACAAATATTGTTGTGTTTCATGCTTAAGCCCACATATGCAACGGTAGGCCCTGATCATGCAATATCACTCATATTTCTCCCATAATAGTCTTTTTCTTCATTTCTGCAACCCAATTCTGTTGTGAGTTATGAGGTGCTATCAATTCTTGTTGAATTCCTTCTAAAGAATAAAAGTTCTTGAATATGTTCGAGACATATTATCCACCATTGTCACTCTTGAGAGCCTTCACCTTCTTCCCTGTATCTTTCTCAACAAGTGCTTTGAACTCACAAAACTTTGATAATTTTTTATATTTCTTCTTCATGAAGAATATCCAACACTCGCATGAAAAAACATCTACAAAAATCACATAATACCTGCATTTTGTTGTGAAGGTTGTCGAGAATGGTCCACACACATTTGAGTGAACTCTTTTAAGGATTTCCTTTGCTCGGCTTTCGTTCTCATGAAAGGTGCCTTTGGTGTACTTTCCTAATGTACACCCTTTGCATGTATCTCACTGCTTGAGTGCATCCATGGGAAGTCCTGTATAAATATGTTGCATGATATTCAGAGCGTTATGGTGTAGATGGCCCAATATTCTGTGAAATAACTCACCGATGTCTCGGCTCTGCACCTTTTCTTCTTTTGTTCTCAAGGCAACACATTATTCTACATATAATTTGTAGAGGTTCTTACTTGAACCCTAATCTTCTTCACTTGTCCCGTGGATTTGTGGTGAAGGAACACCTTTCCTTTGCTAAATATCATGTCATAGCCACAATCTTCCAACATAGAAATTGAAACTATATTATTCTTTAAACCAAGAACATACATGACATATTTTAATGTGAGAGGAGTACTATACTCCCTCTAAAAGGTAATTGTACCTAATTCGATCACGCTATGCCTCCCGTCATCTCCCATCTTGATGTGCATCTTTGGATCCTTCTCCTCCAAGTTACTGAAGAATTATTTTTTGTCGGTCATATGGAATGAATCTTGACTATCCAAGTACCACACAGAAGCCATCACCGATGACACCATGCATGTGATGAGAGTGAAATCCAACTCGAACTGTGAAGCAAGTGCTTAACATGTCGCTCCTCCTCAGGGATTCTTGTCGATATTCTTGTGCAGACACTTTGTAGCATAGTGTCCAAGCTCATGATAGTGAAAACATTTTATATTCGACAAGTATTTCTTCCTTCCTGCCTGACCAGAATCTGATTTTGAATGGGACACATTCCCTTTCATTTTCTTCACCTTTTCAGCCAAGGCACAATTCTATTCATCATCACTCTTTGATGAGGATCCATCTCTGGTATCCCACTGAATCTCTTCTTGTACCAAGTCAGACCATAATCGCTCTCACTATGGTAGCTTCTCCCTCCCATTCACCGAATCCTAGTAGCAGTGCTAGCTCTTGGGAAGTCCTAGAAGTGATAGGATCACCAGATCATCCTCGAAAATTATCATACCAACACTTCCAATCTCATCTCGACATTGAGTGAATTTCATCAAGTATTTTGGTATTGTGTCACCCTTTTCCATGTTGATTTTTTTGAGTTTTTCCTTCAACGCCTTATTCCTGTGGTCGCTATTTCTCTGAAACAAATTTGTTAAGGCCTTCCACATAGCATATAGTTGCCTTTCCATGGAGGTTCAAGACAATATGATCTCAAACTCCTTCTAACAAAATCCTTCTCGCCTTTGCTATATTCTTCTTCCATGGATCAAGATTTAGAGAATCGATTGCTACGGGCCTGGGAATAACACTGTCTATGAGCTCCTTCAGCCTGTTGTCCTCGAACATTTCCTCCATCCTATCCTCAAGGGAATATTCGAGTCTCAATACACAGAAATACATCTTGATTCTCATACTTCTCCTAAAGAGTAGATCTGCAAATTCGATTCACCTATTCAAAAAAAACTCGTATTCTTATCTTTTATAGTTATTCCTGCTCTAATACCATGTAGAAAATACATATATATTCAACTAATCTTGCAATATGCTAAAACAAAATACTTGAATCTATTCTACAAATTGTGGAAACCAATTACGATCGCACAATCACATGAAAAAGAAGGAGAGAGAATTTCAATCACACAACACAAATATTTACTTGGGAAAGCCTTAGCTGAAAACCCCACTATATGTATATTGCATTAAGTCAAGAATATGAAACAATACAATGCTTCTCTCAGGCTTGAGAGCTCTCTACACTATCTCTGACTGTCTCACTCTGATCCAAGCAAGTTTGGTCCAATACTTAACCAATTTCTTGCCTCTGGATGCTCAGACTTGCTTATGCAACTCCTATGGAAATTGAGCCCCTATTAATTAGGAAATTCCTAATAATTTATTATGCAATACATCCAAGGCATCTTGCTAATCTCATGAATGGAATGTATAATTTTCTAATTATACAATTGATAATATACTTCTCTTTAAAGCCCCAAGGGTTAGCTCAATTGGTTGAGTCCCTGCTTGGAAGTACTCCCAGATTGAGAGGTCACAGGATCAAATCTCCTAGACGCCCGCGGGGTTAGGCCTCAGTGTTAGGCTGATAGTAGATCCCTTCGGGAGGATTTACTGCGATTCATTAAGACCGTGGATGTAGCTAGTACATGTGTGCGAGCACATAGGAACGTGAACCACTATGAAATATATATATATATATATATATATATATATATATATATATAGATATATATATATATATATATACTTCTCTTTCACTCCAATCTCAACTGGATCTTCCTTAGAACTGACATGCAATAACTATTTATAGCAAATTATTAGTTATCTGATTGATCACTTCATGTGAATAAAATCAAATTTAATTCACTAGATCTCTCACTAACTCCTCCATTAGTTAGAACTATTTAAACTGAATATAACTCAAATAATTAAGTTAAACAATTAAACCTCAAAATAAACTGCAACTGGACCCCCTAAAACTTAGAGTGAACTCTACATGCCTCCAATTTGACCTCAAACTCGAAGTGACTAAGCTAACTAATTCTTCCTGTCTTAGTTAACTCATATAAGTTGTCATGTGATGTGGAATTACAAATTCCTTCTAATTTAATTAAGGGAAAATTAAATTAGAAGCCTCTTATTGTTGTCAATTTCAACAAATTTGGCATGGAAATTCGTGGTTTCTTGTCTCCTAATCACTCTAGTTCGATTCACCTCAAAAAATCATTTCCTATGATATGTGGTACCCCACGGAGTTCTTCCTAGATTGACAGATATTAAGGTTTAAAGTTAGTGTACCACTTCCATGGGATCAAACCCCATTAGACAATACTATTAAGGACTATTAATTCTCATTAAAAGAAACAACTAATTAAATTAAATATTGCTTATCATTGTATTAATTAATTAAGATTAAATTAAGATGAAATAATGGTTCTATCAATTAAGATTGTAATATTTTTATTAGTAAGGCTTTTGAATAGGCCTTCTCATAGACACATACCTAATACAATATACAGATTTAAACTTTAATTAAATTTTATAATCTAATTCTCCCCTTAAAACACTCCCTAAAAATTCAACATTCAACTACAGATCTACCCATAACACCCTACCATCACTATAAAACTACCCTCCCTCTCACAAAAGGTGAAATTAGGAAAACATTAATCAAAATTATTTTTGGCTTGATGGGGCCTAGACCCAGGTTCAGAGATGGTTGCGTGAACCAACAAAACCCTCTATTACTGGCCCTTTGGGCAATGATCTGTTGCACAAATCGAAGTCTCACTTGAGGCAATATTAGGGGATGCTAGAACCATGTTTTTGCATCCAGAGGGACTATGGAGTGTGGCTTTAGGGCAAATCTTCACTTAAGAATTATTCAAAGCTTTGCATAACCAATATGATTAATATAAATACATTGTTCAAAAATTCTACTTAACTAGCTCATGCACTGCACGATTCTAATTTATTATGCCTTAATGATCATATTAAACCATATTCATGACTTCGCGATGCAAATACAGATAAAACCCATGATCTAGCACATATAAGCTCAAAACATAGATAAAGAAAAAATATAAGTAAAGAACATATATATGTCTTCAAAGTGTTCTATTATTAGTTCAGATCTTTCCAATACAATACTTTCTGCCCTGCGCACACAGCTGCAGGGGCCTGCGCACTCAGCTACATAATTTCTAAGGTCTCTAAGCACTCAGTTGCAAGAGCGTTCTCTTTCGCACAAAACAACAAAATACAACCTCTAGTTTAGATCTAGTATTACATCCATATGCATTCGATATCGTTATACTCACTATGATGACTCCTTATATAGCTAATTATTTTATAATACAATGGTCCAAAAACCATGGGTGGAGCTCAAAGTACTCAAAATATTCCCTTCCCTTTACAAAATAAGGGACTTTGACTCGCTCCAAAGCTCGTAAGACTCTAAAACATCTGCGCGTAGCATGCTCTGCTCCTCAAAATGCATATTCTTTACAAAAAATTTGACCTAGGGGTACCCTATCCAACATGCCCCCAACAAAGAGATGTGACTCGTCCCGAGTCACTCTGCTTGTGTGCCCTAAGTATTCGCATTGATGTTGCTCAATGCATCCTTTAGTGTTTGGATTTTCTCAACACACTGATTCTCTGCTTCATGCACTTCAATTAACAATTTCTTTGTGGCTAACCTTGTTGTCTTTTGAGCAACTCCCTTCTACTTCTGGCGTAAAGCTTTCATATGGGTATCCATAGTCTGTGACAGCTGACTAACTTCTGCTTCCTACGACTACATTTTGGCGGTGATAATATGTTCCTTTCTTTGCAGCTCATCAACCTGTCCTTGCAAAAAAATTCCCTATTGGAGATGGGCATACCGTTGTGCTGGTGCTAAGGTCCACGCTGTAACCTTGATGTGATAAAATTGTTATGACTTTTCATGGATTTCGCCTTCGATATTTTGTACCTAGGGGTCCTCCTGCAATGAGGCGAAGACTTCCATAACATCTTCAAATATTTTGTTGCAATCTTGAACTGTGGTTTTAATATTAGAAATGGAAGCCTTAATATTTTCTCCGTGATGCTCTCAAACCTATGGTGGAGTAACGACTAAAATCTCATCTGCAACTCAACGATCTGCATTTGAAGGTCAAGCTTGACCTTGTCAACTTAATCCTTAGAGTCCTTGAATGCCATCACGATATTTTCAAGCTTTTCTTTTGACGTCGCTGCGACTTGAATCTACAGATCAGGAAGTTCGTTGCAAACCTTGGTGATGGCTTCCTCCAACTTATGTCTGTGCACAACTTCTTCATCTTGTTCCTGCACTTCTTGTTGCTTTTCCTCTGCCATCTGCTTCTTCTCTTTCTTTTCCTAAAGAGTATATCTGCAAATTCGATTCACCTATTCAAAACAAACTCATATTCTTCTCTTCTATAGTTATTCCCGCTCTAATACCATGTAGAAAATACACATATATTCAACTGATCTTCCAATATGCTAAAAAAATACTTGAATCTATTCTACAAATTGTGGAAACCAATTACGATCGCACAATCACATGAACAAGAAGGAGAGAAAATTTTAATCACACAACACAAATATTTATTTGGGAAAGTCTTAGCTGAAAACTCCGCTATATGTATATTGCATTAAGTCAAGAATATGAAACAATACAATGCTTCTCTCGGGCTTGAGAGCTCTCTACACTACCTCTGACTGTCTCACTTTGATCCAAGCAAGTTTGGTCCAATACTTAACCAATTTCTTGCCTCTGGATGCTCAGCCTTGCTTGTGCAATCCCTATGGAAATTGAACCCCTATTAATTAGGAAATTCCCAATAATTTATTATGCAATACATCCAAGGCATCTTGCTAATATCATGCATGGAATGTACAATTTTCTAATTATACTATTGATAATATACTTCTCTTTAACTCCAATCTCAATTGGATCTTCCTTAGAACTGACATGCAACAACCATTTATAGAAAATTATTAGTTATCTGATTGATCACTACATGTGAATTAAATTAGATTTAATTCATTGGACGTCTCACGAACTCCTCCATTAGTTAGAACTATTTAAACTGAATTTAACTCACATAATTAAGTTAAACAATTAAACCTCAAAATAAACTGCAACGGGACCCCCTAAAACTTAGAGTGAACTCTAGATGCCCCCAATTGACCCCGAACTAGAATTGACTGAGCTAATTAATTCTTGATGTCTTAGTAAAATCGTACAAGTTGTCATGTGATGTGGAATTACAAATTCCTTCTAATTTAATTCAGGGAAAATTAAATTAGAAGCCTCTTATTGTTGTCAATTTCAACAAATTTGGCATGGAAATTCATGGCTTCTTGTCTCCTAATCACTTTAGTTAGATTCATCTCGAAAATTTCTTTCCTATGATATGTGGTACCCCACAAAGTTCTTCCTAGATTGAGAGATATTAAGGTTTAAAGTTAGTGTACCACTTCCATGGGATCAAACCCCATTAGACAATACTATTAAGGACTCTTTAATTCTCATTAAAAGAAACAACTAATTAAATTAAATATTGCTTATCATTGTATTAATTAATTAAGATTAAATTAAGATGAAATAATGGTTCTATCGATTAAGATTGTAATATTTTTATTATTAAGGCTTTTGAATAGGCCTTCTCATAGACACATACCCTAATACAATATACAGATTTAAAGTTTAATTAAATTTTATAATCTAAATCTCCCCTTAAAACACTCCCTAAAAATTTAAAATTTCAACTATAGATCTACTCATAACACCCTACCATCACTATAAAACTACCCTCCCTCTCATAAAAGGCGAAATTAGCAAAACATTAATCAAAATTATTGTTGGTTTGATGGGGCCAAGACCTGGGTTTAGAGATGGTTGCGTGAACCAACAAAACCCTTTATTATTGGCCCTTTCGGCAACGATCTGTTGCACAAATCAAAGCCTCACATGAGGCAATATTAGGGGATGCTAGAACCATGTTTCTGCATCCAGAGGAACTATGGAGTGTGGCTTTAGGGCTAATTTTCACTTAATAATTATTCAAAGCTTTGCATAACCAATATGATTAATATAAATACATTGTTCAACAATTATACTTAACTAGCTCGTGCACTGCACGATTCTACTTTATTATGCCTTAATCATCATATTAAACCATATTCATGACTTCGCGATGCAAATACAGATAAAACCCATGATCTAGCATAGATAAGCTCAAAATGTAGAAAAAGAAAACATATAAGTAAATAACACATATATGTCTTCAAAGTCTTCTATTATTAGTTCGTACTTTCTGCCCTGCGCACAAAGCTGCAGGGGTATGCGCACTCAGCTGCATAATTCTAAGGTCTCCAAGCACTCAGTTGTAGGAGCATTCTCTTCCGCACAAAACAACAAAATACAACCTCTAATTCACATCTAATATTACATCCATATGCATTCGATATCCTTATACTCACTATGATGAATCCTTATATAGCTAATTATTTTACAATACCATGGTCCAAAAAACATGGGTGGAGCTCGAATTACTCAAAATATTCCCTTCCCTTTACAAAATAAGGGACTTTGACTTGCCCCAAAGCCCGTAAGACTCTAAAACATCTGCATGTAGCACGCTCCGCTCCTCAAAATGCAGATTCTATACAAAAACTTCGACCTAGGGATACCCTGTCCAACATGCCCCAAACAAAGAGATGTGACTCTTCCCAAGTCACTCAGCTGGTGTGCCTTGAGTATTCACATTGATGTTGCTCAATTCATCCTTTAGTGTTTGGATTGTATCAACACACTGCTTCTCTGCTTCACGCACTTCAGTGAACAATTTCTCTGTGGCTAACCCTGTTGTCTTCTGAGAAACTCCCTTCTACTTCTAGCATAAAAATTTCATATGGGTATCCATAGTCTGTGGCAACTGAATAACTTCTGCTTCCCACGAATACATTCTAGCGGTGATAATCTGTTCCTTTCTTCACAGCTCATCAATCTGTCCTTGCAAAAAAATTCCCTCTTGGAGATGGGCATACCGTTGTGCTGGTGCTAAGGTTCATGCTGTAACCTTGATGTGATAAAATTGTTATGACTTTTCATGGATTTCGCCTTTGATATTTTGCACCTAGGGGTCCTCCTACAATGAGGCGCAGAATTCCATAACATATTCAAATATTTTGTTGCAATCTTGAATTGTGGTTTCAATATTAGAAATGGAAGCCTTAATATTTGCTCCGTGCTGCTCCCAAACCTCTGGTGGAGTAACAACTACAATCTCATCTGCATCTCAACGATTTACATTTGAAGGTCAAGCTTGCCCTTGTCAACTTTATCCTTAGAGTCCTTGAATTCCACCACGATATTTCAAAGCTTTTCTTTCGACGTCGTTGCGACTTTAATCTACAGATCAGGAAGTTCGTTGCAAACCTTGGTGATGGCTTCCTCCAACTTCTGTCTGTGCACAACTTCCTCATCTTGTTCCTGCACTTCCTGTTGCTTTTCCTCTGCCATCTGCTTCCTCTCTTACTTTAAATCCATTGTATTGTTCGATGCTTGTGGATCTGCAATTCATCTGTAATGCCCTTGTGGAAGTCATGCAACACTTTTAAAGGGAGCGCAACAAGGTTTAATTTGGTATTATGCTAATTCCATGCATGTGCTTGATCCTCGACAGTGTCGAAATTTAGGGCTCCTGCAGGGATCTGTATAGATCGAATTTCAGTAGTTATTTCCAACTCTGGGCTTGTTGTACTCACACTTGCTAGTTCTCCGCTCGCTTGAGTCATGCTTACTTGAAACACACTCACCTGGGCTATGCTCGCTTGAACTATGCTTGTCTGTAACTACAATTATTTTAGGTGCTTGTGGAATTCTTCCAATACACCCTTGTATTGGTCCTCAATATTTCCCCAAATATGCTCAATGATGTGACAGACAATATCGCCAATCTCGTCGAAGTATCCCTCGGTGAGGACCATTGAATTTGCGCCAACAGACTTATCAAATTTCATATTTTTTCACACACCTCATGTATTGAGTTTTCGTTGCCTCTTGAGGATGTAAGGGGAGGTGGGTCATATTGGGTCTACATATATCTTGACGCCACCCTAATCATCACCTCCTCTTGTGCCCTGATCATCCTTCTCCATTTCTGGTTCTACCTCTTTCTTAGCTTCCTTATCGGTCTCAAAGGTGACCTTCTGGGGCTACTTCCTAGTGTATTTCTTGCCAGTCTGCATACCTGAGGTCCCTTCCTTCGTGCCACTAGTTCCTGCCTATTTTGTCTCTACCCCTTCTGTGGAGGGAAATAACAGTTACTTGGACACTAACTGAAAATGTGGGCGATGTCATCTTGGTTCACTAAGTACATAAGCTCGTACCATACCTCTTCAAGGTCCATCTTCACGCAAATATGCACATGGTGAAAATCTGCCTTAAACTCAGCAATTTGACAATATTCTTTAAACAAACTTGGTGATAGCCTTGGCTTTTGACTGATCACTATGCGTAGACTCATCTTAAAACCCACCCAAAATAACTTATTATCCATTGCACGTGTGGGTTCATTTGAATTACAAAGCAAGGCGTATCGTGCAACCTCGTAGATGTCCGAGTCCACAGTGGGGAACTATGACTCATCAGGCTCTTTCTGCGCCATTAGCGCAATTAGGAGAAATAGGCACGCATAGTGGAATTGTTTTCCTTCCTCCTGAGATTTTGTGCAATCATCCAGAAAATATTTGCATAAATACCTTTCCCAGTTGAACTGGACTCCTGTGTTGCATTGCATAGCTAAAGACAGTATAGGCGCTGATACTTCCTCTGTGAAACACTTCTGCATGATCTTCCCTTCTAGAATATGTGCATAAAAGTGCACTGACTTATCCTTAATGGAGTTAATAGCATACCCCCAGGATCCCTTTGTGAGGCCAAAGTCCTGCTTCATCTTGTTGGCCAACTTCTTGTTCTGATCCTTTCTAAAAAATGTGTCAGCGGGGTCCAATCCCTGACATGGAGGCACATTTATCCTCCAGACTAACATCTCAGCAATGGGAACTCTTTCCCCCAGCGAAAGACAATCATCATTCATGAGGGCCAGCAACTAGAACATATAGATTGTGTTCATGTTGTTGCACCTAAAATGTGTAACATAGAGCATGTTCAGTAGTCCTGTGTGTTGAAGTCCTGCTGCCAACCTAGGTGGCTCTACCCTTGTCACTCCAACATCTTCATAATAAACTGAGTGTAGGTACTTGCTCAAATAAAAATGAGGATATTTTCTGTAATCATTGAAATATTAGTCTTCCATTCGCAACTGTGGAACTTTTTCCAACAGATCTCCCTTGATCGACACTTATTCAGGGAGCAATGACGTAAATATCTTAAATTTGACTTTGTCTGGGTCCTTCGCGGGCTTCACATTAGTTAGCTTCCTTGGCAGTATATATGGTGGCAACCTGGAGATAGGTTCCACATCCTCTACATTAATGTCTTTGAATCCTTCAGGAAAAACTTCTTCTTCTTCATATTCCTCAACCTTGACTGGTTGCTTCTGCCAATACTGCATCTCCTTAGTCCGCTGCTCTTTGGGAATTATCTTCCTGGGCGACTATCAAAGTGTGGACTTCTTCGGCTTCTTAGCCTACACTTCTCCCACATAGGTTTGTTTCCTGGGTGACCTTTGCCCTGTTACATTTGTTGGTGGCATAGCAATCATTATTAATCCTAGCCCACGTCTAAGAAATTCCTGCTCAATCTCCTTGAAACTCTTTCTAGACATGCAGTGGGATGCTCGACTATCTTTCAGGAATAAAAACACAAGTCTAATTCTTAGAGCCCAAAGTTCCTAAATGTGGAGTGAGATTCCCGATTTATAACAAATTTGAAATTCAAACTCCATGATCCCCTTCAGATTCACCTCATAAATGCGTATTTGGCAGCAGATTCACCCAGATATGCTCATTAATTGCATCCCTCACGCTTAATGACAAGGTTCTTATCAAATCAATTGTTCCTGCTCCAACGGTCATATTCTGGATGAAATTCGTTAGACCCCCATGTATGTCGCAGGCCATCCACCTACGATGCAGTTCCCTCCAGCTACGCCATCTTCCTGCATACCACGTAGTACTGCATTTTCGATGAAGCCTTTCCTTGGTAGAGTAGTTTATAGTCTCGTGCTCTCTTTCAACTACGTGTAGCACTAAGATTATTCTCTAGCCATATAGTCAATGCGAAGCCCCATGGATGGAGCCGACCCTATATAACTTTAACCTACTATCATTAACACATCTAGGAAACAACTCACCATTTAGCTTCGCGAGCTGAACTACACCACCATCTGTGATATTCTTGATGATGATGGGCCTAACCAATGCATTTGTAGCTTACCGGGGAACTTTTCGAACTTACTGTCATACAAAATAACTAAGTCTCCATTCTTGAAAGTCTTTTTCTTAATATGTCGGTTGTGCCAGGCATTTTCCCTCTCTTTCTGCACTTTTTGGTGAAATCCAGCGACGAACCGATCTTCTTCTAGTTCAAGCAGTTATTCCAATATTTCCTCTATAATATCACTGTCTGTTATATTTGTAATTGTTGTGATTCTGAGACTAGGCATAATATACTCCATTAACATCATCACTTCCTATCCATACACTAATCTAAATGGATTCTGACCTGTCAACTTATTACAGGTAGTCCTGTATGCCCATAATACTGTAGGAATGCACAAATCCCAGTCATCCCTGTTGACGTTTAACAACTTAGTCACAAGGTTCTCCAAAATTTTGTTAAAATATTCGACCGTTCCATTTTCATGTGGGTGATACGACATACTCTTCTGGTGATGCATTAAAAACTCCACCGTCAATGCATCAATAGTGTTGTTCAATAAATATGATACTCTATCGCTCATTAGGATCTTCTGGAAACCAAACCTTGACAAAATATGTTCAAAAATAAACTTTGCAGTTTTTTTCACGCTACAATTCCTCACTGGATTTTATTCAACCCATCTTGTTAGATAATCCATTGTGGTGATGATGTATTGCACACTTGTTTTCTTTCCTAGTGGATCAATTGGTCCCACAAAGTCAATCAACCGCTTACAAAAATGTCTACAAGGTGACTTGAGGACATAGTGTCATTTTCATCCCTCTGCGATGGTCTTTCGGTCCTCTGACATACATCATAAGTGATGCAATATTCCTTTAAATAGTTATGGACTATGGGCCACCATAGTCCAAACCTCAAAATCTTTTGCACAGTGGCCTTTCCCATGTAGTGTCATCCAACAACTCCACCATGTGCTTCTTCCAAAATGATGTGTCTTTTGTGAATCTTAGGAACATACCTGAGCAGTGTCTTATCGGGACCCATATTATATAGATGTCCCATAATCAAGGAAAAATATGATGCCTTAACTACCAGCTCTTTATTTTGTTGCGTAGTATACTCTGCAGGGGCTACTCCATTAGATAAAAAGCAGATAATGTCTACGAATTGATCATCTGCAACCCTTATCACAAAAAGTTGCACATCAAGACACCCCTCTTCAATATTTGTCAGTTCTAATTCCCCTGTCTCAATCCTGGACATATGATTTGGTCCTGCAATCAAACGTCTTGGCTTGACTATTACTTCAAAATCATACTCTTGGAATGACAGTTACCATCTACAGATCTCCCCTCCCAATAGAGGCTTGTTCACTAAGTATTTCAGCACAGAATGATCCATGAACATCTTGAAGTGACCTCCTAACAAGTAGTGCCTGAATTTTAGTAGCACATATACCATAGCCAACCCTTCATGCTTTTTTGTGGAATAATTCATTTTTGCCTTAGAAAATTTCATACTCGTAAAATTTATGGGGTGATCAATATAAACCTCTCCTAGCTGTGCTAATACCGAACCCAAAGCTATGCAAGAAGCATCAACATGCACATGGAACTCCTTATTCCAACCTGGAAAAATTAGAATTGGCGCAGTTATCATCTTCTCCTTTAGCACATAGAAGATATTTTAGCATTCATCATCCCAACAATACGTAGTATAATTCTTTAGCAATTTCTCCATCGGCGTAGTTATCTGTGCATAGGACTTAATAAACTTCCTATAATATTCACTATATCCGAACATTGTGTGTAGTTGATTTATGAACTTAGGCTCTTCTAGGTTCACAATAACGAAAATATTTGCGGGGTCTACCATCAATCCCTGTTTACAAACAACATGCACCAATAGTATACCGAAAGGTACACAAAATATTCATTTCTTCAAGTTCAATGATATCTAATACTTCTTTCATGTGTCCAACATCAACCTTAAGTTTGCAATACGTTTCTTCAACATCCCAAAGTTTGTCCAATCATCGAAATATACCTCCAAGAACTTGTGTATATAATCCTTAAAAGCAACAACTACTACTATCGAGAATATTGTTCGAGCATTCTTCAAGCCAAAAGGCATTACTGTATATTGAAAATATCCTGATATTGTGGCAAAAGTAGTCTTACTCCTGTCTTCAGGTGCCATTCGAATCTGATAGTACCCTGAAAACCCATCTGTAAAAGAGTAGGCTTCCTGCCTCCAAAATTCTCCAAAACTTCATCTGTAAATGGTGTAGGGAATGGGCCATGCACACATGTATCATTCATCTTCCTTAAATCAACATAGATCCCGATTTAACCTATTTGTTTCTTCTCTTGGACAACCATGGGACTGACCCATTCTGATTCTTCCATAGGTTCAATTATTCCATCCTTAAGCATTTTACCAAATTAATCCTTCAATTTTTCCTTATATTTTGGGTTCAGTCTATATGGGTGATGTTTCATAGGCTTTGCATCTGGTTTTAGGTTGATCCTCATTACTCCTAGGTCTCCTACTATTCCCTTCAATTCAAAGAACATTGTGGGAAAAAACTCCTGATACTCATGTAACAATTTTGCAACCTTGCTAACTGTATATGTATCCAAATAATCTCCAATAAGCACGAACTCCGGTTCCTCTTCTGTCCCTATATTTACCTTTTGTGTTATTACCAATTGCATTGTATCAAGCATCGTAGGTTTTGTCACAACAAGCTCACATTGTCCTTTTGATTCTTCAATATTAACATTGCGTGGATCTTCCTCAACCTCTTTTGCGGTCATATTATAACATTCTACTACCTGCTCCAACTGTGCGTCCCAATCAGACGGCGTCCAGGTCATCGCAGTTGTGGTCCTGAAAACCTTTGATCTAACTGCTTGAATATTTTCATCTATGCAATGGCAGTCATCTTCGAATATAAAATTCAGTAAAAATCCTCCAATCATGTCTGCCAAATTTGTCGTTCCATGGCGCAGTTCCATTTCAAGATACCACTTCATAGCTACCACATATAATATGTGAACGAAGGTATGTACCCATTATGGTGTTGGATTTGCGCCCCACATGGTAGTCCATCAGTAGATATGTCCTCTAGGGTCATCCTTGCTATCATATTTCTCTTCAAGTCTAGTATTTACTTTACCAAACCTGAGTTGCATAAATTTGTATTCTCCTCAACTTTTAATGTTCTCCTTATGTGTACCCCACCATCTAGTGGGTGCAGATCTCAGCACGACATCTAGAGCTTGAAACATTTTTTCTTCAGGTATTGCTTCTTCAAATCTATCAAGAAACAAATTATCATCTCTAGTCCCATCATAATAGGGAAATTCACATACCTCTGATGTAATGCAACGGAGTGATCTGGTAATTTTGTGACATCGCTTGGTAGATACTTCATGCGATCAATTCTTCCAATTCTCCATTTCTTCGTCAGAGTCTGAAACACAAGAGCTATCCCTATCCCAAATTATCCTCCCATATGCAGTAGGGTTGATCCAATCTTTGTCATGTGTAGTTAAATTATAGATATTGCCAATATCTACATCACCATATTTATTACGGACTGGTTATGTATATTGCTTTCTTTCAAAGGGGTCCAAAGGAACAACGACCCTTGTGCTGTTCTTCTAAAATACCATCTTTATACTCTTCAAATTGATTATGGCATCCATATCATAAGCCCAACTGAATCCAAGTAAAGCAGGATACGGGTTGTTATCGTCCACAGTCTCAATGACTTCAAACTCTAACAACACACTCCATCAATTTCTATGAAAATGCCCTGCAATCGACCCATAGGAATAATATTATGTTGATTGGACATTCTCAGTTGAATTGGTGACCATTGCAACTTTGGTCACTCCATTCGTTCCCATGTATGATTTGGAAACACATTTTCATCTGATCCTAAATCAAGAATTACTTTATCCATCTTGTAATCTCATATCTGTGAAGTTACTCGCATTTCCACTCTGTTTATCTACTTATTTCTATATACTTTGTTTATTGCGCATTGTTCAGGTTGTGGTTCCTCTTTGCCAACGCAACAGTCAATCAAATCTTGCAATCCTTCTACAAATTTTTGATCCCTTAGCAGCTTCATACAGGTCTCCAGAAATTATTTCAGAATGGTCAGATCAAATTCTTTTGTCATAGTAGCCTCCTTGGGTTTATGCTTTTGCGGGATTATTTGCATCTGCGTTGTCAATGTCGAAGCTCTAGGGCTCATAAAATTCTTCTTTGCTTCCATGAAGGTTTCCCTTTCTCGCTGCACATTGAGCCCAATATTCTTTTCTTCAGCCTTCCTGACCTATGTATCCTCCATATGATTTTTTCCTTCGGCTTTATCTTCTCCTGTAGCTGCGCCACTCCTTATTATTATGTTAACACGTCTATCTTCTTCCCACAGCTCAACCCTCATCATCTGTAGGTTTTGAGCAGGTTGTTGATTTCGCTTTTACTACATTTTAGCCAATAAGACATGACAGTCTTCTATCTAATGATTTAATGCTCTACAATACTTACACGAGATGGCAACTGGATTCTAGCAGTCTCTAGCAAATGTCTAGGTTGACCATAGTTATAACATATAATCTAACCTTGACCTCACCCAGCGCCTCCTCCTCATCCTCCGCCTCTACCTTGGAATCCACCACACGTTGTGGGCGAACCATGATCTTCGTGACCTTTAGCTTGAATTTTGTACGCCCCAAGAGTTTCTTGCATCATCAAATCATAACTACGAGAGTTCTTGTCATCATGTCCCATTGAGCTACATAAATTACAAAATAATTTCTTTGGTGTATGCACATTCTTATGCATCATATGACAGTGTTCCATGGGGTGTTGGCTTGATACTTTACATAAGTCACACCATAAACTTTTGGTTGGGCTCAATAGGTTAGGTCCACTACTGTTGATGTAATCTCTAAATACATGGCACTAATATTTATAATGACCTTATTCTTTACATTTGATACACCAAACTTCAGATATCATGTCAGTTTTCACTTCTTTTCCCTTCTTTAAGTCTTGTAGCTCCATATGTATGCTCTCCAACTGGGTCTGGATCTACTAAACCCTTATATTCGTATCTGCTACCGACGAAGCTTATATTTTCATCGCAATCTCCAACACTTCGGATTGGGTTGTGATCTTCTCTTGTGATAATGGCAATCTAAGATGTGGTAATACCACAGATATAAACCATTCTTTATGTTGTTTGATGGGGATCCGGAAGCTAATTTGGCTTAGCAACATCTTGAATCTTTGATCTACCTCCCATAGAGTTCAATTACCAATTGCTTGATTTATTTTATCTTAATAATACATTGTGACTACGAATTTGGATTTTTAAATTCGACGTTCATCGCTGCCTTTATCTGATCGAACATAGCATTCTAATGCATCGCAGAGTACTTCAAATACCACGACAGTGCTATTTCTTGTAACATTGTGACAAGATGAGCTTTCTTGATATCTTCATTAGTGACTTGCTGTGATCTCCATACTACTTCTGAAACAAACCAAAATTGCTCGGGATCCTCTGATCCCTGACCCTTAAAAATACGCATCTTCGCTATCTGAGCCATGTTAAATGGGGAAGGTGGAGGTGGAGGTGGAGGGAAAATATGGATATGGGGATGAGGTGTAATGGGAGTGGCAAGCTAGGGAATCGTAGAGGTGCCTTGATGATCTCCAAAGTCTAACTGCGACACACTTCTTGGGGTGGAAAGGTCGCTTTATTCTTCTTTGTTCTCATATCCAAACAAGGGATTTCACTCAGTCTCAATGTAGTTGTCACAAACTACCCTAAATCTCTTATGACTTCATGTAGCTCCAAATTTATACACCCCAAACATCAATATGATTGCATATGTAGTACACCCTTCTCACATAACAACATCTTAATCCAAAACTTTAAAGAGTTTAAGTACTTACCTCATGGAGCCTTGAAAAATTTGCGCTCAACTTCACTGTAGGACACATATGTATCAATCACGAACTCAGTAATAAAGCCTCCAAGAATACTATCGATACAATAATCAACAACCCTTGAGATATTTTTATCAGTTTCCTTGAGTCTCTTAATCAAAACTGGTTCCATGCAGTAGGCTCATCATGCTTAAAACATGTCTTAGTCTCAGCTAGTCTTGATAACCACTCGTGCAGCTCGTTAGCGAACGATGAGAAAAATATCTCATGCTGATATGTAAAAATATACTTCTGTAACCACTCTTCACTTGACAGGCATGGATTTATATTTTCTTGTATAGAAATTTCTCGCTCTTTCGAAGATACCCAATCTTGAATTTCTTTTTTGGTCGGATGCCACATCCACATATCCCTCAACCTTTAGATCCTAGTCCTGACAACGAAACCATTTTTTGGCTTGATGGGGCCAGGACCCAAGTTCAGAGATGGTTGCGCAAACTAATAAAACCCTCTATTACTAGCCCTTTCGGCAACGATCTATTGCGCAGACCGAAGTCTCACTCGAGGCAATATTAGGGGATGCTAGAACCAAATTTCTGAATCCAGCAAGACTATATAGTGTGGATTTAGGGCTAATATTCACTTAATACTTATTCGGGGATTCACAGAACCAATATGCTTAATATACATATGTTGTTCAAAAATTCTACTTAACTAGCTTGTGCACTATGCAATTCTACTTTATTATGCCTTAATCATCATATTAAACCATATTCATGACTTCACGATGCAAATACAAATAAAAACCCTAATCTAGCATAGATAAGCTCAAAACATAGATAAAGCAAACATATAAATGAAGAACACAAATTTGTCTTCAGATTATTCTATTACTAGTTCAAATCTTCCCAATGCAATACTTTCCGCCCTGCGCACACAGCTGCAGGGGTTTGCGCACTCAGTTGCAGAATTTCTAAGGTCTCCACGCACTCAGCTACAAGAGCCTTCTCTTTCACACAAAACAATATAATACAACCTCTAATTCATATCTAGAATTACATCCATATGCATTATATATCCTTAGACTCGCTACGATGGCTCCTTATATAACTAATTATTTTACAATACGATGGTCCGAAAACCATGGGAGAAGCTCAAAGTACTCAAAATATTCCCTATCCTTTACAAAATAAGGGACTTTGACCCACCCCAAAGTCTCTAAGACTCTAAAAAATCTGCGTGCAGCACGCTCCGCTCCTCAAAATGCGGATTCTTGACAAAAAAATTGACCTAGGGGTACCTTGTCCAACAATTATATGCTCTGAAATTTGGGATTAAATCACATACGTCTGAGGAAGTGTGAAAAATTACTGAAGTCTCTAAGTAATGTGAGGGTTCCTCTCATCAATTTTTTCTATTGGATTGAAACTTCTCTTTTGATCGAGCCCTATTGAAACCTTTATTTTAGGAAGCGAAGAATAATAATTCCCACTGTAGGTGATTTTTTATCCAAGCCTGTTGCATGAAGTGGAATAAGGCAATGAAGGCTATAGTCAACTCCACCGCAGGCTTGGTTGTTGTGTTTTCGGTTGAAGAATTTTTTAGTAGGGGCAACGAGGACATTAAAGTTCCAACGAAAGGGCTAGACATCTCTTCAAGAGTGATCACTTCCAAGACCACAGATCTACAACCCTTTTCTAAGGCAACGAGTGGCATCTTTAGGATGTCTCTGTGATGCTTGATGCATTAAGGTGATAAATAATTGTAAATTTTTGTAGATGTTCTATGCTTGATGCAACTTTAATTTTTATCCCAATATCAGTCAGCAATCACATAAACAATAAAGTAAAATGTTGATAGAACATACTAGTAGATCGACAGAAGACATGCCAAAATATATAAGTGTGTTGGTGAATTACGGAAGTCAATGGGATGCTTCCACCAACAGAGTCTCAATACAGTCAGCCAACCAGAAGTGTCACACAACCCTCTAGGACAGCTAGATCAGTCAACCCTAAAAGTCAACGAAATTCAACGTTGTCACAGTCAACGGTCAATGCAAACAATAGCAACAGCAAAGTCAACGAAGCCAAGTTAAAGTCAACGTCCAGCCTCAGGATTTGTGCCAAAAAATTTGGATTGAGGAAATCGAAAGTTTAGGAGAGTTTCGGGTCAATTTGACCAAGCATTGACCAAAGTCAACGCTGGTCAATCTCTACGCTAGAAACCTTAGACAATCCGAAACCCTAGCTGCTGCTTTTTCCCACATATGAGTGAAGAAGAGACTCTAAAAGATGCTCAAATCAATCAGATGAGGAGAGAGAATGTGATGTGATGGATGAGTGAAAATGTCCTCCAATGTTGACCAATTTATATGCATCAATGAGGGTGTGTGACACAACTGCTAGGGCTCCAAACCTACATTTCATTTCAGGATGACCTGCACATATTTTGAATAAATTCAAAATAAATGTTCTGCTCATTGGATCAAGATGATCTTTAGATCGATATTGCACCTCTCCGAAAGTGGAGTCCAATAAAAATATTGGCATCTTCATCTGACCATCACAACATGGAGTTTGGAACTATTTGTCCAAAATTAACAAGAATCCATTGAATAGCCAACTAAGGGCCATCTGAGCTCTTAAGGAGTCATCCAAAAGTCAAGGTATCTTGTAGACATAGATATGTAATTATTCTTAGAGTAAACATGTGTAATTTTTAGATTTGTTAAGGTTTTGATCAATTAGTCTAGGATTGTTGTGTATAGGGTATTAACTCTTGTGTATTGAGTCTTGTATATTGTAATAGGGAAAAAAGTAAAGTGGCCTTATCAAGGTTGAATACTAAAGTATTTTATTAAAGTCTGTCTATAGGGTTGTATATATAGTCTTGTGATCTTACGGTTGAAAATATATGAGAATGTTTCAGGCCACAATCTCATTGTGCGTAAGTTAAATAACTTCAATAACTTAAGGCAGTAACGAAATCATTGACTTTGTGTAAAATCAATGTACATACACTAAAGATATTTTTCAAGTATATTATAACATTGATGTATTATAGTCAGTCCAGGACTATTGAGTACCAACATTTGTTTGCATTTTGTATCTCATACCTAATTGGTGTAATTCTGCATAACCATATAATAAGCTCCATCACAAATTCTGTCATAGTTAATCCCTTGTTGTAAAGTTTCTGTGGTTTTCTTTTGCAGTTCCAGTATAAATAGTAAGGTGTCCTATAAGTTTTTCAGTATAATCCAAATGAATTAAAAATATGTCACGTATCCTATATTAAAGGTTTGTCATACACCTTGTTTTTGTAATATCCCAAATGGAAATAAACAACAATACAAGAACATAAACAAAGACATGCAACAACTAGAGACAAATCATAAGGAAAACAAGCAATATGGAGAACGCTGAGCCATTTTATTAATTCTAAGAAATGGAAATGAGTACAGAGGTGATCAGAATGATGGTACCTTGGCTTGCACTAGGCAAGCGTAGAAATACTCTCAGGAAATGAACTGGAATGGCTGCTCCCTCTGGACTGTGTTATCTCCAAAGTTGCTGCTACTGCTACTATGCTACTGCTACTGCTGGAATGAACTGAATCTTTGGGGCTACTCCCCACCTCAGAACATTCTAAAAATTTGGGAATGACCTCTACTCCCAAAACCCGGAAAAACCAAGAAAGATTTTCAGAAATGGCCGACCCCCGAAAATGGCTCCCTTGAGGCACTACGCTATTCCTCAAAGAGGGACGTTGGCTCTGAAATATCTACTCCAAATAATGGCCCCTAACTCCACCAAAATGTTGGAATAGGGAAGGGTTGGTCCTTTACCCACTATCCCGAGTTTAATCCACCAAAAAATCCCCAATTCGGAACCATCTCCCCTCAAGACTGCATCCTCCCTCTCACTGACTGTGTTGTCTCTCTGAGTGGATGCTCCTCCTATGGTAGCTGCAAATCTCTCCAACAAAACAAGGATGAAACTCCTCACTCGAGCAGGCACTCAAATTCCCCCGGGGCTGAGGTTGGGATCTCCGAGCGGAGACACCCGATGTACTGAATAGTACGTGCAGACTTTGCTAAACAACAAGCGTGCTCAATGTCATAAGACAAATCTCAAAGATGCATAATCAGAATGAATTAGAATGAGGAGACCCTTCCTCCTTTTATGCTTGGTGAGCCTATCTCTCACCTAGGTCCCACCAATCTCTGCGCTGCCACTTGGCCACTAGGCCCCACCTTGCTAATTCGATATGTCTCCTTAGTGACTTTAAGGAATGCTTTTATCCTAAGTGTGAGGTAAGTGCTCCTTCACCCACTTTATTTATATTTTAAATTTATAAAGGCAAAATTAGTCAAAATTAATATTTCCTATTAGATATTTCTAATTGGGAATATTACAGTCTCCCTCAGCAAAACGTTGCTTTTCTTCAAGCAACTGTAATGATGGATGCTGCAGAATCTTTTCACTCTCCCAAGTGGCATCCTCATCTAGTAAATTCCTCCATCTCACTAGGTACTCCTTGACTATTCTGCTCCACAACTGCCTCTCCCTAGTGTCAATAATGGCCTCCAGCTATAGCACCAAGTGCCCCTCATCACTTGTAGGCGGAAGCTCCTCTGTTGCAGTCACCTCCTACCCCAATGCCTTCTTTAAGCATGATACGTGAAAAACGTTATGAATCTTGCTGCCCTGGGGCAACTCCAACTCATATGCAACCTGTCCCACTTTGCATGTCACCCTGTAGGGTCCATAGAAGCGGGGCTTGAGCTTTTAAGCCCCCTTCTGTATCAGCATGGACTGTCGATATGGCTGCAAGCATAGGTAGAACAAGTCCCCTACCTCAAACTACCTCTCAACCCATCCCCTGTTAGCATACAACTTCTACTAGTTCTGCGTTGTAGCCATGTTATCCTTGAGAGCTCGGAGAATGTCCTGACTCTCTTAGATCCAATCCTGGGCTCTGGGAGCCTTGCTAGCACCAAACATCATGTCAGCAAAAGATAAAGCATGATATTCATACAATGCATAAAACAAAGACATACCAATGGACATGTGATGAGCGTTGTTGTAGCAGTACTCCCCCAAGTGCAACCATCTCAACCATGCCTTCTGTTGTCTGCTGACATAGTTACGCAAGTAGCCCTCCAGCCACTTGTTCATTATCTCGGTCTGTCCATCCGTCTGGTGGTGGCAACTAGTACTCGGTGTCAACTCCGTGCCCACCAAACAGAAAAGCTCTTGCCAAAATCCGCCCATGAAGTGATTGTCCCTATCACTGACAATGGTCTTTGGGAGACCATACAATCTGAAAATGCCCCTGAAGAACAACTCTGCTACCTATGCTGCAGTGTAATGTGCTGATATGGCGAAAAAATGAGCATATTTAGTCAGCCAATCAACGATTACAAATATGCAATCCTTGCCTTGTATCGTGGGCAACCCTGTAATGAAGTTCATCGTGATACTCTCCCATTTCCCTTCAGGTATGGGAAGAGGCTGCAATAATCCTGCCGAATGGTTCATCTCTCCTTTGTTACGCTGGAAAACCTCGTACTACTTGACATATTGAAGCACATCCTCCTTGAGGCCCTTCTAAGAGAACCTCTCCCTGATGGCCCTGTAGGTTTTGGTAAACCCCTGGTGGCCTGATAATGGTGAATCATGCGAGGCATGCAATATCTTCTTCTTGAGATGGGAGCCCTCAGTCAAGAAGATCCTGTCCTTATAATAGATCACCTCGTCCATCACTCTATACCTGTCATTTGTCACTTGCCCATCCAAAATCTCGCAGGAAAAACGGTCCATGGAGTACTCTACCAAAAGTTGAGCCCTCCAATCTGTGTCCAAACTCATCAAGGAAAACGCTGCTGGCTTGCGTGAAAGTGCGTCTGCCACAACGTTGTTCTTCCCTTTGACATACTCAATGTCAAAGTCATAAGCCTAGATCTTACTGACCCACTTTTGATGCCTCTCATGCAACTGCTTCTGCTCTAGAAAAAACTGGAGGCTGTTGTGGTCTGTCCTCACCTTGAACCTATTCCCCACCAGGTACTACCGAAACTTGACTAATGCATGTATGATGGCCAACATCTCCCTGTCGCATATAGCATAAAACCTCTCATGTGGCAATAGCTTCCAGCTCTCGAAAGCTATGGGGTGGCCTCCTTGCATCAACACTGCGCCTATCCCCTCCCCTGATGCATCACACTCTAAGAAAAAGGGCGTGTAAAATCCGGTAATGCTAACACTGGGCAGCTGCTCATCACCTCATTTAGTTGTACCCGACCAACTAAATGCCCCCTTCTTGGTGAGATCTGTAAGGGGTGCAACAAGTTGGGAAAATCGCTTGACGAACTTTTGGTAGTAGGTGCAGATCCCCACAAATCCCCGAAGTTCCATCACATTCTTCAGCTCTGGCCATTCCCTGATAGCCCTGATCTTATCCTCATGTACCTTTACTCCATCCACCCCGATGATGTGCCCCAAGTAAAGCATCTCGGTCAACCCAAACTCACACTTGGAGAGCTTAGCATAAAAATGATGCTCTTCCAAAATGCGCAATACAACCTCTATATGTTGGAGGTGCTCCTCCCATGTCCGGTTGTAGATCAATATGTCGTCAAAAAACACTAACACACACTTCCTCAAGTGACTGCAGAAGATGTGATTCATGCATGACTGGAAAGCGGCCGGGGCATTGGTTAGCCGAAAATGCATCACCAAAAACTCAAAATGGCTGTAATGACACCAGAAAGCGGTCTTGGGAATGTCCTGCTCCCTCACGTGAATCTGATGGTACCCGGATCTCAAATCAATCTTTGAGAAGAACTTGGCCCCCCTCAGCTCATCCATAAACTCATCAATCCATGGGATGGGGTACTGATTCTTCATGGTCTTCTTGTTTAGGGCCCTGTAATCAATGCACATCCTCAGCATGTCGTCCTTCTTCTTCACCATCACTACTGAAGAAGCAAAGGGGCTGGTGCTAGGACAGATGTGTCCAAGAGTGAAGAGCTCATGGATAACCCTCTCAATATCATCCTGATAGGCTTTGGGGTGCCTATAAGGTGTAGTGATAACAACCTGGATACCCTGCTCCATCTCAATGGTGTGCTCAAACCCTCGATTCAGTGGTTGTCCTGGTGGTATCTCCCAAAATACCGTAGCATACCTGTCAAGAATGGACTGTAAATCTAGGTGTACGGCCTGCCCTGTAGATACTGCCTCCGACACACGCAGCTCCACTACCCACTCTATGTCCCCCTTTTGAAAATCTGCCTCCATCCGGTGTGCTGAAACTATTTCTGGTGGGTAGGTGTGCATCCCCCGAATCTTCTCATGCCTCCCAGTCTTCTTGTCCATCCACTCCATCTCCAAGGTCTCCCAGTCAGTGGTGACCTTCCCCAATGTGATAAGCCACTGTAACCCCAATATCACATTGGTGTTAGGAATGTCCACCACGAAAAAATGATATGTCAGGGTGTATGTCCCCATCATCACTGCCAAGGCTGGCACATACCTGGCACACTGCATGGTCCGGTCCCCTGGAACCAGCACCGAAAATCCATCAAAAGTCTCTGTCTGTATGCCCCTCCACTCTACCAGCTGAGCATCAATGAAATTGTGGGTAACCCCACTGTCTACCAACACCGACACACGCTGCCCTCGTACTGTACCACGAACATGCAGTGTCAAGTAGTTGGGAACTACCCGCAAGGCTGCAAGGGCTCCCCTAGTGTTGGGTGTGGAGCCTAATTATCTTGTATCACAACATTGGACCCCTGTACCTTAATGGGGCAACATCGCCGCTCGTAATTAAATGCTGCCTGGGGGGTCCAAGGGGGGGCAACTGCGACTTTATGGAGCCCTGGGCAGCGCCCCCGAAGCTAAAAACATATGTAAAATTGCCTTGTAAAAGTATAGGAATTTCTAGTCAATCTGGGCCGTTCATTAGGCGGATGATCTGACGGTAGAAGTTATGTTTAGTTTAGAGTTTTTTGCCCTAGAAGGCAACCCCTCGCTTTGTATGAGGGTATTGTATTGTGGCTGTGTATTGTATGTGTATTCTTGGAGCGAGAAACAGAGAGGGAGACAGTGAGAAAGAACAAAGGATATTACAGCAGATCTGTTGTAGGTTGTGTCTCCATGTAATCCGGTAGATGGGTTCTTTTTATATGGACATTGATTTCATATGTACAAAGACAGTAACAATGAAACAAAAAAAAATATTATTATTATAATGGAGTTAATTTATTACATGTAAATGGGCATACTGCTGTAAGACCTGGTATGGCATGCGTACCCCTGGGTAATCACTGGTAAAGTCTAGGTTAGATCTAGGTGATGGGGGGATGTCAAGTTAAAAATTACCTGGGTATAAAAAAAAAAAATAATAATAAAAATAAAAATAAAAAAAATTGAGGGGGGAAGAGCTAGAGTGAGCAGGGTTGTCTCACTTAGCAATTTTGGCTGGATTTAGTCAAGAAACCCCAAGTCAAGTTTAAGGGGGGAATTTTTAGGTAAACCTGACTCGGGATAGATTCAATGTTGTCTAGGGTAAATAGTAGTGGTTTTGTGCACCCATAGTTTTCAGCCCATGGTATTGCATGTAATGGAGCCTGTAAAAGGCTGGGAATAATTCATTGTAATGTAGGCCTGGAGGTGAGCGGTGAAGGCTCACTTGGCTGGATTGGCCAGGGTTTTGGCCAATGCTTAATGAAATTTCATTGGTTAGGTTTTGCCCCAGATTTGGGGGTTTTCCTAGATAAAAATCTTTGTTTATGTTTATGATTTGTTGCTAGCTATTTTATGGTTTTTTGTTCTTCTCGGTAAATTTATTATTTCTCCGGTAAATTCTAACATTCAGTAGGTGCAAAAGCTGCACCTCCTGCTCTAGGTGGTGGAAGTGGTAGATGATCCCCTCTCTGCATTGTACTATTGTCTCTAGCCTCCACATCCTCATACTCGTCTTCTTCCCTGCTACTATCATAGAAGACCTCGATGTAATGTGCCTTCCCCGCGACACAACGGTGTCCTGGTGCCCATGGATCCTGGCACGTGAAGCACAATCTCTTCCACTTCAATTCTCTCCTAGCCTCATCATCTCCAAACCCTCTACCCTGGCTCCCCCTGCCAGGTGGAACCCTCTCGTCCTTTCCCTTTGGCTGGAATGCTGATCTCTGGGGAAAAGGAGCTCTAGTCCTAGGAAGTGCATCCTGCAAATCTCGAGTCCTCTCGACTGCATCATGGAGTGTCGTTGGCCTCGTAGATCTGAACAATCCCCGTAGAGGGTCTGCCAATCCATCTATGAACATATAAATCATACGAGTGGTGGATAGATCTGGTACCATCACAAAAAGTCTCAAAAACTCTGATATGTACGTTGCCTACCTCCCAGTCTCCTTGAGCTTGGTTAGCTCAACAAAATGCTCCTCTTGATCCCTTCGGTCAAAATGCTCCACCAGCCTCTACGTAAACTCAGCATATGATGTCACTCTCGAGTGCCCCAACATAACCATCCCATGAAACCACCAGTCCTGGGCCTCACCCTCTAGGTGCAGCGCTGCCACTTTGATGGCCTTTGGCTCTGCCATTTGATTAAGTTGGAAATATATATCCAGCTTCTCCACCCATGCTTTTTTCGAGCACTTGGATGATCCATCAAATGTCGGTAAATGGAATCTGCCCACCGTGCACTGCAAGTCCCATCATGTGAATGCATGTTCCCCCTGTGAGATGAACAAAATCATGGAAAGTGATGGCATCTCTGAACTCCTGACCGTATGACTGGTACTCAGCAAAATAATCCCCCATGTGTGCCGGCTCCTGCTCCTGCTGTACTTCTGCCCCATTGTATGCAGCAAGAAATGTAGGCATCATGGAGCGGGGGGGTTGGTGTGTGATGCCACCTGCTGTGCTGTGGGGTGCTCCTGTAAATGATGAGATGTGCCTAAACCCTCTCCAACATGGAAATCCCTTGGGGTCTCACGAGGTCTAGACTTTGCTGTGAATCTCTGCCCCATCTCCTCTATCTGTTTCGACAGATCTTGTATTGATTTGAGGAGAAGTTCCCCGAACTCCTTATTGGCATTCCTGTCCTTCGCCATTGGTTCCTCTTCCTCTGCGTCCACTACTGGGATGCTGTCACCTTCCCCGAAAGTGAGCTCTAACCTTCGTTCTTGATCTTTGTACCTCCTCCCTCGGTGAAAAATGTATGGTTTACCTAAAGGTGTCATAGACAATATGCTCCACAGGCTGAGCCAAGTCTATGAGCTCCGATACCACTGTAATATCCAAAATGGAAATAAACAACAATACAAGCACATAAACAAAGACATGTAGCAACTAGAGACAAATCATAAGGAAAACAAACAATATGGAGAACGCTGAGCCATTTTATTAATTCTAAGAAATGGAAATGAGTATAGAGGTGATCAGAAGGACGGCACCTCGGCTTGCACTAGGAAAGCATAGAATGCCTCTCAGGAAATGAACCGAAATGGCTGCTCCCTCTGGACTGCGTTATCTCCAAAGTTGTTGCTACTGCTATTATGATGTTGCTACTGCTGGAATGAACTGAATCTTTGGGGCTTCTCCCCACCTTGGAACATTCTGAAAATTTTGGAATGGCCTCTACTCCCAAAACCCAGAAGAACCCAGAAAGATTTTCAGAAATGGTCGACTCTCGAAAATGGCTCCCTTGAGGCACTACACTATTCCTCAAAGAGGGACGTCGGCTATGAAAGATCTTCTCCAAATAATGGCCCCTGACTCCACCAAAATGCTGGAATAGGGAAGGGTTGGTCCCTTACCCACTATCCTAGGCTGAATCCACCAACAAATCCCCAATCCGGAACCACCTCCCCTCAAGACTACATCCTCCCTTTCACTGACTGCAATGTCTCTCTGAGTGGATGATTCTCTTGTGGTAGTTGCAACTCTCTCCAGCAAAACAAGGATGAAACTACTCACCCAAGCAAGCACTTAAAGTCCCCCAGGGCTGAGGTTGGGATCTCCGAGCGGAGACACCCGATGTACTGAACAGTACGTGCAGACTTTGCTAAACAATAAGCGCGCTCAATGTCAGAAGACAAATCTTAAAGATGCATAATCAAAATGAATTAGAATAAGGAGACCCTTCCTCCTTTTATTCTTGGTGAGCCTCTCTCTCACCTAGGTCCCACCAATCTCTGCGCTTCCACTTGGCCACTAGGCCCCACCTTGCTAATTCGATATGTCTCCTTAGTGACTTTAAGGAATGCTTTTATCCTAAGTGTGAGGTAAGTGCTCCTTCACCCACTTTATTTATATTTTAACTTTATAAAGGCAAAATTAGTCAAAATTAATATTTCCAATTAGCTATTGCTAATTGGGAATATTACAGTTTTAAGTATGTTATTAGGATTGTCAAGAAGTTTTCATAGTCTAGTTCTCAGGTTGTAAACAAGTCAAGCATATTTATGTGGAGCATTGAATAAATTTATAGACTGTGTAAGGACAACATAAAAGAAACTACTATACTATATGTATGCTTCATTGTTGTTAATTAACACGTCTTCCATATTTATTACAAATTCTTGAATGGTTCTGTTATACTACTAACAAGTGCATTACAGGCAGAGGTGAGTGTCATTTTTGTTTTATCTTTTGGATTGGGTCTCGTCTTGGGAATCTTTGTGTGTGGGTTGAATAAGACTCAAGGGCATATAAGAAGTTGAAGTAACAATAAATAAGAATTCATCATCATCTCTTGAAGGAAATCTTACAATAAGGACATTTCTTGAAGACAGAGCAGTTATCCCTGCCACATCATCAAAAATTTTCCTATGTATTGAGAAGCATTGTAAAAGATCAAGCATCGTATCATTGTCACCAGGCCATTATCCCTGGTACGGGAGCCCATATTTGTAAAGAGTCAAGTTTCCTAAGAGTTTCAAAAGGAATTGTTAGGGAGAGTTAGTTCTATTGTTAGTGTCTATCGAGATAAGAGTATAGTCCTGGTGTTGTCTGTCATTTATTGAAAATCATTGCAACATGGATCATTGTCCCTGGTACGAGAGTCCACATATTTTATTTATTTTGTATTTATAGGGTAGTAGGGTGGTGCTAGTAAGGTGAACGATGTCACCTTCAGGTTGGGGTCTGTATACACTTCAGGGTGGTATGGTGGTGCTAGGGCGAGTTGTGGCTCACTAGGGTGTTGGGGCATCCTTTCAGCTGATTTCAATTGAATGTTAATAAAACTAGGGCGTTGGGGCGTCCTTTCGGTGGGATATGGAAAAAATGCTTTACTAGAATTCTAGGAAGTTGTAACTTTGATTTTAGTTGGCGCTGAAGATTAAAGAATTTATTAGAAAAACATTCAATGGTTTTTGACCTGGAGGGGGTGTTCCACCTAAAAATATTGTGCCTACTGTCTCTATCTTTTGCATTGTTGTTTACTACTTTTACTGAATAATAATAATAACTAAAGATTAACTAATGCTCTGAAAAAATTTTAAGTGCTAATTGCTAAGAAATATTGATTGACCCTCCCCCCCAGCCCCCCTCATTATTTCCAACATAAATCCGAGGGTCTACAATCATTCTAATGTTGCTTAGGTTATCACAATATCCAAACAAATCTTGATGGATACTTCCTTTTTCCAACTTCTCAAGAAACACCAAACTCAACCTCAACACTACAACTCATCAAACAAGAATAACCATTAGTAGTGCTTTAGCCATTTTACGATCTCATTCTCTCCTCACGGCCTTCACTAGACATATGGTTGTTAGTCTTGGCTTAGTGCATGACACATGAAACAAATAATTATGTCCTCCCTTTCAAATAGGGAGATAAATACATCATTAACAACTTTACTCTTCCAGCTACATTAGCTCTTTCTTTTGCATAATCATATCATCAAAGAACTTCGTCCTTTCAAAACATAATTCCTTTTATCTTCATATGGAAACAAGGTCATTTTTCAATCATCAATCATGGTTCTTATAGATCCCTCTTTCCATCATGCTCAACATCATCATAAAGTCATCATCAAGAGGTAAGCACACATCTTTACAACCTTTTGCAAACTATGAACTTGAAAATAAGTACAACCAAGCACAAATATATATATATATATATATTTACAACCTTTTGCAAACTATGTACCTGCAAATAAGTACAACCAAGAGGAAATATATAGTCGTACAACCTTTTGCAAACTATGTACCTGCAAATAAGTACAACCAAGCACAAATATATATGTACAAGGGTGTGTAGTTAACTTTATTAGTCACAAGGAGAAGGAAAAAAGTAAAAATATAAACATAAAAGATCTAAAACTTGTTTGGATTTCAATCACGCGGAAGCATTTACACTTAGGGTCTCACTTTCATGCCGTAAGATCTTATATCAACCTCTACTAGGGTTTTTTCATAAACCCTAGTCATCATAACCAAACCCTAAAAAGCTAGGTTTTCATGAAAGATAAAGTTTAATTTAATATATAAGTCAAACACCCTAACAACATACAAATTTTCATGATTCTATAACAAAACCCTAGAGATGAGAGATTCATTACCATAAATAGAAGACAAAATGATTGTACCTGCTCATATGATGGGGATGTGCTACAAATCATAGATTTTTTTTTTTTTAAATATATCTTGAGTGCTTCTTCTACAAACTCTGAAAGGGATCCTTCTTACCATGAAAATAACAACATCTTCATGGTCCATCCCCACACGAGCCTACTTTTATCAGAGTTCCCAAGGATCCAACTTGATTACCAAGTTACCATTCCCTCTATTCACAAGATCAACATATCTTTCTAATTTTGTTCCTTCATTAAGTACCTGCAATATTCATTGGAAAATACTACCAAGAAAAATATACAAGTACAAGAGTATGATTATGATTTTGACAGTCTAGGGATACTTTAGAGAGGGAGTATTTCTAGAGATTTCAAATTCAAACCCTAATACTTTTGATATTAACTTTAGAAACATCAATCCTATGGTTTGATCCTCAAATCCAATTCTACCCTTACAAGGGTTTTCCATTTCACCCTAGGCTACCTACAAGCCCTAGAGACAAAAAATTAGAGTAGAATAAGGTTAGGGTTTCTCTTTAGGGTTTCTCAATACCAACTATGTTTTACAAGAACTTAGTTACCAACAACCTCCAACAATATCAAGATTACAAACCCTAAAGGAAATCCTAAAATCCTAATCTAATTTAGGTTAGACTTTATATGGATAAAGCAATTATACATACCTCAAGAATTACATACCTTAGTCCTCCAAGATTATAGGAAGTATGTTGCAAAGGTTTCTTCAAGATGCCATGATCTTGTTGTTGCTCTTCTAAAGATGTCGAGGTCAAGGATTGCTTCTAAAGGTATAATTTCTTTCTAACCAAGCATGCTTCCTTCAATTTGAATATGGATGCAATTTGTCTACTTTGAATCTCTTCACATGAAATATATGACAACCCATTGTAGTATGATCTCTGACCTATCTGTAAATTTGGATTTTTTGAGATCACTGAACCTTTGACCCTTTGGTTAGGGCTTTGTTTTTCACTGTAAAAGACCTTTAGATTAGGTCTATAACTACTTTTAATGAGTGCAATCCATATCCTCTTATGAGGTTTACCTCTTTTGCTTGCTTAAAGGGATACTTCTTCAAAGAATTAGGTTTGAAACTTATGTTGCCAATGTAAATATCAGATGTGATGAGGTTATTTCGCTACTTTTAGTTTTTGTATAGGCCTCGTGGATTTTGAAAAAAATGAAGATGTTCCCACATACACTTCTGGAATTTCAAACTTTAGACTTAAATTTCGAACCCCTGTATTGTAAGTCTAAACAATGTTACTTGGTCTTTTTACGATCTCAATTTTGGATTCTTAGATTTGAAACTTCACATTTTATCCTTTCTTCACATCTGAAGTTTATAGTCCTCTTCTGATCTTCTTCGCATCTGTAACTAGGACGCATAATGGGTCTTAGATTTGCACTTAATTATTCTTCAAATGAGGTTCGAGAAATTCATCTATCCTTGTCTCTCCCTCTATCTTATTGTTGTTTCTTAAACCACACATTCAAATCACCTTGTCATAGTAGATATCCTTATTTTGCAAGTGGAATCCTTCAAAATATCTTCAAGTTACCTTTTCCCTTCTCCTTTACCTTAGCTCTGACACCATGTTAAGAAATAAAAAAGGTAGGAAGATTTTCTTATCTTGATAATTACTTGTGATGCTTATGTGTTCTTATTAACTTCTTTTATATATTCTTTATCTTCTTTTCATCAAGTAACTACCAAAACATAAATGCATGAAGATAAAAACAGCATGGACATAAGATGTAGGCTCTCCGGCAGGGAAAAACCCCTCTCCTAGGGGAAAACCCAACCAAAAATCTCTTCACTTCTTCAAGAACCAAATCAAATGAGACAACCAAGGCCTCTAAGCCAACAATAGGTCCCCCTCCATCCACCAAGCCAACCTTTCAACTGTCCTTCCTTCATCAATACAAAGATGCCCAAGTCAACAAACTATTATACCATCAAAGTCAAACCAATTCAATGCAAACTTTGCTCCAATCAAGATCTCAACCTTCCTTTTATCTCTGCAACTTCTGTACTCTCGGTCTTGCTGTTCTATCTCATAATTTCTCGCACATATGACAAACAAAGAGAGATTTCGATCCTTCTAGGCTTAACAAAAAGCTCCTTTCTTTCTCACATGCATTCTTCTTCTTTGGCAATAGGTTTAGACCTTCTTCTATGATTTTCACACTCTCTTTATTCACTTAGCTTTCAGATCAAATATTTCTTTATGATATGTCACAATAGGTTGAGTGTACTACATATTTATAGAGGGTTGAATCATCCTTATGAGGCCGACATGAATAGGAAGCAAGCCGACTTGATAGATGTTGAAGCCGACTTGGTGGAGGAGGGATTAAACACATTTTTGATACACATATTTTTTGGTTGACACAAAAATCCCATGAAGGGTCTATTACATGATGACGAGGACAATGACTCATGACTCAACCCTAAAATCACACAATGGGTGCTTTGGCCTATAACCATACTAAATAAAACATGAAACCTATGCTTTTAAAAATAAATTTCTGTGATCATTTACAATGAATTTATTTTCTTCGCTTTACAAATAAAAAAGGATTACATCATGTCATGAGTCATACAACAACTATGAAGATCGATACTAGTTACATTTTCAACAGTGAGAATGCCCAACTCTTATTCTAGTGCGAAATCTCATGTCAATTTCCTTTATATTTTGACTACTTTGTCTTTCAAAAGCTTGTTTCTCGGGTCTATGCTATTAGGATTAAAGCGTCAATCTGTTGAATTCCAGTCTTTGTCAACTGAAAGAGGTCGAGGGACCTTGGTAATCTGGTTGTGTAATCGTTTACAAAGTCTCATGCTTCTGGGTGCTTTGGAGCATGAAGTTGTAGTATTAATGAAAAATCTGGGGTGCCTCTGTGTGATTTCCATCAGTAAAGTGATTGAGCTCTTGATGATTAGTTGTAGTTTCTCCTTGTCTATGTCTAAAAACATCCAAGATTTTGTGTTTTACTTGAGTATATCTCATTATTTTATGGTTTTGGGGAGATGGTAGTATGTCGAGGTTGTTGCGACATTTGTTGTCTCTTCAGATAACTCGGTAGAGGCTAAAACATATATCTTGAGTTATGGGGATGATATAATTGGTTTAAGTCCTAGTCCTGAAGTGGGTTCATCTAGTTTCTTCTCATGTTACTTTGCATGTCGTGGAATCTTTAGTGGGTGCTCCAAGTGTGCCCCCAATGTCCCAACTATGCCTCCAAGACAAAGAATGCATTACAAATGGGGGGGAGGTGGTAGTGCCCTGCATGGGCAAAAAAGGGTAATACTTTTTGCCCATGGGCCACCTACTTCAATGTTGTTCTGCCAGAGATGAGAAAGGAAATCTAGAAATTGGAGAGTCAAGCAGGGATTGAGCATCAATCTCATTCTGATTCAAAATTCCTATGGGACATGTCAACATGGGTTCTTGACCCTGGAAACACCAAGGGTAGGAAGAAGCAATACATTAATTCGATCGCATTGCACTAGCAAATGAAAACTTTCGCTGGGTTCGGTTCTGAAAGACGAGCAAGTGGAGAGATACAATGTCTTTTCCATGCTGGGAGATGTCAAATAGATGCTAAGAGATCAGAGATTCTATTTGGATAAGATTGATTCCTACCTGGCGCATGTGGAGGGTAACATTGCTTGTGAGTCTAACAATGGAGATTTGATGGATATCCTGGGGTCAAGTGCAAGAGTTCCGACCAAAATTTCCTCTCTTGAGAATGAGTAGAGCTTCAAAAGGTCATTTGTGTAGTCTGGTGACTTCGTGATTTATTTTTGGCCCAGTCAACGAGTCCGTGTTCGTTTGATCATCTTAGCCTTTGATTGTTTAAGTATTGATCTTGGATGTAATGTTGTGGTCGTCTATGTCTTGGCTTTGTCATATGCCATCTTTTGTTTGGCAGATCTTTGTACCAATTCTATTACACAACAATGGGTTAAATGCAGGGCATAGTTAATAGCTTTGTATGGACTTTTGAGATTTAGTTTGGTATGGGCTTCTTAGTCCCGTCTCTATTCTGAATTGTGTTATCAGGAAATCCAAATCCTAGAGATAAATCTGGAAATCAATGTATATATGATATTTAAATTTTGATTAAATACAAAACAACTCTATTTGAATTTTGATTAATACAAAGCAGCTATTAAATAAATATATATATATATAGATTTATTTCTCACAACTTTCGCCAAAACCAAAACATAACAATACATTTGAACACGACTATTGGTTGCCATATGTATGAGTTGGTGGTAAGATGATCAACGTCGTGTATCAAGCCACTGTATTGTGGATGGCAGTGTTGCAGAATCCAGAATGAGGTATTTGCACCAAACCTTCAGTTAGATTTTATTGGAAACCTTATTATGATTTTATAGGGCTTTGTTTAAAACATGTTGGGGTGTTTGCATTTACTATTCGAGGGATGGAAACGGGTAAACACATGTTGTCACCGCACACGATTCTCAACCGACGAGGACTGGGATAGAAACATAAATCACGCACAGGCTTCTGAGGACGAGTATGAAGGCATTGGTGAAAATTTTGATTATTGGCAAGTGCTTTCGACCCCAGCCACAGTATTTTAATACAACTATGAATGTAGTATTAGTTGGGTTTATTTGTACGGAAGTTTCAAATGTCTCTACAGGGTTTGTTAAAAAAATGCCCTCACCAAAACGAAATACCCAGCTTGCTACTTCATGGAATGCGACGATAAAGTGCCTCACGCGGAGTGGCAGAGTTGAAGATGCACGCCAACTGTTTGACCAAATGCCGCAGAGAAATGTGTTCTCTTGGAATGCAATGATTGCGGGATACTTTGAAAACCAGATATTAGACAATGCACGTGAACTGTTTGACAGAATGCCTGAACGGGATGTGGCGTCTTGGACTGCGATGATCGTGGGATATTCACAGAACAACAAACTTGAGGATGCTCGTCAAATGTTTGATAGAATGCCATACAGGGATGTAGCTTCCTGGAATGCAATGATTGCAGCATATGTTGAACATGGGAATTTAGAGAATGCATGGCAACTGTTTGACAAAATGCCTGAACAAAATGTAATCTCATGGACGGCTATGATGAAAGGATGTGCTCAACAAGGGAGGATAGATGAAGCACGCCATCTGTTTGATAAAATGCCTGAGCGAGATATAGTTGCATGGAATGCCATGATTGCTGGATATATCCAGAATGGAAGACTAGAGGAAGCAAGACAACTTTTTTTTGAAGTTCCTAAAAGGAATGTGATTTCATGGACTACAATCATTGCTGGATGTGCACAAAATGGGTATGGTGAGGAAGCCCTGAAGCTCTTTGTACGAATGCAATTGTCTGGCATTAAGCCCAGCCAACCCACTTTCACAAGTGTTCTAAGTGCCTGTGCTACGCTGGAGGGTTTAGAGCAAGGCAAGCAATCGCATGCCCACATCATCAAAACAGGCTTTGACCTGGATACCTATGTTGCAAGCGCACTTATTACTGTGTATGCTAAATGTGGAAGCATAGGCAATGCATGGCTGATTTTTGATAAAATTTCTAACAGAAATGTGGTCACATGGACTGCAATGATCGCAGGATATGTCCAAAATGGTTGTTCTGAGGATGCCCTTAAGTTATTTTGCCACCTGAAACAGTCAAGGTTGAAGCCAAATCAGTCCACCTTGACAATTGTTCTTAATGCATGTAGTACCCTGGAAACTCTCGAACAGGGCAAGGAGATCCATGAGAACATTATTAAGCTGGGATTTGAATTGGATGTCTATGTGGCCAATGCCCTAATTACAATGTATGAAAAATGTGGGAATATAGATGATGCATATCGAGTCTTTGACAAGATGCCTGAACACAATGTGGTTTCTTGGAATGCTATGATCGTAGGATATGCCCACCATGGCCATGGGAAGGAGGCTCTCCTATTGTTTGAGCATATGCTCAGAGTTGGCTTGATGCCAGACCAGATCACCTTTATTGGTGTTCTGTCTGCGTGCAGCCATGCAGGCCTGGTAGAGGAAGGTTGGCAATATTTTGATTCAATGAAACGTCTGGGTTTCGTACCAAGAGCAGAGCATTATGTCTGCATGGTTGATCTCTTGGGCCGGTCGGGGTTCCTGGATGAGGCAGAGGAATTTATAAGAAAATTGTCATTTGAACCCCATGTAGGTGTGTGGAAGGCTCTGCTTGGTGCCTGCAGTATACATGCAAATATGGAGATTGCTAGACGTGCAGCGGATCACATATTTGAGTTGGAACCACAAAATTCTTCAGGGTATGTCCTGCTGTGTAACATTTATGCTGCAGCTGGAAGGTGGGATGATGCAGCAAAGGTCAGATTGTTGATGAGAGACAAGGGGGTTAAAAAGAATCCAGGTTGCAGCTGGATCGAGATTAAGAACAAGGTACATGTATTTCTTGTTGGAGATAGATCACATCTACAAACAGACAAGATTTGCTCAATGTTAGATAATTTAGCAAACCAAATGAAGTAGGTAGAGTGGTTGTGAAGCACCAATCTTATGCTGCATGATGTGCATGTGGAGGAGGAAATTAACATTCACAGTGGTCACTGCCACCATAAAACTTCACCTTCATCTTGATCTGCAGATGATTGACAGCTCTACCACCATCTTCCCTCCTAAAGATATATCAGTAAGGAAAGCTATTCAACAAGCAGGCGATAGCTGTGGCTTAGGTGATGAAAGGGCATCCCTAGTGTATGGGCCATCCCTTATCACCCAAAAGGATATTTCAGTCCCAGTTTTCCGGTTACTATTTAACGAAGGACAAAGGGACCACAATGCAAGATCTGGGATAAATCCAAAGGATATGTGATGATATGTGGACCTAGTTGACATGGTCAACTATGGTCAGCGAATTCCACAAGAGCCAAGCCTATAAAAGGCTACCTACGTCCATTCAACTGGGAGGGTCCAAGATAGCTTGAGGGGGCTGTTTGGAGGCTGAGGAGCAGTTCACAGAACCTTAGCTTTGCTGTTGTAAGTGTGGTTGATGTGAAGCAAGGCTCCAAGCTTCTGCTCTGATGTATCATGACTATATTCTGTGACATGATGTTGTGGATAGCAAGCGTGTTTAGCTTATGTAAATAATATATTTCAGTTGAGTAAAATCATTGAAACCGCTGTTGATTTGCCTACTTGCTGAAACTGTGCATTGAATTATCTATCTTCTCTGTTGAATAAGCTTTCAGCAGTTAATTTGTGGAGGTTTAATTTTATGAACTGTGCTATTTTCATTGATAAATATCAGCTGATGTATGTTTTGGGCTGCATTATACCATGTCTTACTGCTTCCCTGTGTGCTTTGTTGCAGGGTATTCCTATCAATGTTGCTGATATAAGCATTGGGATAAAAATCGGGAATATATCAGTAAAGATTGGAAAACATTGGCAAAATAAAATAAAATAAAAACTAAAAAAGTAAAAAATATTCACTTAAATCGCCAGCTGTGAGCAGTCTGGCAATTTTCTCCATCATCTAGTGACTTTTTCGTACGATTTACAATAAAATTGTGAATTTTTCAGCTGAAAATCGGCCAGGCCATAAAATCAGGCGTTGTCTACAGAGGCCACAATTTCCCCCGGAAGGTGAACTTCTGGCCGGAATCTGGTGGAAATGAATTCAGCACCATCAAGAACCCCTCGGGAACTTAAAATCCTGAAGCTTGACAGCTGTAACCAGGATTTCCAAAAATTTCTGCCGGGATTTCCATTGTTTTCCGGACAAAATTGTGGCCTCATTAGACTATGACAAATAATCATGATTTCCCCATTTTTTCACTATAGCAACAATTCCTATCACCTCTGCACTAAAGTGTTATCAGGGGAGGTTAATGCTTGCTTGTGGACTTTGTGTTGAGATTGGTTTCTAACAAGAAGCTTAATTTTTTTGTGCGTCTCAGTACCTAGATTGACTGATTGAGGCTGTAGAAGTATGCAAAAGCAGTTGCATAAGATACAGTACTGTGGCTTACAGTGTTGCATAAAGAGGAGGATTTCTTATATGGAGAAGCCAAAGCAGATCACCTAGAAATCAGAATCAAGATGCAAATGGTGATCTTGCAGAAGCTTTAAGAGCATTATCTGCTAGGCTGGATGCCATAGAAGCTTCCCAGAGAAGGGGAATGACAACATAGATACATGATGAAAGTGCAGTAGTCTGGAAGAAGAAGAAGCTCCACAAGGAGACCAAAAAAGCAATTAATAGTCCGGGGAGTAGGCTGTGGATACCCCAACCTATATAGACAGCTTGAATCCAGAGAAGCTGGTTCACTGGATTGATAAAATGGAAACAATTTTCGATCTGAAAGGAGTTGCAGACCCTAAGAAGGTAAAATTTGCATGTGCCAAATTCAAGGGACATTCATCCCTGTGGGTGGGATTCCCTACAGCTGACAGACAAAAAAAGGTAACAAAAATATTAGACATTGGGGGAGGATGGTGACCAATCTGAATGCCAAATGTTTGCCTGCAAATTTTTCTCTGAACCTGTCGAGGAAAGTGAAATATCAATGAAGACCAGGCATAGGAGGTTGTCCATAGATGAGCGTAAAGTATGGAAACTGAACAAGTTATTGCCAGGTATGTAAATGGACTCATATAATTCAAAGTGAAACCAGTATGGACATATTTTATTATTTTAGTGAAGTCTACCAGTTGTCTCTGAGGGTTGATCAGAAGCTGTCTAAAAAAACATTGAGGCTCCAGGGGAGGAGGAACTAAAGGAAAATAAAGAACATCTCATGCAGAGGACAGTCACATGTAAAGGTGAGTGCAGCAACGCATCCTGAAGATACAAGTGCTAGAGGGGGTTTTATTGCCAACGAGGGTAGAGTTAATGATAGAGGTAGAGGTGGCAGATTTAATGATAACTGCTACGAATGTGGAGGGTTATCGACATAAAGCATCATATTATCTAGGGCACCATTATGATAAGGAAAACGAATGATGCTAGGGAAAATGTGGCACGAGGAGAAGAAGTGGCAGTGAAAACAAATGTTGATGAAGTACAACAAGAGCATGGAGAAAGCCTTATGATCAAAAGGCTTTTGTTGGAGCCAGAAAAGCATTGTGCAAAAAAGTAACCAAAACAAAGGAAGGCATATCTTCAGGACAAAATGCAAGATTGGAGGTAAGCACTGAAATGAATTGTTGATGCAGGTAGTACTGAAAAATTTAGTATCCACAAAGGCAATTCAAAAGTTGAACCTAGAATGTAAACCTTGTTCTACACCCTTATAGAGTAGCATGGCCACAGAAAGCACATCAAGTCACTGTCACTGAACAATGTTTAATAAATTTCCATTTTGACGATTATCACGTTCAGATTTTATGTGATGTTTTCCTTATAGATGTTTGGAAATTATTGTCGGGAAGACGTTGGAACATGACAGACACACCATGCATGATGACAAGATGAACACCATTCAATCGGAAAAGGATGGCAGGAAGTTCAATTTTTTTCCAATGAAAGAAGAAAGCAGAGAAGGTAGCAATAGCTATGTAATGACATGTTCAAGCAAAGAGTTATTGAAGGAAGTCAAGAATACAAAGTTTTGTTTTGTTGTTTTTCCCAACAGCAGTAAGGAGGAAGTGAAGGTTGGGGTGTCTAAGTAAGAAGGATTATGAGGGCATTGTGTTGGAAAAATTACCAACGAGTGTAATACGCATGAGTATTTAACATAAAAATAATTCGATACCAAGTTCTAATCTGTCAAACAAGCAGTACATGGAATCATTCCAGCGAAGGGTGAAGAGATCAATAGATAATTGCAAGTGTCATTGGATAGAGGTTTGATTAGAGAATTTAAGCTCTTTGTGTAGAGATCAATAGATAATTGCAAGTGTCATTGGATAGAGGTTTGATTAGAGAATTTATGCTCTTGTGTAGTACCAATAGTGCTTGAACCCGAGAAGAGAGGAGAATGGAAGATGTGTACAATATACTTAATTAGTGACCCTGAATTAAATAAAAAGAGAATAAGATATTCACTTGGTATACATGTTTTTATGGAAAATTACAATTTTTTCATTAATTGATAAAGTCATTGTTGATTCTTGGATTGTTTAGGTAATTAAGAACAACATGAAACACATTTATTGAGGATTTTAAGAATCCTCTCGCTTTAGGTGACAAAGACTGACCTCCCTCCACCTCACGGGCATTTCTTACGGGTTTTTCTTGTTTTAATGTTAGTTAAATATTTTTTCTTTAAAAACAAATAGAATAAGGCTAGATTAATGATAAAGTAATTAAAAGTTCAATAGTTTAGCTTTGGGGAAATAAACTTATATGCAAGTATAAGATTCATGGTTAAAATACATAATTAAAGTACACAAATAAAATAAATAACACAAATCTACAAAAAAGTGTTTATAATTTTTTTTTAAAAACAAATAGAATAGAATAAGACTAGGTTAATGATAAAGTAATCAAAATTCAATGGTTTAGCTTTAGGGAAATAAACTTATATGCAAGTATAAGATTCATGGTTAAAATAAATAATTAAAGTACACAATTAAAATAAATAACACAAATCTACAAAAAAATAAACTTATATGCAACTAAGATTCATAGCTAAAATAAATAATTAAAGTACAAAATTAAAATAAATAACACAAATCTACAAAAAAAAAGAAAAAGAAAAAAAAAAGTGTTTATAATTTTTCTTTAAAAACAAATAGAATAAGACTAAATTAATGATAAAGTAATAAAAAATTCAATGATTTAGCTTCGGGGAAATAAAATTATATTCAAGTATAAGATTCATGGTTAAAATAAATAATTAAAGTGCACAATTAAAATAAATAAATAACACAAATCTAAAAAAAAAAAAACATTGCATTTCAGAAAACAAAATAAAATAAAAAACTAAATTATCTTTATATCTTGAGTATAATGTTATTTATTTAAATGCAAATATAAAGTAACTCATTTAATTACTTTACAAAAAATACATTAAACAAATAACTAATACATTTACTCCACCAATAATATATATAATATATATTGGCAAGTAAATGAGTTCCATAAATATTATAACAGATTAATAAAGTTCATGCCAATTATCAACCTGTTATTAATTATCAAGATAATGATAAACAAAATGAAATAAACAAAAAATTGTATTTATGATCAAGATAAAGATAAACAAAAAATTGTATTTATGATATATAAATTAAATGTGCAAATGATGTCTGGATAACATGTATAATCATGGCCTCAACTTACAACATTTAATTTAAATCTGATTTAAAACTTTTTTAAATAACATGTATTTAAAAATATTAAATCAATTTAAATGTGCAAGATTTATTGCTTAATCAAGTTAAATCAGAAGTTTTGCACATTTAACAAGTAATCCCTAAATAAAATAAAAAGAACATAAAATAAAAATAAAAATAAAAAGAACATATAAAGACAAAAATAAAATACATATTCTGATTTATGTAATTTCTTTATGAATGATTGTAATTAAATAATCAATTTCATGTATTGTAATATTTAATTAACAATAAACTAAAGAACTCTGTTAAACATAAAATAAAAATAAAAATAAAAAGAACATATAAAGACAAAAATAAAATACATATCCTGATTTATGTAATTTCTTTATGAATGATTGTAATTAAATAATCAATTTCATGCATTGTAATATTTAATTAACAATAAACTAAAGAACTCTGTTAAACTTATCACTTCAGATGGTATACATATTTTGAAGAACAAAACAAAATAAACAAAGAGAATGTATTTGAGAGTGTAGATAAAGAGAATGTATTTTAAATAAAAAGAATGAAAAAGAATTATTTATTAAAAATGCATAACTTTACGTTATAAAAGAATGTATTTGAGAGTGTAAATAAAGAGAATGTACTTAAATAAAGAGAATGAAAAAGAATTATTTATTAAAAATGCATAACTTTACATTATAAATAATTCCTCATAAAACAAAGAGAATGTATTTGAGAGTGTAAATAAAGAGAATGTACTTAAATAAAGAGAATGAAAAAGAATTATTTATTAAAAATGCATAACTTTACATTATAAATAATTCCTCATAAAACAAAGAGAATGTATTTGAGAGTGTAAATAAAGAGAATGTACTTAAATAAAGAGAATGAAAAAGAATTATTTATTAAAAATGCATAACTTTACATTATAAATAATTCCTCATAAAACAAAGAGAATGTATTTGAGAGTGTAAATAAAGAGAATGTACTTAAATAAAGAGAATGAAAAAGAATTATTTATTAAAAATGCATAACTTTACATTATAAATAATTCCTCATAAAACAAAGAGAATGTATTTGAGAGTGTAAATAAAGAGAATGTACTTAAATAAAGAGAATGAAAAAGAATTATTTATTAAAAATGCATAACTTTACATTATAAATAATTCCTCATAAATCCAGTTTGTACAACATGTGTAGTTAGACTTATCCAAAGCGTGAATAATTTTCTCATCATTTTCTCATAAACCTCTCCATTAAATATGACCCTCTCCAATGAATAATGAAGGTTTATATACATAAATATTCAATAACCAGAGCAATAAAAATAAAAATAAATATAATTTCTGGAACCTATGAGTCGATCATACGGGTCGTATGAGTGGAACCTTTTATGTAGAAAGAAGAAAGAAAGAAACTATTTTAATGCCCACGAGGCTAAACATAGCCTATGGGATAGATTGCTTCTCCATCTAGTTCTTGCATTCGACCATTTTTCTGTGGAGCCTTACAATAAACGCTTCGAGCTTCTCGACAAACTCTTCGCTGAATAGATTATCCCAAGAGCTAGTTGCCAGAATATCTGCATAATTTTCTCTGTTGTCGTTGAAGGCCTCACATTCTAAAATGAAATGCTTTTCTGTTTCCACTTTTCCGAAAGAGCAAAAAATATACACTCTTTTCTCCCACATTTATTTTGGCCTTTTTCAGTGCACTATTTCACAATGGAGTTGATGAGAATTAGTCCTTAATTAAGCATAAGAATTTTGGATCTCCAAGAAATATTGACCCCTATGTACACTTTTTGTTGATGATTATGAGTGGGATTAAACTCTTCAATATAGTACTTCTTCTTTCTCCCTAGCTCTTTTTCCCAAGTACATTATTGGAACTTATCCATAACAATTTTTTTTATCTTTTTACTGTTTGTGGGACACATTCTCAAGCAAATGCCCCATTTACTAAACCATTTGTTATTTTGCCTCATCCAAGTCTTCTTTATTTTGCACAATATGTCATTAAACACAATCTTAGGCCATCTACCCTTTTCCATTTTCTAAATTTTTTTAAATATCTTATGACTCGCACCATAGAAATTGTTTCAATAGGAGCAACCCCTATTTCACTTAGCAAGATAGCATAAGGAACTGCACTTTTAATTTTGAACTTGTTTGTAATCAAATGCTTCTGAATTTTCTCAATTTGCTTCCACTGCATCTCAGATGTGCTACTGGCCCACATTCCACAACCGTAGAGAATCATCGGGATCACTAAAGGCCAAAAAAGAGTTAAGAGTGGTTTTCCAGTCGTATAGCTCTGCCTATCTACACCTGTTTTGAAAAGAATAAAATGCTTTCCAACCCCCCAAAGTTATTTTCTTTCTACAACCATCCCAACTTAAATTTCTGTTGAAGTTAATTGCCAGGTATTTGTATTCTGCAACTTCTTCCATAATGTTGCCTTCAAAGTAGAACTTATGCTAGTTATGCTTTCTTTTGTTAGAGAAAACCACAATTTCGTTTTGCTAATATTGACTTGTATCCCCGCCCTTCTACAAAAATGCTCAAGGGAAAGTAAGTACTCTTGTAAACCAAGAGTAGATTTAGTAATTTGAAAAAGGTCATCTGTGTACAAAAGAAGCCTTATAACGAACATGCCAAAATGGATACCGTCAGCCCCTTGCGAATTTAACCACTCTTCAAGCTTGTGGATATATAAACCAAAATGGGTAGGAGACAATGGACAATCTTGCTTGACCCCGATATCGCTTCTAAAAATTTCATAAATGCTTGCTGAAGTTCTAATTTTGATTTTCACCTCTTCATACAGCCTATGCACAACTACTCTCAAATGTGTTGGAACCTCGAGTTCCTCCATTCAGTGCCAAAGCTTATCCCCAGGAACCATGTCAAAGGATTTTTTGAAATCAACAAAACAACAAAAAACTTCTGCCTTTTTCTCCTAAACTTTTTCAATGATTTTCCTTAAAGTTATACAATGATCAACTGTGGAATGTTTAGGTCTAAAACTTGCTTGCCCTTTAGCACGTTTAACTCTTTCTTTGGCCCATTTGCTGATTTTATTTTCTAACATGCTTCCAAATAACTTTTCTAACAAGGGGTTTATTATTATGGTCTTATAATTGGAGGGATTATTGATGGCATCACTCTTGAAAAGAGGTATTGCTAGACTAGTTTTCCAATATGTGGGGAACCCCTGTTGTATGATGTTGAATTTTTTTGTGATGTGAGGTGCAAGAATTTTTAAGCCCCACTTTAGATACCCTGCTTGGTTTAGCTAATTATTTTGTTTTTCCGGCACCCAACTTCTTGATACCCATATCTACCTCTTGCACCATGAAGAGTTTTTTGTATGTGTTGACCAAGGGAGGAGGGTCAACCTTGAGATCTTTCTCAGAAAGTTGTTTTGCATAGCCGAACTATTTAGAAGTTGTAATGTTGTTTTCAGTTTGCACCTTTCTCAGTTGGAGCTCCTTCCAGAATAATTTGGGGTTCTTTTTCCCAAGGAAGATTAGTTCTTCTCTCCTCGAAACCATGAAATCAACCATTTTATTTCCTAATATCTGCTTGTAAGCTTTGAGCTTTATGTTGTCCTTGCCCGATTCCTTCCACATTATGTTATGAAACTAGCTCCAAAAATAGAAGAAAAGAGAGATCAACGCCTTAGAAATAAGCCACTTCGAGGGAAAAACCTCCTTTACGTTACATAAATGAACAATTCTTGGATGATACAAATGAAAAAACCTCCTATATATAGGATTCCATGGGGTCACAATATAATCCTAGCCGACCTAAAAATAATAATGTAAGGGCACAATAATAACAATACGGGGGTTACAGGGGTAAAACAATAACAATAAGGGAGTTACACTAACAACAATAAGGGACTACACTAGTAATCTAAGGACCTGACATTCCCCTCTCCTTCAAAAAAGTGTTGTCCTCAACGCTTGAGTAGCTTTGGATGCTTCTGTATAAAATTCTCATCCTCCCATTTAGAATCTTCAGTGGGTAAGTTCTTCCACTTGGTGAGATACTCTGAAATTGATCGATTACGTAGCCGTCGAGTTCTTGTTTCTGTGACTGCTTCAGGTTCCAATATTATTTTTCCTTCCTCATCAAGATCTGGAAATATTGTTTGAACTGGAATTTTGTCACCTATAACCTTCTTTAAGCATGAAACATCAAAAACTGGATGCACTCGCGAAGAAGCAGGAAGCTCCAATTTGTATGCCATAGTACCAATATTTTGCAACAACTTGTAAGGACCATAGTACTTTGGCGATAATTTTTATCCTTCTTATCTTGCTTGAGGGAAATTTGTTTGTATGGTTGTAGCCATAAAAATACCCATTCTCCTGCATCAAAACTTCTCTCGCTGCAATGTTGATCTGCCTATTGTTTCATTCGATTTTGTGTCAAATTTAGGTTATCCTTTAAGATTTGGAGAACTTGTTGATGATGCTCGATGTGATCTTCCACTGCATGAACTTTAGAATTTTCTCTTAAAGATGATGTGATGGACGGTGGATGATATCCATAAAGTGCCATAAATGGGGTCATTTTTGCTGCAGTATGGAAGGAAGTGTTATACCACCATTCAGCCAGAGGTAACCACTTGACCCATTGTGTTTATTTATCAGATACAAAAAAATGAAGATATCCTTCCAAACATTTGTTCACTATCTCAGTTTGACCATTGGATTGAGGATGATAAGATGAACTATGAGCTAGTTGAGTACCCAAACAAGAAAATAATTCCGTCCAAAAATTTCCAGTAAAAATGGGATCTCTGTCGCTTACAATAATCTTTGGATTTCCATGTAGCTTTTGAATTGTTTCCATAAATGTAGTAGCAACTGTACTTGCTTTAAATGGATGAGATAATGCATAAAAATGTGCATACTTGGTAAGTCTATCAACTACCACCATGATGACACTCTTTCCTTCGGACTTAGGTAAACCTATGATAAAATCCATTGAAATATCTTATCAAAGTTGACTTGGAATGGATAAAGGCTCTAGAAGACCCAAGGTCTTAATTTTCTCAACTTTATTTTGCTGGCAAACCAAACATTTCGCCACAAACTTTTGATTATCAAATTTAATGCCATCCCAAAAAATTCTTTCTTCACCCTGTGGTAAGTTTTTAAAAATCTTGAGTGTCCTCCTAAAGGAGAAGTGCGCAACTCCAAAAGAATCTTTTGTTTTAGTTTGGAATTCTTACAAAGATGTAAGCGATATATGTACCATAACGAATCATTTTCCAACTAAATGTATCATATGTACTAGGATCTTGTTGCAACTTTTGAATGAGCGTCGACACTTCTTCGTCCTTCTTCCTTTCATCCCTTGCTTCGGTTATCCAATCTAGTTGGATAATATAAATGGCACAAAGCAATGCTTCCACCTCTTCATCGTTTCTTGAGAGTGCATCTACAACAACATTTAGCTTCCCTTTATTGTAGATGATTTCAAAGTCATAACCCAACATCTTTGTGACCCATTTTTTATTCTCTTCTGAAGATAGTCTTTGTTCCAAAAAGTGTTTAAGACTATCATGATCAGTTTTTACCTTGAAGTGTCTTCCCATTAGGTAAGGTCGCCATTTCTTTAGTGCATGTAGTATTGTCAACATTTCCTTCTCATAAATATCTTTCTGTAAATACTTTCCTTTGATTGGACAACTTTCAAAAGCAATGGGTCTTCCTTCTTGAATTAAAACAACACCAATTCCATTTTCTGAGGCATCACATTCCACAATAAAGGTTTTTGTGAAGTTTGGCGTAGCTAAGACCAGTGCTAGGCACATTTCCTTTTTAAGATGTTAAAAGGCCTTAGTTGCTTCAGAAGTCCATGAAAATGTATCTTTCTTCAATAATGTTGTTAGAGGTGCTTCTATTCTCCCATAATTCTTAACAAACTTGCGATAATACCCTATTAACCCCAGAAATCCTGGCAACTGCTTTATGGTTGTGGTGACTTTCCATTCCTTAATGGCTTTAATTTTGTTAGGGTCTACCTTAACACCCTCGTGAGATACAATATGACCCAGATATTCCACCTCTTGTACTCCAAAGAAAAGTTTGGAGGTTTCTTCATATAATTTTTTTTCCTCCAATAGTTTGAGCACCATGTCAACATGTTGAACATGATCCTTCCAAGACCTGCTGTAGAATAGTATATCATCAAAAAATAATAACACAAATTTTCTAAGGAAGGGTTTGAAAATGGAATTCATCAACCCTTGAAATGTAGAAGGTGCATTGGTAAGGCCAAAAGTCATGACCAAAAATTCATAATGACCCTCATGATTTCGAAATGTTGTTTTTGGAATATCTTCATTCTTCATTCTAATTTGGTGATATCCTGAACGAAGATCCAACTTGGTAAAATTATTTTCTCCATGTAATTCACCCAATAATTCATCAATTATAGGAATGAGAAATTTATCTTTAATAGTGAGCTTATTGAGCTCCCTATAATCCGAAAACATGTGCCATGATCCATCCTTCTTATGCACCAATACTACTGGAGTAGAGAAATAAATTTGACTAGGTTGAATTATACCAACCTCTAACATTTTTGCATTCATACGTTCAATTTCGCTCTTTTGGACATAAGGATATCTGTAAGGCTTGATGTTTAGAGGGAAACTTCCTAGAATCAAATGAATAGCATGATCATGATCACAAATAGGTGGGAGTCCTTTGGGAGTTTCAAACACCTTAGAATGATTGTCCAAGACTTTTTGGAGATCTGGAGAAATATATGATTTTGATCTTGGAACTTCTAGTGAGCAAGTTGTGAAATTACGCCTCATTGTTATTTATTTAGAAGCTTTTCAAGACATTAGAGATTATTATCTTTCCCGGCTTCTCTATGATACCCCGTAATTCAACTTCCTTTCCTTCCGAAAAAAAATTCAAGAAAAGTTCTTGAAAATTAAAACGTACCGTCCCCAAAGATTGTAACCATTTTACTCCTATTACAACATCAACACCTCCCATTGGAATGGAAAGCATTGGATTATTCAATACATATTCCCCCATGGTTAGCTTGATATTATGGCATTTTCTAGAGCAATTTATAGTTCCTCCATTTGTCACCATCACTTTACATTCTGGTGCTGGGTATAAGAATCAATTCAATTCCTTGGCTACCTTACAATGAATAAAATTATGGGTACTACCCGAATCAATCAACACTATTACCTTTTTCTTCTTGATATGTCCTTCTATATTGAGAGTTTGAGGAGTAGTAATTCCTGCCAATGCATTCCACGATATGGTCAGATTCATTTCTTCTTTTTCTACAATTGGTTCCTGGTGTATATCCTCTTCTTTTGAAGTTTCTTGTTCATTTTCTTCCCCCTCTTCACAATCTATGCAAAATATTTTTTTCTCAGCACATTTATAACCTTTACTGTATTTTCTATCACAACTATAGAAAAGTCATTTTTCTCTTTTTTCTTACAATTGTTGTGGTGTCAACCTTGTAGGTTGTGGAAGTCTAGGAGTAGAAACACATCCATCTTTATAGATGTGAGTGATAGGCTTTCTTGTCGCCATAATTTTACATTCAATTTTTATTGCCAACCTGAATGCCTTCTCCAATGAATCAGGTTCCCAAACGCGAACCTCATGTTAGATGTTATCCTTTAAAGTCACTATGAAGACATCAATCATGTGTTCCTCTGGAATATCAATTACCCATATATTCAATTTTTGGAAGCCCTCAATGTGCTCCACCACTGACCCCTTTTGTTTGAGATTTATCAATTGGCTAAAAGGTGTTGCTTTTGGTATCCTCATAATGTGAGCCTATCATTTCCTCTGTAAAAATTGACCAAGTGACAATTTTTTTACGGGAGAAAATCCATCGATACCATACAAATGTATTTTTTTCTAAATATAAAGTTTCAATGCGTACCTTTTGTGTGTTTTGCACATTATTGAGATCAAAATATTGCTCCAAATGTAGTATCCATGTTATGAGATCCTTTCCATCAAACTTCCTCATATAGATCTTTGGAATATGGTGGGTCTTCCATCTAACATTCAAGTTTATGAAATCACGATTAACATTTATTTTTCTCTCATCATGAGTTTCCTCTACTATCTTTTCGCCATTAGGAATCATTTCTTGTATCAACTTTGTCAAACCGTCCTTCAAACCTTCAATTTTTTCTTTCATATCATCCATATAAGCTTCCACGCCTTTCTTCAAACCATCCATCTTAGCTTCCATGCCTTTCCTCAAAACTTCCATTTCATTTTTTTTTCTCTTTGCGAGAGAGAATTTAGTGCACTTGCTCTTGTAATTTTGATATATCATGTTGCACTTCTTCATCTTCATGAGTCATAGTAGAGTATTATGAGGGCTTGAGGGTGTTGAATTATTTTTAGGGGGAATTTTAGAACCCAATATTGATATCTATGCTTCAAAATTCCCTTGGAATCACCTCAAACTGATTTTTCAAACAAGACTTATGCAATTTCAAAAAAAAATGCACACCTTTTTCTGGCTTTTGAGAAGCTCAAAATTGAAACTGAATTATCTCTGTGATTTTGGATCTTCAATATCTAAAATTTGGAGCTGTAGTAGCCCTATGAATCTTCTTTCAAATGCCACAGGTCTAACCTAATTTGGATGCTTCAAGGCAAAGTTATGCCTAATCTCCCACAATGACCAAATTATGGACTAGTTCAGTAGAGCGAACTTGTACAACATGCCACGTATCATTGTTTCCTCCTTAGGCTCTGAAATTGATACCCAGGAAACTACAGTCCGTGTGATTTCGACCACTTTTACAAAATTCCAATCTGATGCTTAGAGAGAGAGTTATGACGATTTTCTCAAGTTTACCTCTTTTAGATGAAATTCGAGAGCCTACACAAACCCTAACGTCCATAGATAATATCTCAGAAAATATTTTGAACCAAGATCTGAAATTTTTACACGAAGTCCCTCAAGATTGCAGCTTCGCGTGATAAAAATTTCAGCTTCTGAACCTTCGTAGAAAAAAAATTATAGCGAAAATGCCACGATGTCCGGTTTGGAGCAGCGAAACCTTAGAATCCAAAGCTCTGATACCAAATGTTATGAAACCAGCTCCAAAAATAGAAGAAAAGAGAGATCAATGCCTTATAAATAAGCCACTTCGAGGGGAAAACCTCTTTTACATTACATAAATGAACAATTCTTGGATGATACAAATGAAAAAACCTCCTTCTATATATAGGAGTCCATGGGGTCACAATATAATCCTAGTCGACCTAACAATAATAATGTAACAACACAATAATAACAATATAGGGGTTACAGGGGTACAAAAATAAAAATAAGGGGGTTACACTAAAAACAATAAGGGACAACACTAGTAATCTAGGGACCTAACACATTCTCCTTGCCTTTTTGCATTCCTCATCGAACCAAGCGTTAACCATAAAACAATTTGTTTCAGACTTTTTGATTTTTTCTCTTTTGCACTTTGCAAGTGTGTTTTGAATTAAAATTCGTGACTATGAAGGCCGTGAAATGAGATTTACTCCTACTCAAAGAGTCTCTCTAGCACTATTTTGAAGGTACTACAATTTTCTGGAATCAAAAGAATTTTTCCCTTTCAGAGATTTTATTGAAGACACTAAGTTTTTGACCCTAATTGCTTCTTTCCTATCCAAGAGAAACTTAAATAAGATAGCATAACACATTAAGGTATGGAGACTTTGATGTGCATAATTATCATAATAAATTTCCTTATTATAGAGAGGTTCCACGTTAGTTATATAGTCACGTTTATCATGGTTATTAATATGAAAGGTATTATAGTTTCACGATGGTTGTGTTAGAACTATAAATGAATAATAACCATTGTACTCATCATATATTGGAGGTTTTGAGTAATTGACATAAACCTGAAATGAATTGACATCATAACTAATAAAAACACAATCACATGCATTTTTTTTTTCGTGGTTGTGTAACTTTGATTTGCCGTAAAAGTTGCCTTACTTACAATCATCAATGTTAGCATGATCAAGAATATGAACAAACCAAGTATGTCAGCGAAAACAAGAGACATATAATTTAGATACCAAGAAGCCTAAGAGAAATCCGCTGTAACAATAAAAAAAATTCAAGAATCACTAGGTAAGCAACAAAAAAAAGAAATATATACTTTGAAAACCTATAAGCTGCGTGCAACTGTGATCCAATCGACTGACAAGTCACAATCTTAGTCGTTAATTCAATTACCAAGAAAATAAAATGTTAACTATTCATTCTCCGACAACAACGCTAGAAGAATGTTGGTTCTCGAATTGTTTCGGTAACTAATAACAACCCAAGAACACATTCACTAAGGATTCTAATAATCCTTCCGCTTCAGGTGACAAGGACTAACCTCCCCCCACCTTAGGGGGTATTCCCTGCTCTAATTTTAGTTAAATATTTTTTCTTTAAAAGCAAACTGAATAAGGTCAAATTAATGATAAAGTAATAAAAAAGTTAATAGTTTAGATTTGAGAAAATGAATTTATATGCAAGTATATGATTCATGGTTAAAATAAATAATTAAAATACAAAATTAAAATAAATAACTCAAACTTACAAAAACAAAAACACATATGAGAAAAATAGAAAAATAAAATAAAATAAAAACTAAAATATCTATATATCTTGAGTATAATGTTATTTATTTAAATGCAGATATCATATATTAAATTATTTTACAAAAAACATATAAAAAAAAACAACTAACTCATCTACTCCACAAATAAATGAGTTTCATAAAGATTATAAACAAATTAATAAAATTCATGCCAAATATAAATCTATTGGTAATTATCAAGAGAGATAAACCACAATAAAATAAATAAATAAATAAAATGAAATAAACAAAAATTGATATTTATGAAATTAAATTAAACGTGCAAATGAGCATCGATAACATGTATCATCATAGTCTCAACATCAACATATAATTTAAATATGATTTTTTTTTTTTAAATAACATGTATTTAAAAAGATTAAATCAATTTAAGGGTGCAAGATTTACTATGAATCAAGTTAAATCAGAAATTTTTCACATTAAAAAATAACATAAATAAAATTAACACATAGAGAGAAAAATACAGTGAATATTCTGATTTATGTAATTTATTTATGAATTATTGTAACTAAATAATCAATTTCATCACTGTAATATTTAATTAAAAATAAACTAAAGAAATATCTCAATTTCATCACTCCAGATAGTATGGATATCATGGATATGCTAAGGAACAAACAAATTAAGCAATAAATGACTGAATTACAAATTGATCAAGTTATATTCATAAATCACAGGGTTAGATTCAAAATATTCAAATTAAGTAAAAAAGAAAAAATATAAACAAAATGAATGTACATAAATAAAGAGAATGTAAAATAATTATTTATCTAAAAATTGCATAACTTTACATTAAAAATTCCCCATGAATCGAGTTCGAGTTTGTACAAATGTGTAGTCATATTTCTCCAAAACGTTTACTCCCAAAGCCTCTCATTAAACCTCATGAATCTAGTTTGTACAACATGTATAGTCGAATTTCTCCAAAACTTCAATCTTTTACTCCCAAAGCATCTCCATTAAATATGACCCTCTCAAATGAGTAATGAGGGCTTATATACAAAAATATTCAATATCTCAAGCATAACTACCCACATAAAAATAAAAATAATTTTTGGAGACACTTATGTTTCATAACGTCTTCCTCCTTGTGTTAACTTTATTCATAATCCTATTATTTAATTGATTTCATACAAATCTTTCAAGTAACAAGTTTTTTAAATAGTCTTTATTCATTTTTCTCACATAAAAAAGAAAAAGATAAATATTAGTTTACATATAAAAACATAATAATAAAAGAAAAATACAAATATTTTTTTTTTTCTAAAAAGAAAAATTGAACTTCTTATTAAGATGATAAAAAGTTACATAGTATATGCCCATTGGCATTCAGAGAAACCATATGTTTTTTCCCCTCGGCTGGAGATGAAAAAGCATAGAGTTTTCAAGCTATGAGGAAAGCAGTGCCACTGTTTCCACTAGTCCTAACAAGCTTTTTAATGAGATAGCACTTGTGTTGACCCCTGGGATTCCCAAGAAGAGGAAAAACAACCCTAAACAGGAGTCAAAACTAAGCCTTTTGCTGTTTTATCACCAAAAAAAACATCTGAAGAGTAAACACTTTTTCAGGTGTGCAGAGTTAAGTAACTGAAAGAATCCCTTTTTGTCTCTCGGATCTCCTCATAACGAGGAAAACAATCCGAAACAGAGACAAAAAAGAGATGTGTAGTATAAACGAAGTCTGTTTAACAATAATAAAAAAAAGAGTTTGTAGAACTGAGCAAAAACAAAAAATTGATAGATCAATCATTTAGAGAGCAAGTGGGGGCTGATCCAAGGCCCAGATGAAATCTCCCTCATATTCTTTTGTTACCCAAGACCCCATAGCTTGTTGTATGCCCTCCTTAGATAGGAGGTCTGTGTCCATATTTCGTTCCCTGTAAATATGAAAAACATTTTTTTATATTAAAATGAGCTTTAAGGTTCAGAACCTCTTCTAATAATAGAAGAAGAATATAGTTATGGCATCTTTGTTTCCCATTAAATCATTTGATTATATTCATGGAGTCTCCAAAAATTTGGACTGCTCTCAGCCCAAGTTGAGTAAGCCAACACAGAAGTAGTTTAAGAGATTAGAGCTCAACAAAGTTGTTTGTTCCTGGTCCTAACCCCACAGAGGCTTTTTAAGATCTTTCTCGAAGGGAAATAAATGGTGAATTATGCCCCACACCTGTTCAGAGGGTCTGAAGCCCCATCAAAATAGGCCCACAGGATTTCTCCCCTAATTTCTTCCTTCTTAATGATTATGACCGACTGGGTTTCCTTGGGGATAGGAATATGTTCGTAGATGGAAGCCCCTTCTGATGCTAGAAGAGCTACTCGTATCATGGAGTCCATAAAGATAATCTGATTCCTGGCAATCCAAGTTCCCCACGAGACAATTAGCAGAACAATTCTCACTCAGTCATTTGGGGCTTCATTCCACCACTTTTTCCATGCCTCTGGGATGGAGCGACCCTCCCATATCTGGGAGAGGTTTAGAAGCCTCAATGTTTCTTCCCATATGCAAAGGTTAAAGGGGAAAAATAGAAAAAGGTGTTGAATAGATTCCTCATTCTTTTTGCACAGAGAGCACCAACCCGGGCCAATCTTGCTTCTTTTTTGCATATTATCCCAGGATGGTACATTGTTATTTAGAATACACCAGAAGAAGAGCCTCGATTTCGCTGGGCACTTGAGTTCCCACATCAGCTTATACAACCACTCCGATTCAGCCCACCCTTTCTGAGCCATTAGCCACTTGTATCCAAATTTTGGAGCATACTGACCTGTAGGGGAGTGTACCCATCTTAGAGCATCCGACCTCCCATGAATGAAGACATTTTTTCTTTGCAGCTTGATTATATATCCTTGCCACTTTTCCCTCCACCTTTCTTCAAGCTGAAGGTCCTCCCCTGACTTCCACGCTTGACCCCAAATATTTGACTTGACTATTTGATCTATATGGCTAAGATAACGAATCCCTCTACTAGAAAGATGTTTAAGCAAATATATGGAGAGGGAATATCCCCCGTTACATCCTACCTAGGCTTTCCATAATATCGAGGCATTTTTCACCTTTTTATCTGGTAAGCGCAGCTAGTCCCCCATCAGTATTGGGTCAATGTATTTTCTCTTAACCACTGATGTCCATAAATTATCCATAGTGATTAGTCTCCATCCCATATTTTCCGCCAAACAGGGGGTGAAAGACGAGAGCTCCTTTATTCCCCATCCTCCCCAAGCCTTTGGTCTCACCACTTTATCTCACGCCACCCACAGCAGAACTGATTCGACCTTCGACCCTACCCACAAGAAACTGCTACAGATCTTCCTTATTTTTGAGAGTATACCTTTCAGGACCCAATTTAATGAAACCCAATACACCAAGATTGCCAATGCAACTTCTTTGATCAGCATAAGCCTTCCTGCCCTTGACAGCCATTTAAAGCTCCAATGCTTAACTCTAGACTCGATCTTTGCCACTAGCCAGTGCCAATCCTGAATTCTATAGGAGTCAGGCTTTAAGTAGAACCCCAGGTACTTAAAGTTGTCGATAAAAGATTTAACTTCAAAAGGGAGCACCTCATAAATTATTTTCGCTTCCGCCCTTGCAAACCCTTCCAAGGTTATTAAGGATTTTTGACTGTTGATGCTCAGCCCCGTTGCCTTGAGAAAAAGATCCAGCATTAATTTGATTCTTCTGATGTCTTAACTGCTTCCATTGCTAAACAATAGGATATCATCTACAAATAAAAAATGAGTAATGGATAGGTTGACTACCACTTCAATTCCCTTTATTTCTCCTATCCTTTTTGCATCATGGATCATATGAATCAGGCCTTCTACTGCAAGGAGGAAAAGGAGGGGCGATAAAGGGAAACCCTGACGAAGACCCCTCTGAACTTGAAAGAAAGGAGTTGCAACCCCATTGATCAGAATGGAAATACTTGTGGTTGCGATACATCCCATCACCCATTTGATGAAATCATTCCTGAACCTCAGATGGGTCAGGAGAAACTGAAGGTACATCCAACTTATTCGGTCATATGCTTTAGATAGGTCGATTTTCACTATCGCTCCTTTCTTCCCGCTTCTCTTGAGATTGTGAAGAGTTTCTTGGGCCACCCCTACCACCTCATGATTTTGTTTTCCATCCAAGAACCCAAAATGTTCCTTGGAGATGCTTTTTGAGAGGAAAGGCTTTAATCGAATGACTATCACTTTTGCAATAATTTTGTAGATGCAAGTGCAGAGAGAAATAGGCCTGAAGTCCTAAAAGGATTTTGGGTCCTCCTTTTTGGGAATGAGAGTGAGGAAACTAGAATTGAAGGGTTTATAGACGGTACCTTTGACCCTTGACTCTTCTACCACCCCAACCAAGTCCTCCCCCAGAGACTCAAAGAAATGTTGGAAGAATTCCACTGTCCAACCATCTGGCCCAAGGCTTTTGTCCTTCTGCATTGACTTTAGGATCCCTTCCACCTCCTCTTTTGTCACTGGTTCCATTATGCTATCATTTTCATCCTCTTCAATATACCTTGGGAAGAACTGTGCCACTCTAATCACTTTTTCTATTGAGGTCTCTGTTGGGGCTTTAAAAAGCGATATGAAGTGGCTGCATCCCAGACTAGATAATTCCTCAAAGGACTTTGCGATTCTGCCTTCCTCCATTTGGATCCCCCAAATGGTGTTATATTTTTGCGCCCTTTTGCACAATTATGGAAGAATTTGGTGTTTTCATCCCCTACTGACAACTAGATTTCCCTACTTTCTAGACACCACCTTTATTCATTTTCTAGTAAAATTTTCTTCCAGTTTGATTCCAGGATCTTTATCCTATCTATCCCTTTTTTCATTTGTTTCATAGCCCACACCCTCCAGCTTTTCCAGATGATCCAGTTCCTCATTGATCAACCGAAGGGTTTCCTCCTCCCTTGTTTTTTTCACTTTTTCCCACTCTAGAGTGGCATTTTTCAATTGTTTTAGGTTTTCCATGAACTTGAAGATCTTTATTCCGGGCCGAACCTCCTCCCCCTTCCTCCAGGTGTCTTTAGTTGAATGAAAGACTCGTCCTTGAGCCACGAATATTTGAACTTGAAAGGCGCTCCAGGTTTCTTATGTGGTCTAATGATTTCCAGAAGGATAGGAAGATGATCTGAGATGCCCCCTTCCTCCACCTAGTGTGAGAAGGCCGAGGATTGGGCTCCTATTTTAGTAGAAAACGATCCAACTTTTTTTCCACCCTGCCTTCTCTTGTTCTTCTGTTCCTCTAGGTAGGTCTTGGCTTAATTAAGGTGGCATCCACCAGATTCAAAGAAGATATCTTGTTCAGAAAAAATTCAGTGAGAGGGTCGGCTTGGGTAGAAGGTCCCCAGGCTTCTGAGAGCCCCAGAGAAAAATTCAAATCTCCTCCTAGGATGAGGTTTGGATCTTTCAGAAAGGATTTGGCAAAAAACTTATTCCAAAAGGAGACCCTGTCCAAGCAGGGACCATAGATATTTAATAACAAGAGGGGTTGGCAGAGTTCGTTGTTATAGGATTCCATTACTAAGACATTGTCCATTCCCCATGAATTAATATCGTTCAATCTGCCAGATTTTATGCCCTTCGCCAGTCCCCCAGACCTCCCTAAGGATTCCAAAGCTTGAAATTACCAACCCATGAGCATTTTGGATAGAGCTCCAAAAATTTCATCCCCTACCCCCAAGGTCTCTTGTAGCATGAGGACATCAGGCTCATATGACTTCAATAAGTCCCCGAGTGCTAGTTTTTTAGGTTGAATAGAAAACCCCTTGCAATTTAAGGATAGAATGATCATCGATAACCCAGTCAAGGGGTCTACGCTACTCTAAGCACCCAAGAAAGAGATAGTTGTTTCCCGTCAGCAATGTAAAGTTTTTCCCTTACCTAGGCTTTGGAAAAATTTGATTTCATGCCCCTAGTCTTCCTAGGTCCGACCGGGAGAGGTTGAGGTCCGAGACCGCCCACCACATTCTGGGGTATAAGCCTGTTGTCTGTAGGTCTAAGGTTATATGGAGGTTTCTTCGGAGGGCAGGACAAGCGGGGGATTCTCAGGACCAGTGTTGATAGGAGGATAAATGAGGAGTTCAAGAATAGATGTTATGATATTGTCCAAGGCCTTCGAAACAGAGTTCATATGTATAAATTCCATGATGACAGGCTTGGAGGGACCAGGCCTTGGAAGAGCAGAAATAGAAGTAAACAAAAAGGAGTATTGAGAGAGGAAAAGGTCCAGGATCGTACCCTCCTACTGAGGTGTTGAGTCTGCAACATTTATTTCTCTATTGGGAAGCAGGGGATGCTCCTCTAGCTCGATTTGTGTAAGGGGGCTTCTTGACTCTATCTGCATATCTTGAGGGCCCTCTACTGGCTGTTTTCCACTTTTTCCTTCCATACCTTCCATAGGCTCCCCTTCACCTTCTCTGAATTCCCATTCTTCCTAGATCCTGGTTTGCATTCGGGTCTCCCTCTTCTGCTTCCTTCTTCGTCTGTGGCCTAAGGGGAAATCCTTAGCCAGGTTTCCATATTTGTGGCATCAGTGGCATTGAAAATCCAGATGTTCATAGTCGAGCATCTATGTAAAATAAAGGTCCTTGTATTTTAGATGTATCTCCTCAGCCAATCCTTCTTTTGGGTTTAGACTAACCAGAATTCTAGCTGCGCTCTTGTCCATGGTTTGTTGGTAAGATGTATCTGCCTCCAGAAACTTCCCAAGGGCATTATCAATAGATCTAAAATTTGATTCCATCCAGAAAGGGATAGACAGTCTCGAAATTTTTACCCACACTAGGGTTTCCTCAATTTTCTCACCCTAAGCATCAAACAACATAGTCCATTTCATAAATAGAATAGGTTGTTTCCAAAAATTCCAGTTGTGCCACAGTACCCATTCCAAAGATTCATTCTTTGCGAACTTAATCATGAACCATCCTCTAGCTAGGGTTTGGACTTCGACCTGTCTCTCCAGGGCCTCTGACCATGCTTTTAAGGTCCATTTCGATATGTATTTAGCCGAAATTTTTTGCCCTTGAACTCAACCTACTAAAGTTGTTTCAGTGGCTTACATCGCCTCGTCTATTTGAATGTCAATCCCAAGCACATAGCATGGGATTTCTTCCTTTTTCCTGATCAGCTTAACTTTCTTCCTCTTACTTCCTGCAACCCTGTTCCTTCCTCCTTCCTCACGCCCCTGTAGGGTTTCGAGAGAATTTGGCCCTTCTGGATCGAGCGACCCGAGCCGCCCTTCCGCCTGAAATTGGGGTTCCTCCCAAAGGGCTTTCCCTCCTTCTTGGCCTCTTACAACCCCAGAGCTTGCATGCACCTCCTCTTCACGATGAACACCCGAACACCTTTCCTGGACCTTAGCTTGACTTGAGGGTAGGAACCCACCCTCAAAGCCATTCTCTAGTCTTCAGCCGCAGATAGGGTTTTGAAAGATACCTTTGCCAACCTTCAGCCAAGTACCCACCGCCTCTATGCCTTGTAATGGGTGGAAATACTCGTACTGCTGATTCTCTTTTGAGTGAAAGGGACTTCTATGTGCAAAGGAAGTGCCTAAACGAACTCCACTTACTAGTTCTCGCTGACTATGGGCTTCTTCGAGGAAGGCCTTCAAACCCACATTCCCTTGTACCCCAAAAATAACTACAATTTCCTCTAATCCTCCCGAAAAAAACTACTTTTTGAGACCACTGATCATATGAGTACTTACGTGAACTTCCTCCTCGTCCACTTCTCCCACCGCCGTGGGATTTGCTTGAAGTTGTTGTAGATCTGGTCTGTTGTCTACCTTCCAAGCATTGTGATTTGTACTGAGCAAGATTTCCTCCAAAATTCCTATTATATTCCTGTTCCCAAAAACTCCCTCAAACCTCTGGGCTTTGTCCCATCTCCTCTCCTCGCCAAAATATACTTCTTGAGGATTTTCGCTGAAACTTCGTAACCCCAGACCACAAGAATATCTTCAGGCTCGGGATCAAGTTCTACAGAGTCCCGTTCTCTAACCATGATTCCTGTCTCTATTAGTAGCTAAATATCTCTTCCGACAGCGATGGAATGCCTTTGAACCCGTGAGTGTGTGCTTTCTCCACATGATGGCAGCGAAATGTTGGAAATACTAAGAGGGGGGGGTGAATTAGTATTCCTTTCAATTAGAGCATTAGTTAATCTTCAATTATTATCAGTGTTGGTAAAATGATAGTAGTAAACAAAAGGAATACAAATGTACACATTTTTTAAGGTGGAAACCCTCTTTGGGACAAAAATCACCTGAATTCTTTAATATTCAACTCCAATTGAAAATAAAGCTCCAACTTCCTAGAATCTAGAAAAAGCATTCTTCTCTAGCTCCCATTGGATGGACGCTCCAATGCCTGACATTATTTAGTTGTCAACTGAATAGATGCCAAAACACCCAATGAGCTACAACTCATCCTAGCGCCACCCTACCACCTTCAATTTTTCACAAGCTTGAACCTGTTGGTGAATTCAAGCACCGGCCTACCACCAGCCTACGAACCTATAGAAGAATAAAACAAGAATGGACTCCCATACCAGGGAAAATGGTCCACTTACAATGATATAGAATGATGTATAAGAAGAAGACACACTAGACCATAACCCCTACTATGTCACAACCACCTAATGATGATCCTAGATCTCCCGACACCACCTCTTCAACTCTTTGCAGATAGAAACTTGTACAATTTTTACAATGATGCATTTACAATGACTTAGTACAATGATACCTTTACAATGATTGTATGAAGTGTTGCCCACTTGAAAACTTCATGTGCTGACCTTCTTGCTGCTATTCTACACCTTGATTGTTTCTCTTGTCATGCTACCCTCTACTGCACCATGCTTTGCTTTGTTGCCATATAAAGTCTGGTCCTTTGCAGCCCTTGACAACACATGATCTAGCTTTTTATTTCCTTCTAGGATCTTGATATTGAATCTGGCGTATCTCTGATATTTCCTCTCCCAAATATGTGATTTTCAATTTCGTATTATTAGTTTGAGTCTTCTTTCCAATGCCATAGGTATGATCCAATTTGGATTCTTCAAGAGAGAGTTATGCCCAATCTCTCACAATGACCTAATTATGTACTATTTCAGTAGAGCGAACTTGTACGGAGTGCCAAGTGTCACTGTTTATTCATTCAGCTCTCAAATTGATATTACAAAAACTACATTCCGTGCACTATCTACCACTTTTTACAGAATTCCAATTTGATACTCAAAAAGAGAGTTATGATGATTTTCCCATGGTTGCTTCTTTTAGATGAAGTTCACGAGCCTTCAAAAACACTGACTTCCACTGGATCATATCTTTGCAATATTGCACACCTTGACATGAAATTTCTACAGGAGCTTCCTCAGGATTTTGGCTTCTTCTCATAAAAATTTCATCTTCTTAAACTTCGTATAAAAAAATTTATAGCACAAATTCCACAACGACCTGTTTAACGTAGCGAAACCCGTACATGATGAGGATATGAGGATCACAATTTATATAAATGATTAGGTTGAGAGGGACTTCAACAAGTGAACGTGGGAGGGATTTTAGGAGCTTAAAAATTATTAATTATTGACTTTTCAATGACCCATGCCACAACCCCATGGGGTTTTAGCCCACTAACTGGGGTTACAAACTTCAAACATGAATATCTCTCAAACTATGAAGAATTACATGGCGTGCCATATATCAACAGAAACATCTCGACAAGTATAAACCATATAAAGCATTCTTGAACCAGAATATAGTAATTTGGTAGCTCAAATTTCCCATGCAATATTTGGGTAGCCCTTCGTGCCGCTTGGTTTGACATCAATGACAACCGCTAATCAACAATATCCCCCTTTGGCATTGATGGCAACACAAGTACTCCCTCTGCGATCATGACTCCTCTTCCTACAACATTATCTCCCACTTAGACATCAATTGAAAAGGGTAACTCCCCCTAACACACAACTATCCTGCGGACTTGTACACACTTCCACTCCCCCTAGCACACAACCATCATGCAGACCTGTATACACTTCCACTCCCCCTTTATATTCTGAATAAGGAAAATCTAATGAGAACTTGGGAGAATCCCAAGCTTCTAGTGAAGATTTTCAAATGATTCACAAGTACTCTTATGATCATGAATGCTTCCTGCCCAATATGCATCTGTAAAGGCTTGAATAATGAGATTGTTACCCTTGGGATACCACAAGCCATATTCTGTTGTTCCCTTTAGATATCGAAGAATTATTTTGACGACAATAATATGTGATTCTTGTGGTGCTGCTTGGAATCTTGCTACTTGTCCAACTGCTTTCATAACATTTGGCCCAGAGGCTATTACATATAGAAGACTACCAATCATAGATCTGTACAACCTTTTATCCACATCTTTAGATGAGTCGTCTATGCTCAATTTGCAACCTGTTACCATCAGAGTAAGGATGCTTTGCAATCTTCCATTTTGAATTTCTTGAGCATTTCCTTGATGTACTCTGCTTGACATATAAATATTCTTTCTCTTGCTCAGATATTTGAAGCCCTAAGAAGTATGTCAGCTCACCAAGTAAAGACATCTCAAACTCACTTAGCATCTTTGTAGCAAAGTTCTTACTTAGTCGATCATCATTGCTACCCAATATTATATCATCCTCTTTAGCTATTAGACGTGCTTTAGTTGCTTCATCCAGAACATATATGTCGTTTGGAGCTCGACTTGTTGTAGCCACAATTTCACCATACTTGCCTCTCCTGATTTCAAATTTTGTGGAGTTGAATAGTATTGTGTGTCCTTGATCACACATTTGTCCAACACTGACCAGATTGTGATTCATGTTTTCAACCAATAGAAGATTCTTGGCTAGAGCATCTTTGCTTCCGAGAGTGACGGTACCTGATCCTATAACATTTGAAGATCCATCATTTCCAAAGGACACGGTTCCATCCTTCTTCTCTTTCAGAGATAAAAATTTCTTTCTATCTCCATTCATATGCGTTGAGCAACCACTATCAACATACCACACATCTTTGTTGTTTTGAGCCTTGAGAGCGAGAGCACAATTATCAATGTTCTTCTTCTTCCATGTTCGTTCGTTCTGTGGCTTCGAAGATTCTTCTAGAGGATTTTCAAGTTTGCAGTATTTGGCTATGTGTCCAAAGTTTCGACATTTGTAACATTAAATATTATTTCTTAAATGTTAAAATCTATTGATGTTTCGTTGAGCCCTGGGAGGTTCATATTTGATAGATATCCTGGAATTGTATTGGTTCCTAGGGTACTTGCGACATTCTACAACTTTATGACCAAATTTTCCACATGAATAACAATAGCCATAAAAAATATGTTGGTACCTAGATGGAAATCTTCGTCGAGGAATTGTATTCCAAGGATGTTCTTGTGAATCTTGTCCAATGAAGTCTACATGCATGTCAGATCTCATAGGTTCATTGCATTTTTTTGTAGAAGGTCCTGCTTCTTCTTTGTAACCGAGGCCAGTTCTATCATTGTAAGATCGCTGATTGTTGATTATTTCTTCCAATGCCCTTGAGTTGTTGGCATAGTTTTGGATAGTTTTTCCTTTCTTCACTTCCTTACATAGCGAGACTACTTCGACTTCTAATTCTTCCCTTTCTTGGTTGCTTTCTTCCAACTTCTTTTTAAGTGACTCTTCAATGCATTTGTGTTCTTCAACTTCAATTTTGATACCTTGAGCTTGTTCTTCAATAGTATTGGAACGGATCTTCTCAGCCTTGAGCTCTTTTATAAACTTGATTGCTTCCTTATAAAATTATTCTATGGTCAACCCTTCTTCTTCGTTGTTTGATACCTCTTGTTTATTGTGCTTGGCCATAAACAATACTCTCTCATTGGCTTCTTCTTCGTTCTCATTGTCTTCATTGAATGATGAGCTATCTTCTTTAGAGAGAAAGTTTCTTTTGGACCCTTGCTTGTTGAATTTCTTAAAGACTTTCTTTCCTTTTGAGTTGCCATCACTTATGTTCGGACATTTTGCTGCGAAATTCCCTACCTCACCACAGACGAAACATATCAATGGAAGTTTACCTTTGAATTTTCCGTTACCAATTTTTAGTTTTCTCATAAAGTAAGCCGCTATTCTTCATCTGAAAGACCTTCTTCATCATCTCCCTTTTCTTCACACTTGCAGGTGCATGTATTTTCAATTTAAGGTTGTTTGTCCTTATTGGTTTTCTTAGATTCAACGAACGCAGTTTCTAGATGTGAAGTACCCTCTTCTTCATCAAGTCTCATTTCATATGCTATGAGAAATCCATTTAATTCCTCTTTGTTGATTTTGTCCAGATTTGCACTGTATTCTAAGACCGATACCTTTGGGTTGAATCTCCCTGGTAACTTTCTAAGAATATTTCGTATAATAGTCTTCTTGTCAACTGGCTCTCCCAATCCTTCCAAAGCATTGGTTATTTCATCAACGTATTGGAAGTATGCAACAATGTTGCCATCTTATTTCATTATGAGTTGCTCAAATTTTTCTCTATAGATTTGAAGCTTTGCTTCTTTGACATTTGAGTCACCTGCATATATATTCTCAAGCTTGTCCCATACATTTTTGGCGGTTTTAAAACCCAACAAATTATGATAAGAATATTCAATAAGTCCACAGATAATAATATTCTTTGATTTTTCATCATTTACCAAATTCTTCTTAGCTTCTTCATCTGTGGTTGATGTAAATACATTTTGAGCAGTTTCCCATACTTCGTAACCTTGCGCCAAAAGATAGACCTCCATTCTTCCTTTCCAGAGTGCATAATTATTTTCATTGAATAGAGGTACACCATTCTTGGTATGCTCCATGACCTCCTTCTAGCTGTTAAACTTCTATTGAAGGAACCAAAATCTGATACCAATTGTTGGAAATACTGGGGGGGGGGGTGAATCAATATTCCTTTCAATTAGAGCATGATTTAATCTTTAATTATTATCAGTGTTGGTACAATGATAGCAGTAAAAAAAAGGAACACAAATGCACATAGTTTTAAAGGTGGAAACCCTCTCCGGGACAAAAAACACCTTAATGTTTTTCTAATAATTATTTAATATTCAACTCCAATTGAAAATAAAGCTCCAACTTCCTAGAATCTAGAAAAGCATTCTTCTCCAACTCCCACTGGATGGATGCTCCACCGCCCACGATTCTTCAGTAGTCAACTGAATGGATGCCCCAACACCCAATGAGCTACAACTCACCCTAGTGCCACCCTACAACCCTAAATTTTTCACAGGATTGAACCTGTTGGTGACTTTGTGCACCAGCCTAGCACCACCCTACCACCCTATAGAAGAATAAAACAAGAATGGACTACCGTACCAGGGAAAATGGTCCACTTTACAATGATATAGAATGATGTAGAAGAAGAATAAACACTAGACCATAACCCCAACTATGACAAAACCACCTAATGATGATCCTATACCTCCTGGCACCACCTCTTCAACTCTTGGTAGATAAACACTTATACAATTTTTACAATGATGCGTTTACAATGACTTAGTACAATGATACCTTTACAATGACTGTATGTAGTGCTGCCCACTTGAAGACTTCATTAACTGAACTTCTTGCTGATGTTCTGCACCTTGATTTCTACTCTTGTCATGCCACCCTCTCCTGCACCTTGCTTTTATTTTCTGCCCTAGAAGTCTAGTCCTTTGCAGCCCTTGACAACACATGATCTAGCTTTTTCTTGCCTTCTAGGATCTCGATATTGAATCTGGTGTATCTTTGTTATTTCAGCTCCCCAATATGTGATTTTAAGTTCTGTAGTAGTACTCTCAGTATTCTTTCCAATACCATAGGTCTGATCCGATTTTGATTCTTAAAGAGAGAGTTATTCCCAATCTCTCACAATGACCTAGTTATGGACTATTTCAGTAGAGTGAACTTGTACGGAGTGCCACATGTCACTGTTTCTTCATTCGGCTCTGAAATTGATACATAAAAAACTACAGTCAATTCACTATCTTCCACTTTTTACAGAATTCAAATCCGATACTCAGAGAGAGAGTTATGATGCTTTTCCCACGGTCACTTCTTTTAGATAAAGTTCAGGAGCCTGCAAAAACACTGACTTCCACAGATCATATCTCCGAAAATATTATGCACCTTGATTTGAAATTTTTATAGGAGCTTCTTCAGGATTTCAGCTTCACGTCATAAAAATTCAGCTTTTGAAACTTCGTATAAAAAAAGCTATAGCGCAAATTACACAATGACCTGTTTCAGGTAGCGAAATCCTTACATGATGAGGATATGAGGATCAAAATTTATATAAATGCTTAGGTTGAGAGGGACTTCAACAAGTGAACGTGGGAGGGATATTAGGAGCTTAAAAATTATTAATTATTAAATTTTCAATGACCCATGCCACAACCCCATGGGATTTTAGCCCACTAACTGGGGTTACAAACTTCAAAGATGAATATCTCTCAAGCCGTGAAGAATTACGTGGCATGCCATATATCAACGGAAACATATCAACAAGTAGAAACCTCTAAAGAATTCTTGACCTGGGATATAGTAATTTGGTAGGTCAAAATTCCCATACAATATTTGGGTATCCCATTGTGCTGCTTAGGTTGACATCAATGATAACTGCTGATCAACAATCTCCCCATTTGGCATTGATGGCAACACAAGTACTTCCCGTGTGATCTTGACACCTCTTCCTACAACATTCTCTCCCCCTTCAACATCAATGGCAAAGGGTAACTCCCCCTGACACACAACCATCCTGCGGACTTGTACACACTTCCACTCCCCATGACACACAACCATCCTGCAGACCTATACACACTTCCACTCCCCCTTTATATTCTGAATAAGGAAAATCTAATGAGAACCTGGGAGAATCCCAAGCTTTTGGCGAAGATATTCAAATGATTCACGAGTACTCTTACGATCATCAACGCTGTTAACACTGGAAAATCGTATAGCTGAAGACGACATCAATTAATGTCGATCCCAAGGATTTACAAGACAGGAATACATTATGGAATCAAGAAGTATTTAAAATCTCTAAGGTTTTGAGAAAATCAAATTTGAACTAGTCATAAATTCTCAAATGCGTGCTTTTTACTTCGAGAAGAGTGTCTTCTGCGTTCCCTTTTACCTGAAAAGCGCGCATTCCTGCAAATGGAAAAAAGTTACTTTCCGGGACCACTACAAGCAAAGGACAGTTACTCTTTATGTGAAAGCTACCTAAGGACAGCCACCAACGCCTCCTTAGACATTATGTGAGCACACAAAAGAATATTTGAGCACACAATGGAATCACACCTCTCCCTTGAGTCACCATCCATCATGTACCAAGGGAGGGAAGGAGGATTTGAAGCTCACCTATATAAACCCACCAAGAGATGAACAAATGGTGATCACAAGGTTCTGCTAGCAAAAGTTTCCTAAGCAACACCAACATTGTGTGTGACCCAAGGAGCTGGAGCTAAAGATGACTTGATAGTTGGCCACCCAACATCTTAGTCCACCACAACAGAGAGAGAGAGTTAGACTGCGTCAGAAGGCAGAACTTGAAAGACAAACATCCTTGCATCGGGACCTAGAGCCATTGCCTAGGGGCCCTTTGGCAAGTGGGTAAGATTTTATTTTATTCCAAGCATTCAATAAGAAGAGGCCATCAAGCCATCTTTTGCATTATTACTGTTTGGAACTCTCTATATAGCTTCTTTTGTGTTTTTATTTTTAGTTTTTTAACCAGAGCATACTTCAGCATATTATTTCATTTAAGTTTTATGATTTTGAGCTCCCCCCACATACTGCCTGTTACCAATAGTTTAGAGAGTAGACCACACTCTCTAAGCTCATGCGATTTCGTACACCCATGTGTCGAATCCACCGCAACAGGATTGGTGACTCCACTGACGTGTTTCAAGTTTATGTGGTTGTGCCATCTTTTGCAGGAGACCCTTAGTCTATGCTGGAGTGGAGCTGAAAGTCCTCTCCCATCTTGCAGTCCCTAGATTCACTGAGGTGACAGACTGAAGAAGGCAGCTCCTAATATTTTACTTGCAAGACTTTTGCACGCAGTTTTTTCACACAGAAGCGCATTGCGCGCGTTCAGGAGTGACTTGCGCACAGGAAAGCGCACCTCTCAGGGGTTTTTGCGCGCAAATTGCAGAGAGATTTTTTCTCCCTATTTTCTGCATTTTTTCTGCTTGTAAGTGTGTTGGAAGCCCCTAATGTATTTTCCAAAACCTGTGTTGATACCCCACAACTTCTGAGAACTGATTTTTTGCTGCTTTTTGTAGGCATTTAGTTAGTTTTCATTTAAGTTGGTTTTTGCAAAAAGTGTTCACATAGCCTAAGTAGGGGGCGAATTAACCATTGATTTCTGAACAATTTATGTTTTTTGAAAATTCTATGCACACTTTGTTTAACTAGTCCAAGTAGGTGGCTCAGGACCACACATGCATAAGCTAGTGTAGAAATTGTTTAGTTTAAATTCAATTTTTGCATTTGGAAATTGCGGGACTAGGATTGAATCACCAATTAGAGCAAGTAATCTCTGCCATCTTTGCACCATTTGATGACCCTAGACAAGCATATGAACACTCTACATTTGTGATTCGCCATCTCCCTTTAGTCACTCACATAGACTAACTAGGAGGTTTTGGAAGCGGCCCATTATCTACAAATGATTTCTATCTGAGCAAGGAACAACGTCACATATTTTAACTATGGGACTTTTGTAAAGGATCACTGATATCCATATGTTCAAATTATGATATTTTTCACCATATGCTCACACACATTCACCCACTAAGGAAAGAAATCCACCTAAAAATAACTTAAATCAACTCACAGAATTCTCCCACAGGGGCCACAAGAGAAATTATAGATTAAGTTAGGATCAAGGGGGTAGGCATCCAATAAGCCGCCTTGATCACGCTTCACATTTGAAACATGGAAGTTGCGTTTTTATGGAGCTTTAAAATCCACCTATCAGCCCACGGAAAAGAAAACCCGAGCGTGGCAGAGACCCAATTCAGAGGGGGTTAGGCTTAGGCGAAGTGCGTGCGGTATCAGTTGGGGCTACCTGACCTGGCTAATACTCGGTACTATTAGCTGACTACCAAGAAGCCCAAGACTCGAACGCTCACATGGGATGGTGGTTCTTAGCAGCCACAACTAGGGCATCCTTTACCCTATAGGTGACGGTGCAAACAAGTGCCAGACCCTCTACCCTTACCTTGGTTGATTCTCTTCAGCTGACTGGGGGCTTCACCAGCTCTTACGATACGTTGTGCCAGCACTCAAAAGAAATCCTCTCAAGTCCCAATTACTTTTGAGTGTGTGAGGACGTCTTAAGTATTCTAGGATTTTGAGTATCACGTGCAAACAAACAAAACCATTTTTTGCTTAACTGATCACATAGATTAAGTTAAAGGAAAATTCATTTCATTTTCGCTTTGTTTTATGTATGTGGCCATAAATTTTTCGTGATCAAAGACTCAATCCCCTCAAAAAAAATTTCCAAAACCTAACCTGGTCGACACTCAAATGGTTCCAACGGAACCTCATCGGTCCAGGCATCTTTTGGACCTCCCCCCTTTACCGGGAGGGGTTCCAGGTCTTTCACCGTTTAGGCGTCAAATACATAACATTGCCATAGTGGTTGGGTCCTCCTTTCTTGGAGAAACCTTAGTTGGGAACCCTAGCCGGTCTCCCAACACCACACCGCACACCACTCTCCCCTCGTCCACTGGGGGGCAAAAGAGTGTATCCCATACGGGAGGCCAGCTGAATTCACAACAGGGTATGTCACAGACTCACCCTCGTTCTAACCAGAACTTTGTGTGATCAAAGACTCAATCCCCTCAAAATTTTTTTCCAAAACCTAACCTGGTCGACACTCAAATGGTTCCAATGGAAACTCGTCGGTCCAGGCATCTTTTGAACCTCCCCCCTTTACCGGGAGGGGTTCCAGGTCTTTCACTGTTTAGGCGTCAAATACGAAACATTTCCATAGTGGTTGGGTACTCCTTTCTTGGAGAAACCTTAGTTGGGAACCCTAGCCAGTCTCCCAACACCACACCACACACCACTCCCCCCTTATCCCCTGGGGGGAAAAAGAGTGTATCCCATACGGGATGCCAGCTGAATTCACAACAGGGTACGTCACAGACTCACCCTCGTTCTAACCAGAACTTCGTGTGATCAAAGACTCAATCTCCTCAAAACAAATTTCCAAAACCTAACCTGGTCGACCCTCAAATGGTTCCAACGAAACCTCGTCGGTCCAGGCATCTTTTGGACCTCCCCCCTTTACCGGGAGGGGTTCCAGGTCTTTCACCATTTAGGCATCAAATAAGGAACATTTCCATAGTGGTTGGGTCCTCCTTTCTTGGAGAAACCTTAGTTGGGAACCCTAGCCGGTCTCCCAACACCACACCGCACACCACTCCCCCCTTGTCCTCTGGGGGGCAAAAGAGTGTATCCCATACAGGAAGCCAGCTGAATTCACAACAGGGTACGTCACAGACTCACCCTCGTTCTAACCAGAACTTCGTGTCTTCACACAGTGCCATGGCGTCAACCTCTCAGTCACCCTTATTAGTGGCATTAAATCTACTTGATTTAACAAAGCTCACCAAGGACCCCATCGCACATGACCCCAATTGGCCTCCCATGCCCACGAAGCTCCCTTCAAACATATCAAAGTTTGAAGGAAAGCAAGCGGAAGACCCAGGAAATCATATAATGACCTTTCACCTGTGGTGCTCATCGAATAGCATCATCGACGATACTATTCGGTTGAGACTATTTCAACGCACTCTCACAGGAGTGGCCGTGAAATGGTATGTGGAGAAACCTCCTGCTTCACATATTACCTTTAGCGCCCTCACTACTGTGTTCCTCACATACTTTTAGTTACCCATTCACCACGATTCGGGAATAGAGTTACTGACTCGTTTCAGACAATCCCCCTCTACCCATATTTCAGAACATCTCCATGAGTGGAGACGACGTCGCAGTTTATGCAAAGCACAACTCGAAGACCGAGTCCTTTTAGATTTATTCTTGAAAACTTTGACGGCAAAGATTTCAAAGGATGTGGCACAACGTAACCCCACATCTGAAGAGGACGCAATCAATAATTCCCAACAGCTTGAACTGATCTACACGCAATCAGGATACATATACAATATCCTAGCCAATGCCCCGCGCCTGCAATCTTACCAAGAATTTCTAGGCGTGTCGAACTCTGCAGATGGACTTATTGGGTCAATGACCCAAGGGTACCAAGGTAGCAATATTCAGAATCCCGGTTACACACATGGGTCTACCCAAAACATGTCTCAACCCAGATTTCAAAATCATCATATGCAGCAGCAAAATTTGAATAATAGGGCGCTAGCGTATCACCAAAGAGGACCTTACCCTCCGGCTGAGGGGACCCAGTACGCAGGAAGAAAAACTGACGTAAGAACTCCCCCCCAACGGCCAGGTGCAAACAGGGGACAACAATATGCTTAGTCCCAAGCACATAACCCACCGACGCAAAATAATTCATAGGTGAACTTTGTGCAGCTGTCCAAAAATCAACCACACCAGTACGATCAGGAGAATTACCCTCCTAACGTGGTTGAAAGAAAGATAAAAAAAAAACCCAAAGGGAACCCTGGATAGGGGGGCAGCAACCAACAACGCCCACCGCGATCTCAGGCTGGAGGTAACTCCAACCAGAATCAGAACCAGGAGCCAAGCAATGCCCAAAAGCAAGGCAAAAGGCCACCTCTACGAAAAAATCATTCGTGTTCAATATGTGGTGAGTACGGGAACTATAATCACCACTGTCCCGAACTCCCTGAACTTAAAAAGCTTCAGATTAATCGAGGACAAGGAGGATCTTCCCAGAAAATTGCAGTTATGCAAGAACCCTTCCCCCATCAAGGAACGGTCAGCACTTAGCAGCAAAACCCCGACGATTCCGGGAAAAACAACCATGAAATTTACATGGCTAGGGAAGAAATGTTTTTCCAAACGCGGAATCGCAGCTACGACACCCCACCAGACACCAGTACGTCAGGGGCTAGTACGAGCGCGCCGACTGCACCTTTAACCATTCCAAATATTCCTTTGGAACCATTGCCAAAAATGGTTAAAGGGCCTAATAGGCGATCAGGTAACTACTCCAAAGCAGCCCACAATTACAGCATCGTAGACGATTTAGCCCAGTCACCTGCTGCTATGTCCTCTTTGGAGGTACTGCAATCGTGCCTGAAGCAACGGAAAGCCCTGCTTTCTGCATTAGGCACCGTCAACCCTGCCGACATGCGCATGATGGCTTTTGACTTAGACAAATCCACCCCTAGGCTTCCCTCCATGGTCGCCTTCCAGATACTAGTATCGGTACATAATATCACCATTCATCGATGTGTCATTAACGATGGTGCATCCACATGCATCATGTCGAAAAATGTATGGCAGAAGTTAGGAGCCCCCAAACTCAAACCTTCCGTCATCACACTCAAATCATACGACGGTCGTCCCTCGACCCCCGTCATTCTCTTCCAAAATGTACTAGTCTGCTTAGTCGGAAAAACTGTCTACATAGACATCAAAGTCTTGGACACTCACTTGGATTACAATATTCTCCTTGGGCGAAGTTACATGTACACCATGTCTGCCATAGCATCCTCCGTTTTCCGCATTATGATGTTCCCCCACGAGGATTTCATCATCACAGTAGACCAGTTGACGCACACAGAAAAGCGTCCCTTGACCAACACATATATGGTTCTACCCTATGTAGATACAACCACAAATGGTCTTTTATGGTATCAAGAATATGGCCCTGGCCAATTCAAACCGTCGTCCGTCCTAGGGTCATTCCAAGGAGATCCTCCTATTATCCATGAGGTATCGCCCGATGCCATAGGGGCCCTGGTATGCATGATGTCCACATCAAGAACCGAGGTTAGTCAGGACACGAACTCAAGCAGTAATGACACTGAGGCATCAGCTATTGTAGCCTCCCTAGTCTATGCTGCCTCCCAAACTCCTTTCCTCTACCCACCTCCTAGCTTCACCTCCCAGTAGGTCTTGGCAACACTGGTATTACCCAATATATCATTAGCGTTCCCAGTGTGGTATCTCGTTCCCCCTCCAGGAACGTCAGCTACCAACATTACTGCGTTTGGGTTAAAGCCCCCCGGTCCCGAGAAGCCCCAACCTACCCAAGTAGCAGTCGAAACCGCCCCCACAAGGGAAATTCCCACTGTGAAACTGACAACCACGATAAAGAAAATCGCCAAGAAAGGAAAGAAAGTGGTGGCCCCCACCATGCAGAGGGAGTCATCAGACTGCGCTATATGTGATGTCACAGGACACCCTACTCACATATGCTCGGAGTTGGATGAGTTAAAACCACTCCTCGGCTGCGAGGCAGCCACCTCAAAATGACATTCCCATAAAAAGGAACTTGCCACCAAAAGTACAGGAATACCGCTGTGTACCAATCACGCATGCGCCCTCTATGACACCTATGGGCATTATACCCACCATTGTCTAGAAATACCACGGTATAGGGATGCCTTACACACGATCGAGCGATCCTATCAAGAGGACCCATCCATCTAGTCTATCAATGATGAGCCCCGTATCATCTTGTACCTAAAAGAAGAACAAAGGTCACCCGAATGACCCCCTACCATACCACCTCCCCCAATCGAAAGGTGCGTACTTTGTGATGAACTTGATCATTTCATCATTGACTTCCCAGCCTTGGAAATGTTCCAACGATGGTACCCAGTCCATGTAGTGTGCCGCGCTAACATGGATATTCAATATTTATGCCAGATATGAAGGGATAATCACCCTTTACGTCATTGCCACTACATACCAAGATTTCATACAACCTTAGACTATATGCGATCGAACATCGTCTGCCTCTCCCAAGAATACGGTGCAAACTGGGATTCCATGAACAGTTCGACGACCCAAGAGGATGTGAAAAATATGTCCACCCCATCGTGGCCGTCTTAAAGATAGCCAACTAGGGAGATTCGTCCCCCTCCAAACACCGACGACATGACACACCACATACAGTTCATGACATCATGCGTCGGAACCATGACTCGACCTATCTGCTCATCTACCATAGGTGTCGAGATAGCTGCAGCTACAAGAGTAGCTGACCCTACGACAGTACAGACCCAATCTGTCTGCACTCTATCAACGACGTCTGGTTCCACCATATCCACGATGGAGTCTTTGTCGTGTTTCTTGAATAGCTCCACCAGGATCACCCCCATTCAGTCTCAACCTACGAGGGAACAATCCCCCTTCGAGACCCTCTTTCATTCAGATGAGGATATCCTAGAAACCATGACGGAGCCTAATTACCCATGGGATGCAATGCATCACTGCTCGTTGTTTCTTCCCAGGAAGGCAGTCAGTCCTGACAAGACAACCGAACCAGAGATCTATGCGATTGAATCAAAAGACTTTCTACCATCAGGAAAGGTCGAGTGGTTTAAAAACCCCATCCCCATGCCTGATGCATTTGAGGAAGGAAATATGTCGAATATTTCACCTACCATCAAAGTGAACATATCTCAAAATCTGTCAAAAGTCAAAGAGATCTCGCTGGGGGCAGCATGTTCACCAGAAGAAGTAGCCTCTTATACCAAAATATTACAAGAGTATCAAGATATCTTTGCTTGGGACTACTCAGAGATGCCTGGGCTTAGTCCCGCGATCGTAGAGCACCATATTGACACTTGGTGGGACATAACCCCAATCCTCCAAAAACAACGTCAATTGCACCCATCAAAGGCAGAAGCAACAAAACGAGAAATCATCAAGATTCACAAAGCTGGGTTTATTTACCCCATCGCTTATACATCTTGGGTTTGTAACCCTGTTCCCGTCATGAAAAATAGGGCACCATACGCATCTGCACCAATTTCTGGGATTTGAACAAATCTTGTCCTAAAGACAATTATCCCACCCCCTTCATCAACCAAGTTATCGATGCTTACGCTGGCCACGAGGCTCTATCCTTCATGGATGGGTTCTCTGGATATAATCAAATCCAGATCCGCCATACAGATCGGTACAAAATTGTGTTCACCACCCCCTGGGGCACATTCACATACAAGGTAATGCCATTTGGCCTAAATAATGTCGGAGCTACCTTCCAAAGGGCCATCAATTACATATTTCATGACTTGGCACACCTTATCCTCGCCTACTTGGACGACCTTACGGTATGCTCCAAGAAATGCTCTGACCATCTTGAGGATCTGCGATTGGTATTCCAACGATGCCGTCAATACAACCTACACTTAAACACTCTTAAGTGCATATTTTGCGTCAACGTAGGAAGACTGTTAGGTTTTATTGTGTTCCAGCAAGGGATTCGAGTTGACCCTTTAAAATTTCAAGCCATTAAAGAGGTCCCTCCATCTCAAACCCTCATGCAACTCCAAAGCCTGCAAGGAAAGGCCAATTTTCTGCGGCGCTTTGTTCCAGATTATGCCACCTGTGCTCAAGGGTTCCTGCGCCTCCTCCGCTAGGACATCCCATTTAAATGAGATGATCATGCCCAACAAGAATTCGATGCGCTGAAAGAAACACTATCTTCAACACCACTTATCAGTCCCCCTGACTATAAAAAGGATTATATCCTGTATCTATCAGCCTCCGACTCCACGTTGGCCAGAATATTGGTCCAGGAGGGCCCAGATGGAAGGAAGCATGTAATACATTACGTCAGTAAAACCCTATCAGGCCCCGCATTAAGATATGAGCCCGAAGAAAGAACTGCCCTAGCATTAATCCACGCAGTACAGAAACTTTGCCATTACATCATCTTAAAAAATACCACGGTCATAGCAGAAACTAATCCCATCAAATACCTGCTCACGCACTGGCTAATGAACCACAAGTACGCCCGCTGGATAGTCATTCTCCAAGAATACGACTTACAGTTTCACTCCCACAAAAGAAAAAAGGCACTTTCTCTAGCAGAGTTCATTACAGACCTCCCAGGAGATTTCAAAGGATCACCAGTAAACGATTCACTACCGGATGAACACCTGTTCTTTGTAGCAACCGACGACCCTTGGTATGGGGATATTCTCCTATTCTAACGAACACAAAATTTCAAACCTCACCTCACGCAAGATGACCGCCGACGCATATGCCAAAAATCCTCTCGATACCTCCTCATAGGAGATGTCTTATACAGGAAAGTTATCGATGCAATCTTGCGGCGATGCCTCATTCACGATCAAGCAGAGCAAGCCCTGAAAAATTTCCATGCAGGTGCATGCGGCGACCCTCTATCTGGAATAGCTTCTGCCCAAAAAGTCCTACGAGTAGGGTACTTTTTGCTGTCGCTGTTTCACGACTGTATCACAACAGTCAAAAGATGTGAGCGGTGCCAACGCTTCGCCCACAAGGCAAAAGAACCACCCGTCCCTCTGCATCCTGTCATCGTAGCCGGCCCCTTCTGTAAGTGGGGAATCAACTTCATGACTTGTAACCCAGCCTCATCAGGCAACCATAAATACATCATCGTGTTTGTCGATTATTTCACCAAGTGGGCCGAAGTCATGCCCACATACGACAATACAACAAAAACCTTCGCTCGATTCCTGTTCAACCATGTGATAGCCCGATTTGGCATCCCCAAAGAGTTAGTCTCCGACCACGAAAAACACTTCGAAAATGAAGTATTTGAGGATCTATCTCATCATCTCAGATTCAACCATGAATTCACTTCACCATATTACCCCTAGTCCAACAAACAGGTAGAGGCCATTAACAAAGTACTCAAAACTATGTTACAGCGCATGGTGAATAACCACAAAACCAACTAGCACCCCATGCTCTTTTCCGCCCTGTGGGCATACCACATGGCAGTTAAGACTTCCACTGGTTTTAATCCATTCCACTTAGTATATGGGATCGAAGCTATGATCCCCATAGAACGCGAGATCCCAAACTTACATACCACCATCGAAATCCTTGATAACACCCAACCTCTAGAACAACGCCTAGTACAACTAGAGTTAGTTCACGAAAATAGGCGACAATCGCTGCAACACAATGAGGCCCATAAGAAAAGGGTAAAAGCATCATTTGACCACCACATCACCCCTCGCTCATTTATCGAAGGAGATCTAGTCCTTTGCTATGATGTCACAAAAGAAGCCTTAGGGCCAGGAAAGTTCGAAACCCTATGGCAAGGGCCCTATATCATCAAAAATTGCCTCCGGTAGGGGGCATACATCTTGACGGAACCGGACAGGACCTACCTCACTAACCCCATTAACGGCCTTTACCTCAAAAAATTTCTACCCATAAGGGCCCTTGTAGCCCTAATCCCCTAGAGTTAGAGTACACAAAAATTCCAATAGCAAAATATTTTTTACCCAAAAAACCTAAACGCTCTAAAAATATCACCATGAATCACGAACTTGAACCCTATTTTGGATTTGCTGATGGAGCATCGCGATGGTCTCAAAACTTAGCTGCAGCCACCTGGGTCATCTACTACCCTGACCGATCACCATTGTGTTCAAACGGCGTTTGAATCGGATCAACAACCAACAATTAGGCAGAATATGACGCCGTTATCGGACTTATGTGCGAGGCCCTCCATCAGGGCATCCGCCATATGCATGTCTACGTAGATTCCCAGTTAGTGGTATCACAGTTAAACCAAACATTTGAAACCAGAGACACAAAACTATTTAGAAAATATTTGCATGCCAGAAGATTAAGCAGACAATTTAATTATATTACGTTCTCACATGTATCAAGGAATCAAAACCAAATAGTTGATCGCATAGCTAACAATATCCTAGACTGGAATGCATCGCGAATAAACCATCATACATAAAAAGCCAAAAAACATGTATATCCATGAACATAACACAAAATGCATAAACCGAAATAAACACTGCACCATGAAGAGCCACAAAAACGATCTCTCATATATATATCAAAAATGTGTGTATCAGAGTACAACAATAATATCACTGGCCCATTGGCCAGCCCAAAAATACAACGGTCGTCAAAAATAAGGGAAGCATCCTCATAACGGGTGCTTTCCCTGTGTACAAATCTACTCTAGGAGAGTGCCCCCTCGAGAGGAGCACCTGGGCCCACCACTGCTCCTGGTGCCAAAACCGGAGCTGTTGTCACCATCGCGATAGCTACCCGTCGTAGAGTAGGCTGGTAGTCCCTCTCGCGGGCCATCACTGTCTCTAGCCATGCCTCCTCGAAGTCATCCATGAAACCTCAGGCAGGCATCCTATGGGTCAAACGGTCCACTCGAACCCGGAAATCCTCTAGAGCCTCCACCTGAGCTGTAAGTACTACGATGCACGCCTCAGCCGCATCTGCATGAGCTCTCTCGGCTACTACCTCAACTGAAGCTGAGCTACTGCCTTCACTAGAAGGTCCAGCACCATCCCCGCTAGGTCCACTGGCACCCCCGCCCAGTCCACCTATGACACCTCCTCCCCGTCCACCCGACGGTCGTGGTAGAGGGTCGTGATCCACCAGTTGGGCCACTGGGCGTCCCACCTCACCAACATCTACACGAGTAACCAAAATAATGTCAGTGTCAATAGAAAACACTCAAGTACCAAAAAAACTCAAACAAATGCAAAAATATAGCACGTACCTGCAGGACCCCAAACATAACCGAAAGGGAGACCAATATCTAGATCACCTTGAAAGTCCATCCCCGTGTAAGGGTATGGCAAAAAAAATTGCGGATTGGCCTCGAACCAGGCCTCCGTCGTGTCATTCCAATAATGACCCACCATGCCACCACAATCGCGTGGCATCACAGGAGCCCACCTCCTCATGCGCAACTCCCTCGGCCCCCCAATAGGCACAGCCATCACGGGCCTCAGCAGCATGACCCTCTCATACATAATGCTACACAAAATGCTAGCATACACAAAGGATTTGGATCCACGTTGGACCCTGTTCAACTGCGACACCATACCATAAAAAAAAAATTGGGAAAAATTGAAAAAATGCCTATTCCTCAAATGGCGTAAAACCCCCACCTGTGGGCCCGATGCTCGATGAGGCACAAACGACCCCGCCATTCACACAATAATGGCCAAAGCACACCGCTCAGCCATATCTATCATTGAGGCGATATTGATGCACCCTTCAGTAAGAGGCGCACCACCGCAATGCCTCCTCCGGAACCTGTCCAGGTTCACTTGTAACATAGGAAGTGGATACCTCAGTGCCTCGCCCTGAGGCAGTAATCTAGTCACATAATAAATATCTGTCTCCGAACGGATAATCAAGTTCTTCCCCCTCAGGACAAACATGTTGTGCCTCTTGTGCCAATGCTGTATGATATAGCGTAACAATAAATCCTGTGACCGAAGGAACTCGTTTTCAGCAAATTTCAGGAGGCCCCATGCAGCCAACTGACGACGTGCCCCAACATCAGCAGCCAAAGCGGTCCATATCTCGGGCCAATCTCATTCTCTCCACACCAACCTGCCAAGCAACGGGCACCCATAAGTACAGAGGAGAAACATCATAAGGGACAACAAAAAAACCCAAGTTTTTTCAAAAACACTGCCCTTGCGTGCCTATTTCGTTCACAGGTGTACCCTTGCACGCAAAAAGGAAGGAACAACACGCCTTCGCATGGCTGTACCTCAAAAATTTGCGCAAGGGGGGTGCCTCTTTGCCTAGATCGCCCGCGCAATCTAGGGCAAAAAGCCCCTTTGAGGCCGTACAAACCTAATTTGTACGACCCCTGGCATCACCAAACTGAAAAATTGAAATGCAGGATGTCATGGAAGTTACCTCGGCATAATATCGCTAATCCTCGGTACACAGGCTGAACGCAATGGCAAGAAAGGCTCTGCTATCACCTCTGATCTCCCAAAACTCAACAAGTACAAATGAATAGGATTAGGGCCATAATCCCATATTTATCGCCCTTTTCTAGAACTTCGGAGGTCCATAACAGAAGATCAGAAGGTTTGTTCTGCAAACCGTAAGTTGCACCATCATCAGTATACCATGACGAATGAAAGCGATGCCCCACATTCACTTTCTAAAGAATTTTTTTTTTCAAGTGCCGGCAGGTATGCACCCTCCCATCTTCATTTCCAAAATTCATGTTTTTCAATAATATTGGATGAAAAGAAGATGCTTTCACTTGAGGTAATTGTTTTTTGCAGGAATAACCCACAAACCATTCACAACACCACCCATTGAAAGTTCCGGAGCAGGTATCATTCTACCCTCATCATGATAGAGTCCCAGAAAACTTTGCATATCCTGACATCATTTACCCACAAGGAATAAACCATAGGGTCCTCATATTCGACCACGTTTATCATCACCTCACCCTGGATATGATAAACGTCCGCGATGGTCGGTAGAGCCTCCCCTCCATGGCGATCATCATCCAAAGTAGACCATACATCACCCCACAAGTGACACCATGGCCATACCATTTTAGTCTGAGAAGCACCTCATGCCCATCCACATACCATGCATAAGGTCAAGTTCACCATTTAAACTCAACCCCCTTCCCGGACGATCAGGTTGTACAAGAAGAATTAAAGTGCACCACATTTGGCCCACCATACCTCCATCAACATACTCCCATCTACGACATCTTCCGCTTCATCAACCCTGCACATGAGACCAACCAATGGGACCCCTACCCCCAGAAAAACACCATCCTCACACCTTCAGTGAGCGACCCTCTTTCATGTTTCGGGCTACCCATCTCTGTGTTTTGTACAAACCAAACCCCATTATTTTATTCTTTTGGTAAGTGTAAAAAGACCACAAACGATGCCTTTCGCCACTTCGCCCTCATATTTCACCTTTTCTTCCATGGCAGCAGTCCCCCATCTCCCTTGGTCGAAGTATTTCATCTCCCCCATGCACACACCATGACGACAATCATAGCCGGTTTATACCTACCCTGGAAGTCCTACCGACCCCAGGGAATTTTTCCCTTCAGAAATACCTATGACTGTCGCCAAGCTACTCAAGTATACTTCGACCTCGGGCCATTGAATCCCTATCATCCATTTTCAGCTACCGCTCACCAACATGCCTATGTTAAACCCATTATGGTTCGGTTAAGGCTTCCTTTTTGTTGACATCAACACCTCTTTTCCAAAAAGGAAGTGGTACCTTGGATGACCCCTCCCTAGTAAAGGGGTATCCTCAGGTGGCACTATGGGAGACATCATTGTCCATAGATGTCATCGATCCTCTTGAAATTCGACTATAGCAAAAGCTTTCATGTCACGATGGTATCGTACCTTAAAAACATTGCACTTTGATCAGGATCTGTCGAAGACCTGTGCCTTTATAAGCATCTATGATAACAATGCTTACACGGGAAGGTCCCAACCAGTACATATGTGTACATGGCACAGTGATATGCCATACCAGGCTTACGCATATGGGTACCACATTCCACTTATCGTCAAAGAAATAATGCCCCTAAGGGCATCAACAGTCGTCGTCAACAACCACCGGCATCACTACCATAGTAGTGACACAGATAGCACATGTATATGTCAATTTTGTTTAACTAGCCATAGCATCATGAGCATGGGACATGCCCGCCTCATTGAAATTTTGCTAATATGTTGTATATTTTGTCTGCTTGCAGGGGGTACCTTAGGCCGTGGTTATCTCGGAAACGGTGCAAGGTGTTGTCTATTCCAAAAATACACGCAGGCCTCTCTCTCTCTCTCTCTGCGTTAGATACAGAAAAGAAACTATAATGTATTTCAGCTATACAGTTCTTCCTAGATTTCACACATTAGGGGGCAACTGTTAACACTGGAAAATCGTACAGCAGAAGACGACATCAATTAATGTCGAGCCCAAGGATTTACAGGACAGGAATACATTATGGAATCAAGAAGTATTTAAAATCTCTAAGGTTTTGAGAAAATCAAATTTGAACTAGTCATAAATTCTCAAATGTGCGCTTCTTCCTTCAAGAAGAGTGCCTTCTGCGCACCCTTTTGCCCGAAAAGCGCGCATTCATGCAAATGGAAAAAAGTCACTTTCCGGGACCACTACAAGCAAAGGACAGTTACTCCTTATGTGAACGCCGCCTAAGGACAACCACCAGTGCCTCCTTAGACATTATGTGAGCACACAAAATAATATTTGAGCACACAATGGAATCACACCTCTCCCTTGGGTCACCATCCATCATGTACCAAGGGAGGGAAGAAGGATTTGAAGCTCACTTATATAAACCCACCAAGAGATGAAAAAATGGTGATCACAAGGTTATGCTGGCCAAAGTTTCCCAAGCAACACCAGCATTGTGTGTGACCCAAGGAGCTGGAGCTAAAGAGGACTCGATAGTTGGCCACCCAACATCTTAGTCCACCACAACAGAGAGAGAGAGTTAGACTGCGTCAGAAGGCAGAACTTGAAAGACAAACATCCTTGCATCGGGACCTAGAGCCATTGCCTAGGGGCCCTTTGGCAAGTGGGTAAGATTTTCTTTTATTCCAAGAATTCAATAAGAAGAGGCCATCGAGCCATCATTTGCATTATTACTGTTTGGAACTCTCTATATAGCTTCTTTTGTGTTTTTAGTTTTAGTTTTTTAACCAGAGCATACTTCAGCATATTATTTCATTTAAGTTTTATGATTTTGAGCTCCCCCCACATACTGCCTGTTACCAATAGTTTAGAGAGTAGACCACACTCTCTAAGCTCGTGCGATTTCATACACCCGTGTGTCGAATCCACCACAACAAACGCTTCCTGCCCAATCTGCATCTATAAAGTCTTGAATAATGAGATTGTTACCCTTGGGATACTACAATCCATATTCTATTGTTCCCTTTATATATCGAAGAATTCTTTTGACGGCAATAATATATGATTCTTTTGGTGCTGCTTGGAATCTTGCTACTTGTCCAACTGCTTACATAACATCTGGCCCGAAGGCTATTACATATAGAAGACTACCAATCATAGATCTGTACAACCTCTAATCCACATCCTTAGATGAGTTGTCTATGCTCAATTTGCAGCCTGTTACCATCGGAGTAAGGATGGGTTTGCAATCTTCCATTTTGAATTTCTTGAGCATTTCCTTGACGTACTTGACTTGACATATAAATATTCCTTTCTCTTGCTGAGATATTTGAAGCCCTAAGAAGTATGTTAGCTCACCAAGTAAATACATCTCGAACTCATTTTTATCTTTGTAGAAATTTTTTTACTTAGTCGATCATCATTGCTACCCAATATTATATCATTCTCTTTAGCTAGTAGACATGCTTTAGTTGCTTCATCCAGAACATATATGTCATTTGGAGCTCGACTTGCTGTAGCCACAATTTCACCATACCTGCCTTTCCTGATTTCACATTTTGTGGAGTTGAATAGTATTTTGTGTCCTTGATCACACATTTGTCCAACACTGACTAGATTGTGATTCATGTTTTCAACCAATAGAACATTCTTGGCTAGAGCATATTTGCTTCCGAGAGTGATGGTACCTGATCCTATAACATTTTAAGATCCATAATTTCCAAAGGACACGGTTCCATCCTTCTTCTCTTTCAGAGATACAAATTTATTTCTATCTCCATTCATATGCGTTGAGTAACCGCTATCAACATACCACACATCTTTGTTGTTTTGAGCCTTGAGAGCGAGAGCACAATTATCAGTCTTCTTCTTCTTCCATGTTCATTTGTTTTATGGCTTCGAAGATTCTTCTGGAGGATTTTCAAGTCTGCAGTCTCTGGCTATGTGTTCAAAGTTTCGACATTTATAACATTCAATATTATTTCTTAAATGTTCAAATCTATTGATGTTTCGCTGAGCCCTGGGAGGTTCATATTTGATAGATCTCCTGGAATTGTATTGGTTCCTAGGGTACGTGCAACATTCTACAGCTTTATGACCAAATTTTTCACATGAATAAATATAGCCATAAAAAATATGTTGGTACCTGAATGGAAATATTCGTCGAGGAATTGTCTTCCAAGGATGTTCTTGCGAATCTTGTCCAATGAAGGCTACATGCATGTCAGATCTCATAGGTTCATTGTATTTCATTGTAGAAGGTCCTGCTTCTTCTTCTTTGTAACCGAGGTCAGTTCTGTCGTTGTAAGATAATTGATTGTTGATGATTTCTTCTAATGCCCTTGAGTTGTTGGCATAGTTTTGGATAGTTTTTCCTTTCTTCACTTCCTTACGCAACGAGACTACTTTGGCTTCTAATTCTTCCCTTTCTTGGTTGCTTTCTTCCAACTTCTTTTGAAGTGACTCTTCAATGCATTTGTTTTCTTCAACTTCAATTTTGAGACCTTGAACTTGTTCTTCAAGAGTATTGGAACAGATCTTCTCAGCCTTGAGCTCTTTTATAAACTTGATTGCTTCCTTAGAAAATCATTCTATGTTCAACCCTTCTTCTTCGTTGCTTGGTACCTCTTGTTTATTGTGCTTGGCCATAAAAAATACTCTCTCATTGGCTTCTTCTCCAATGTCGTTGTCTTCATCGGATGATGAGATATCTTCTTTATAAAAGTTCCTTTTGGATCCTTACTTGTTGAATTTCTTAAAGCCTTTCTTTCCTTTTAAGTTGCCATCACTTATGTTCAGACATTTTGCTGCGAAATGCCCAACCTCACCACAGCTGAAACATATCAATGGAAGTTTACCTTTGAATTTTCCCTTACCAATTTTTAGTTTTCTCATAAAGTAAGCATATTCTTCATCTGAAAGACCTTCTTCATCATCTCCCTTTAATTCACACTTGCAAGTGAATTTCTTTTCAATTGAAGGTTGTTTGTCCTTATTGGTTTTCTTAGACGAAATAAATGTAGTTTCTAGATGTGAAGTACCCTCTTCTTCATCAAGTCTCATTTCATATGCTATGAGAACTCCATGTAATTCCTCTTTGCTAAGTTTGCCCAGATTTGCACTATATTCTAAGACGATACCTTTGGATTGAATCTCCCTAGTTACATTCTAAGAATATTTCGTATAATAGTCTCGTCAACTGGCTCTCCCAATCTTTCCAGAGTATTGGTTATTTCATCAACATATTGGAAGTATGCAACAATGTTGCCATATTCTTTCATTCTGAGTTGCTCAAAATTTTCTCTATAGATTTGAGGCTTTGCTTCTTTGACATTTGAGTCACCTGCATATATATTCTCAAGCTTGTCTCATACATTTTTGGTGGTTTTACAACCAAACACCTTATGATAAGTAGATTCAATAAGTCCACTGATAATAATATTCTATTCTTTTGCATCATTTACCAAATTAGTCTTATCTTGTTCATCCGCAGTTGATGTAAATCCATTTTGAACAGTGTCCCATACTTCATAACCTTGCGCCAAAAGATAGACCTCCATTATTCCTTTCCAGAGTGCATAATTATTTTTCATTGAACAGTGGTACACCATTCTTGGTATGCTCCATGACCTCCTTCCAGCTGTTAAATTGCTATTGAAGGAACCAAGCTCTGATACCAATTGTTGGAAATATTGAGAGGCAGGGGAGGGGTGAATCAATATTTCTTTCAATTAGAGAATTAGTTAATCTTCAATTATTATCAGTGTTGGTACAATGATAGAAGTAAATAAAAGGAGCACAAATGCACATAGTTTTTAAGGTGGAAACCCTCTTCAGGACAAAACCCACCTGAATGTTTTTCTAATAATTCTTTAATATTCAACTCCAATTGAAAATAAAGCTCCAACTTCCTAGAATCTAGAAAAGCATTCTTCTTCATCTCCCACTGGATGGACGCTCCAACGCTCGAGATTCTTCAGTAGTCAAATGAACAGATGCCCCAACACCCAATGAGCTACAACTCACCCTAACGCCACCCTACCACCCTAAATTTTTCACAGGCTTGAACCTATTGGTGACTTCATGCACCAGCCTAGCACCATCCTACCACCCTATAGAAGAATAAAACAAGAATGGACTCCCGTACCAGGGAAAATGGTCCACTTTACAATGATATAGAATGATGTAGAAGAAGAAGACACACTAGACCATAACCCCAACTATGACACAACCACCTAATGATGATCCTAGAGCTCCCGACACCGCCTCTTCAAATCTTCGTAGATAGACACTGGTACAATTTTTACAATGATGCATTTACAATGACTTAGTAAAATGATACCTTTACAATGATTGTATGCAGTGCTGTCCACTTGAAGACTTCATGTGCTGAACTTCTTACTACTATTCTGCACCTTGATTGCTACTCTTGTCATGCTACCCTCTGCAGCACCTCGCTTTTCTTTGCTGCCCTAGAAATTCTTGTCCTTTGCAACCCTTGACAACACATGGTCTAGCTTTTTCTTGCCTTCTAGGATCTCGATATTGAATATGGTGTATCTCTATTATTTCAGCTCCCTAATATGCGATTTTCAATTTTGTAGTAGTACTATGAGTTTTCTTTCCAATGCCACAAGTCTGATCCAATTTGGATTCTTCAAGAGAGAGTTATGCCCAATCTCTCACAATGACCTAATTATGGACTGTTTCAGTAGAGCTAACTTGTATGACGTGCCACGTGTCAATGTTTCTTCATTCGGCTCTAAAATTGATACAGTGAAAACTACAGTCCATGCACTATCTTCTACTTTTTAAAGAATTCCAATCCGATCCTCAGAGAGAGATTTATGACGATTTTCCCATGGTTACTTATTTAGATGAAGTTCAGGAGCCTGCAAAAACACTGACTTCCATAGATCATATCTCTGAAAATGTTGTGCACCTTGATTTGAAATTTATACAGGAGCTTCCTCAGGATTTCAGCTTCGCCTCATAGAAATTTCAGCTTCTGAAACTTTGTATAAAAAAAGCTATAGTGCAAATTCCATGATGACATGTTTCAGGTAGCGAAATCCCTACATGATGAGGATATGAGGATCACAATTTATATAGATGTTTAGGTTGAGAGGGACTTCAACAAGTGAACATGGGAGTGATTTTAGGGGCTTAAAAATTATTAATCATTGAATTTTCAATGACCCATGCCATAACCCCATGGGGTTTTAGCCCACTAACTAGGGTTACAAACTTCAAACATGAATAGCTCTCAAACCGTGAAGAATTACGTGGCATGCCATATATCAACGGAAAAATATCGACAAGTAGAAACCATCTAAAGCATTCTTGACCCAGAATATAGTAATTTTGTAGGTCAAAATTCCCATGCAATATTGGGGTAGCTCCTAGTGCTGTTTGGGTTGACATCAATGACAACTGCTGATCAACACGAAATTAGGGGAAAAAACTGTAGGGTCTGCCATCCCTTAACCCTAAGTCCCCGTTCCTTAGTTTCATTTCCAATACGCAGCATGGGATGTTGCGGTATGCCCAAGTGTCCTCTGTACCCTGACAACCCGAGACAAATTTCTCGACCCTACAGTCCTCCTTCCCTCGCCTGCACTGTACCCGAGAGAGCCAGAGTTTTCCTCCAACCGCCATGATTAGGGTTCTGAGCTCCATTGTCACCCTCCATCAATCTCCAAAAAAATACAAATATTAGTTTATATTAAATAAAATAAATAAAATAAAATAAAATAAAAAACAACAACAACAACTCACCCTTTGTATACCTCTCCTCAAAATTTCACATACCTTTATAAAATGAATATTCATTTTTACCTATTTCGAGTAAAACTTAGAGTAATTTTACAACTATATGAAAACATTATGTTATAAGAAATATTTACTTCCAAAATTTTTAACGTTACATAAAATCGAAAAGAATAAATATGCATTAAATTTAAAATTTGTTTTTCTTTTTAAAATGTTGATTTCTTACCTCTCTAACAAATATAAAACAACAATGAGAATGAGTAATTAGATTTTAAATACTTAAATCCAGTTTTTCTTTAACTTGCTAATGTGCTGAAAACAATTTCAAAATTTCAAATATGCTTGCACAATCTGTCCATTCAACTATTAGTTACGAAAATTTTAAATTCAAAATAAAATAACGTCTGAAATAAATATGTTTTTAAGTATAAAATAAAAATTCAATTATAAATTTGAGATCTTTATTTTAATATATATATTTTAATGATATAAACAATAAAATTTTAATAATATATGAATGAATGAATGATATTTTATCGTCCACGACATTAAAAATAGTTTATGGGATTACCAACTTCTTTGTTTTTTGCTTTTTGTAATTCAATTCCTTTCTTATTCAAATTGATGATGAGCTGACCCAACCTTTTAACAGTTCCTTCACTGAAAAGACAATGCCATGGAATTGAAAGTGGGATAATTGTCCCTGCTGTCTCTTAAAGTGTCACGTTCCAAAATGAAATGTTTTTCTGATTCCACTGCTTTAGAAGTGCAAAAAGTACATACCCTTTCCTCCCAAGCTTCTTTAGATCTCTTCCAAAATGAAATGTTTTTCTGATTCCACTGCCTTAGAAATGCAAAATGTACATACCCTTTCCTCCCAAGCTTCTTTAGATCTCTTCCAGTGCCTCGTTTCACATCGAAATTAATGTAAATTAATTCTTAATTGAATAAAAAACTTTTACTCTCCACTAAATATATATAAATATACCATTTTAATTTTAATATAAAATTTAAATATATATTTTTAAATAAACAAACAATAAAATTGTAATAATGTATGAATGATATAATATATATAAATATAAAATTTCAATATCACATATATTATAGTATATATGTGTATATTATAGAAAAAAGTTTAAAACTCATGTTATCCCTGGTCAATCATGGGAGTTGAGAGAAAACAATATGCAATCTAGATATGATGAAATATGGGCGGTTGAAGTGTTTTAAAACGAATGTTTGATAGTTATATTTTTGTTGTTGTTGGTATGAGTGAAACCTTTTATGTATAAGGATTTTAAAACATAACGCATTAAGTTTTTCTAAGTCGTCATACCTCCGTTTGTATTTTTTTAAACTTGATAAAACGTGAATTTATTATATGGCAAAGGGTGAAGTAATGTGGCTTAAGTTGAGTTTATTATTATTTTATTGTGTTAATTGTTTTATATATATATATATATATATATATATATATATATATATATATATAATTTTATATTTCATTTATATTATTTATTTTGTTTTATTACGTTGGATATATATTTAACTTTTTAATTATAATAATGATTATAATTTGTGATTTTTTATTATTATTTTAATATTTAATTTTTATTATTTTTATGATTTAATTTATAATTTATTTAGTATTTAATGTTTTTATTTTTAAATTAATATAATATTAATAATAATTTATGATTATAGAGTGTTTTTTGCAATTATTAATATAGAATTAAGACATTTACATTTTTATTTAATATAATAATGATTTTCATAAGTTATAATGATTATTATAACAGATTATTTAATGTAAGGTAAACATGAATATTTCACTATGAAGATTCAAGCATGTAATTTTGATCATAGGAATATGAAATGAAGTTATATAACGATGGAAATGTAAGGCCCAAATCCATGGAGAGACCCTAATTTTAAAGGGGGTCGAGTTTAGCGACAACATTAAACTCCGACTAGGGATGATGCCTCCCCACGAGGCATTATGAATTGTAGACCTAGTGCCCTCACATTGGGCACATAGTTGATTGATGAGGACAAAAGAAACTCAAAAGGAATATACATAACACTTAATTTATCCTAAGAGAGAAAGTGGAAATATTTTCATCTTAAAGTTCCAATTGATCGATAACAAGAATGAAACAAAGATAAATCATATGAGGCTCTAGTAAGTAAAGATGGTGAGTTCAATAATTATTATATATAAAAGACAATTGTTTGTATATTCAGTCTACCGGGGTAATTATGATAATGATTTAAGGCACAATGATCATAAATTGGTATGTCTCATTCTTCGTAAGAGAATTTCAACACCATAGATAAGGAATACATGCTTACATTTAATGATTAAAAAATTGCAAAAATCATAGTACTAATTAAGATTCACAAGGATGACTTTCATTTCAGAATAAGGTTTTACTGAAACCATGGAGATTAGTTATCACGAATTTGTTTCCCTTTTTGTTTGCATAACATGACTCAACCAAAATCGAATGTTGTTATGCCACCAACGGGCTTGTTCAGTACCCCGAGGGAGTCATCCACTATCTTGAAATAAGGTGCGTTCTAAATTCGTATCTACCCTTCGTGTTAGAGGCAATGGGACAACAAGTGAAATAGTCCCACATTGTAAAATATGCGAGTTGAATACCTTCACCTTGGGAATACTGAGAGTAAGGGGATGGAGTTCTTATTTCATAGTTATGATATATGACATGCATTGGTGGTGTGTAATCCTTACTCCCCAACACTAATCCTTCCAAATTTTACTTAAAATAGTACAAATGTAAGTGGACTTGTTGATATTAATTCACTTAAAAATTACCCACTTTGGGAGTGAAAATTAATATATTATTATTTAATTTGGTAATTAGGAAGAACATTTATTTGGAAATATCCAAAAGGTGACACATAGGGATGTTGAGTAATCCTTTATTAAAAAATTACATTGAAAAAAAGGAAAGGATGCTACACAGGTGATTAATAATGAATATTTTTAGGAAATTAGAAAATATATTTTTTTTGTGAGAGGTTAGATTGCTAGACTTATTTTACATATAGATGAGACCTCCATGGGATTTTTTTTGTATGGGGAAATAAAATTATATTGGCTAAAGGAACAATTATTCTAGGCACATATACTAGCACAAATAACAAAGATATTTTTTTTTCTAGAGGACCGAAAGAACAATTTGGTAACCTAAGGAAGAACTTTGAAGGTCCTAGTCTAATATCCATTAGAAGAATCTGAATAGTTGGAAAAGAAACTCTCTCTAGACCGAACTTCCTGGGCTATAGATCAAAGTTCTGAGCACACTTGACATGCTCTGAAATCACTCCAATTTTTTTGAATTATGTGTTGTTTCAGAAATTCAAGTTTTGTGTTGTTTCAAGAGGACCGAAACCCATTCTGTGCATAAAATAAACCAAAGTTCAAGAATTAAACGGATCTCTCACTCTCCTTCACGTCATCATCTTGGAGAAATTATTTCGTTGATATTACAATAATATGTCACATCAAATTTGGTGGTAAAGACCCTTTTTTCTAGGCATATATATACACAATATTATTTTCAAGACTATAGGAAGTATATTAAAAGGATTCAATCATACTAAACCAATATTTCCCACATTATTTCTAAGCATAAAAGATATTGAGAGAAAAGGCTCATTAAGCCTATCATCTAGCTACAATCACCTTAGCGGATAAAATTTGTAGTATAAGTTCTATTCAAAGTTGCAATGTCAAGATTGGTATATATGTATACACAACTCAAGCCCATACAAGTCAATGATCCAAGAAAATTTACACGTGCCTCTCTTGAATATCTCTGCAAAGAAGTTTTGATGAAAGCAATCGATATCTTAAGACATGTACACCACATAACCAAACAAGAAGGATGTCTACAGTTATAATTATTCGCATGAAATTAATCAAGGTAAATATACCCCTTGAAGACAATTTTTTTGATAATGACATGTGAGAGAAGGCCTAACAACAATCTCCATGATCATAAAATAAAATATACAGTCTCTAATAAGGAACTATCTCCTTTGTTCGGTGATGGGAAACTTCAATTTCTGTAGTAGTAGTAAAGATATGTTGACAAAGAATATGTCTTACAGTCACCTTCATGAAGTACAATTCTAATCAGTAGTGAATAAGATATGTGTATTTATATAAATAAGCAGAAATCAACATGGAAAAAACAATTAGAAGGATCAAAATTTACAAGAAAACTTTAATTTAGGTCATTTGGTATAGAAGCCATAATTCTTAGAGAAGACATACCATATGAACTGTATAAATAATTGATTCCAAGAATATATAAAAACTTCCATCACAGAGCCAAAACAAGCTTTATATTGAGGCCATATGTATTTTGTATAAAATCCATAATTATCAGAGAAGACATATCATACAAACTATATAAACAATCGATGCCAAGGCTTTCTGCAAACTCCCATCATAGAGCCAAAAAAAACTTTATATTTAGGTCACGTGTATTTCAAGGTATAGAAGCCATAATTCTCAGAAAAGACATACTATATGAACTATATAAATAATCGATGCCAATATTGTATGCAAACTTTAAAGAAAGGGGGATTTTATCATAAACTTGCAAAATGGTATGTTAGTAGGTTTTCAGACGATTAGTTAAGTGACTAGACAAAACAAGTAGCATAAAGTGAGACATATGGAAGCACAAGTTACATCGCAGAGCTAAATATGGCACTGCACATTCAAGCATCAAGCTGCGATTGGAATCGAGGATTAGATAGCACTAGAGACTTATACGTATGGCCTAGTCAATGTACATCTTGCTAAGTTAAGTATGATCAATGCATGTTATAATCTAGTTTCAAACCAATATGATTGATTGAGCTATTAGACGGGTTCGGTGTATGAATGATTTATATAAGGAAAAACAAAGAGAGAAGTCTCATATATGTTACATATTATGGAAATATTGTATCTTAGAAAATAAAGTGAGATTGAGTATAATATGAAGATTGTTGTGGCGTATATGAAAATGCAATCAAACGTAAGGTCTTTGGAAATAACTCAACACGTGTCGAACAACAACGCATACTTGGGATCTTAAGAACATATTGGTCTCCAAGTCCCTGTTGTTCGACTGCACCCACCATAACCATTCCTTTAGCCCTTAATTTTACCCAAATAATCACTTGTATTCTTTCTTCCGATTGGTTTCTCCCTTATCCCATAGTATATCCTGCAGAGGGAGAACCAAAGGCAACTAACTAGATTGATCCATATTATATATCAAAGAGACTAGATGATTATTTTCATTTGTTAGGTAAGTTACAATATGGAGCCACCACTGCGATATCAACCGACGCATATATAACACCTTGCAGCATATATAAACCTAACCAAATTGTTATCTACCCATCTATTAACTCGTTGGTGAGGTCGGGAGAGCCGTAGATATAAATTTGGGCCAGTAAACCCTCGCATTTGAGAACTCCCTTCTAATAAATAGGTCGAGTGCATCAACCAAACACTCTTAAGAGGTTTAGTGCTTGACCCATGAATAAATTCTCTGGGTGGAAATAGGTGGGCGAATTCAAGGCATGTAAATGACTAAGAACGATAAGAGAGTTTGGGTTGAGATTACAGAGGAAGTAGCCAATGTATTTGCAATAGATCTGGGTACTCAATCCTGAGCTTCGTTTGGACCTATTGAATACAAGAATTTTGGAAGAGGTGGGCAATGTTTTAGGTCATTTCATTGCTCTGGAGAATAAGTTATTGGTTAAAGAAGACATGAAAAAAGTAAAAATTGTAGTGGAACTCAACCACCGCGAAGGGTTACCTATGAATATTTAGATTGTTTGGGGGAATTGGGTCTTCACAAAGAAATTCGACTCCCGAAGGATTTCGTTTCGATGTAGCGGATGTCATGAAACCAGGCCCCTTTGGGAAGAATGTAAAATACCTAAAAGAGCAATAGAGCCCAAATTAAGGTCTGTGAGCCAGTTCTTAAAAATAATAGCAAACATAGGATCCTCTTATTGCCATATTGAAGAATGTTTCCTTTCTCAAATGCCCTCCTTCCACCCTGTGGAATGCCCTTGTGCCCTTAGCTCAAATTCCCTCGTGTCCTCCTAGAATGCCCTCTTTCGCCCTGTGGAATTCCCCCATGCTCTCTAAGAACCCAATTATGTCACCCACTCTCCTGTGAACCTATTATTCCCTCCACATTTTGATTACACGATTATATATAATCGTATTATATATAGTATATATATAACTCTATCATATAATATATAATATATATTATATATTATAATATATGATATATATTATATATTATATAATCTATAATATATGTTATATATTATATATTATATAATATATAATATATATTATATATTATTATATATTTCTTATGAGTGGTGAAATAATGAGAAGTAGGTTTTTCCATTTTCACTTAACCACTAAATGGAATTTAGATTGATTCTATGCTTTCTCACATTGAGTACTAAGCTAGGGGAGTTGGGCGACCGATAAGCCAACATGACCACATAGTAAAAGAGACATGATAATGTAATATTATTTAGTAAGTACGAATGTACCCATATAGATCTGAGACTCAAAGGAAGCAGACAACAATTCCAACAATCATTCATTATTCATAGGTTATATGTGCTTCATCCGTCTAGTTTCCCACTAGATTGAAAGAGGTTTAGGGGAGGAAGGAAGTGAATATTACAACGTCATGGGAGTAGTGATAAAGAAAATTCTAAAACTATTTCAAAAATTATCCTAGATGAAATTATGTCACACTTGCATAGGTGAGAACACAAATTTTCGCAAAAACACGTGAAAAATTCCTCATATCCATTCTTAAAGAAATAATTTTTTTTATAGAATATGGTGTGCATGATTAATCTTAATTAAGATTAATGAATTATCTCTAAATTGATTAATAGTGGTCAAACAAACTTATTTGAGTGGGTCAAAAAAATCGTAGATGAATTTGTGAGGAGCAAGAGATAGAAGAAAGACATCCCTCAATGATGTTAAAATAAGATTTTATGAAAAATTGTATAACTAGTTCCTCTACATAATACCCACTTTAATTCACAAATTCTTGATTGGATAAGGCATTTTGAACATTGTTGAACCCCAATCTCCACTAAAAATACTAACTAGTACCTAATAGAAAAAAAAGGCAATCTAGGTGGGAATATTTTTTGAATGCTAGTTGAAAAAATGCTCAAGAAACTTAGGAATAATTTAGAAATGAATGGCTAATTGTGGTACCTTTCTCAACTAGTAAAATTAATTTTGACTTTGTGGTTGGGGGTGAAAATTTGTGAGAATGCCTAAAATGGAGTAACCTTAGTTTATACACATTGAAGATTCATTATGCTAAGGAAAATGAGGAATTCAACTACAAGAGATTGAGAGTATGCACTAGATGAAGAAAAAATGAAAAGGATGCTCAAAATAATGAAATCATTTAAGACAATGATTAATATTAAAAAATTTGGAATGGAAAAAAGCCAAAATAAAAGCATAGTGATGCATGATGTTGCAAACCCTTATATATCCCAAAGAAAAATTTCTCAACAGTGGAAAGTCATTGCAGTGCTAATTCGGTTGGATGATTATATAAAGGTCACATGTGAAGAATCATTGATGATTCCTGAGTTGAATTGATTGATAAAGTTGGTAGAGGTAGGCATTGTCACCCTTTGATTGGTAGAGAATTTTGAAAGCATATAGGTTGAGAGTTAGGACATATGATATAACGTAATCATCCAAATACTTATGTAACAATTCATCTATGTTCAATAATTCCTCGTGTTCAAGAATTATTTTGGGAACATTTACAAGTATGTTCTTGACGATATTCATAGTGGTATCAACTAGTCAACCATGTAAATGTGAGAGATATGTTGTTCCTTGTAGGAATACCCTAGAAAAAGTGAAATTGGTTAACTATTGAAGGATATAGTAACATACTACTCCACATAAAATATATTGGAACTGTACCCCTTATATGATTTACTATTTGAGGAGGATATCTCAATTTTTTTCAAACATTGCAAGGAAGTGATGCAACCACAAATAAGACATTTTACATACTATAAAGATCAAAATTATTAGATCGATGAAATAAACCTTCTAGTAAAATCAACAAAAATTGATCAATTAAACACTAAGAAACCACTCACTATCCTATGACTAGCTCCACATACTACAATATAGTAGAAAAACACTCCTCCTTAAACAAATTTTGCACCACCATCTACCCCTCTATGAGGGTGATGAAGATATTAAAAATAATTTGTTCATATGTGAGAAAAAATGGGTTGTGATGGATATAGCACACACAAAGAAAAGAAAATTTCAAAATGTGTTCGATCATTAAAGAAAAGAATGTTAACATGATTTATGAATATTAAGGATAATTAAACAAAAACAAAATAAAAAAAATTGAACTGAAGGACAATTTTTTATCATTCCTTAAAACTCAATATGTCAAACATTTAATAGAAACAAATAAAAGGCACTAATTAGATGCCTTGTGAACTTGTGTTGGATTATGACGAGAGGTTTATATATATCCTTATCCATATATATCCCATATATAATCAACAAGGACTTGCTCATAGAATGGTTCATAGCATTCCTTCTATAAAATATTTAAAGGGGTACGTACTCTTTGAATACATAAAATAAAAACTTTCGAAGATGCCCTAAAGAAAGAATAACATATGGAATCATATCAATATTGGTCTATCCCATCATCATTTGATAGAAAAGTTGAATAAAATATTAAGATGCTTCAAAAATGAATTACAGACTTGACCCTTTAATGAATTGGCCTATGGTGTATAATATGTACAAATCAAAGTCACTTTAATTAAGAATTTTGCAAATATAGAATTGAATAATAGAGACCCAAATGTTACCCTGAGTAAAAGTTGTATATTTCTATAATATATGCCCAAATATTATGAGTCACGAAGCACCATGGATTGAAAAATATATTGTGATTAATAAGTTAAATGTTATAATGTTTCTATGGTGAGTTTTCCTCAGAAATCGATGTGTTCATTATTTATGTCTATTTAATTGATTTTATTTATGCTTACATTTTTTTATGAATTACAAGGGTATATTAATAATTTATGCTCATGAATGGATATGATTTTTTAAATCAGTCATATTGGGCTTGGAATATGCCAAGTTTAGCTTATAACAAGTCAAGTTTAGGATTTTATTGAGGATGGGTATAATTTAAGATCAACATTTGGGGGGAATTCCACTTGAACTCCTAAATCCTATGGAAACTAAGTGAATCATATAAACTATGTGTGTATTTGGATAACTCCAAACAATTTTTAGAGGGTAATTTTGTTCAAGGAATTTGATTACTACAAGTAATAATAAGAAGAAGTAATTCACCTTTAAATACTTTTAATGAAACCTTGAATAAATATTCCACATGATCAATAGAGTGAACAATAGAACTAGATAGAATAGGATATAAATACTAATAAATATCTATACACAGTTTCATACCATGAAAATTTTTATGTGACATTGTTTATCAATTCTAAGTTTTTAAAGATTTATTAAATTATGTCTCCCTGACCATCATGTCAAATGGTTCACTCATTACCCAAATCACTTGGTACAAAGATGATGGTGATGATGTTGATGTTCATTATGAAGATTATGAAAAATATGACAATGAATGGTATGAATTTTTCTCAAATGGAAGGGTAAGGATTTTTCTCAAGCTCTAGGCTATGATGTAATAGATATTTTCATCTCCTTAACATTTGTATATGTTATAATTTTGTTGTTTTATTGTCAAATTATTTCTATGAGTCATATTTGAGTCTCAAAACCCTCCCATATCATCAATGCATGCATATAACATAACCATGTCAAATTTCATTGCATACGAGCACAAACTGGAAATTTTTCAACGTTGTCCCATTCTCAAGTTATGGGAAGTCATGTGTCGACATTATTTATTTTGTGCAGGTGCCCCTTTCCAAGTCAGGCCGATCCACCAACTCATCGAACAGGCACCCTAGCGTGCCCAGAACACGACGTCCCCATGGGTGCTCAACTGCCTCACTTTCGTATGGGTGCGAGCATTCGCCCTGCTGTGAAAATCAATGAACAAAAATCATTAGCTCGTTAATGGTAATAAAATATTATCATTTTTTAGTACATCCATGCTTCATAATAAATCAATTATAAACCGACTTTTAACACCTAAACACGAATTTAGTCAAATTTCTAAAAATCATTATGATCCCCCTTGTGGGAACTTTGTTCATGGGCAGTCATGGACTAACATTACTTCTTTTATGTGGGTGCCCATTTCCAAGTTGGATCGGTCCACCAACTCATCACAAAAGTGCCCTTATGAAGAGAGTGCGCTGGCGTGCCCATCATGTGATGCTCCCATGGGCGCTTGGATGCCTTGCCTTCGTGCAGATGCACCCCAAGGTGCAATAATTTTCCTTGTTGTGCAAACCAATGAACAAAAATCATTAGCTCATAAATGACAACAAAATATTATCTTTTGTTATTTCCATGTTGCATGATAAATCAATTATAAACCAAAATTTAACATTGAAACATTAATTTAGTTAATTTTCTAAAAATCATTATGAGACCCCCTTGCAGCAACTCTATTCATGGGAAATCATGGGCCAACATTACTTGTTTTGTGCGGGTGTCCCTTTCCAATTCAAGCGAACCCACCAACTTGTCGCAGGGGCACCCTGATATTCCCAACAGTACATGATGCCCCCATGAGCGTCAAGAGCCCTAGCGTGCCCATCATGAGATGTCCCCATGGGCTCCCATGCACCCTGCCTTTGTGCTAACGCACCCTGGCTTTGGGACTTCACCCTGTTGTGTAAGTCATTGAAATAAAATCATTAGCTCATCAATGACAACAAAATATTATCATTTGGTATTTCCATGCTAGGTTATCATTCAATTATAAAACGAATTTTAACATTGAAACATTAATTTAGTTAATTTTCTAAAAATCATTATGAGACCCCCTTATGGGAACTCTATTCATGGGTAGCCATGGGTCGACATTGATTCTTTTATCTGGGCACCGCTTGCCAAGTTGGGCTGACCAACCAACTCGTCGCAGAGGCACCCCTATCAGGCGTGCACCCTGGTGTGCCTAGCACGCGACGCCCCCATGGGCACCCCGCCTTCGTGTAAGTGCGATCATTCCCCCTGCTATGAAAATAAGTGAATACAAATCATTATCTCATCAATGACAACAAAATATTATCATTTTTTATTTCCATGTTGCATGATTAATCAATTATAAAACGACTTTTAACACTGAAACATTAATTTAGCTAATTTTCTAAAAATCATTATGAGACCCCTTGTGGACACTCTTTTCATGGGAAATCATGGGTTGAAAATACTTATTTTGTGCAGGTGCACCTTTCCAAGTCGTTCTGACCTAAAAAATCATCACACGGGCACCCTGATGTGCCCAACACACGACACCCCCATGAGCATCGGGCACCTTGGCATACCCAACACGTGATGCCCCCTTGGGTGTAGAAATTTGAACTATTATGAAAATAAGTGAACACAAATAATTAGCTCATCAATGAAAACAAAATATTATCATTTTTATTTACATGCTGCATGATCAATCAATTATAAACCAACTTTAACACCAAAAAATTAATTTAGTTAATGTTCTAAAAATCATTATGAGACCCCCTTGTGGGAACTTTGTTCATGGGCAGTCATGGGCCAACATTAATTTTTTTTTGCGGGCACCCATTTCCAAGTTGGGCCAATCCACCAACTCGTCGCACTAGTGTCCCTACCAAGCGGGCTCCCTAGTGTGCCCAACACGTAGTGCCCCACCTTCGTGCGAGCATGCCTAAGGTGCAAGAATTTTCCTTGTTGTGCAAATCAGTGAACACAAATCATTAGCTCACCAATGAAAAAAAAATATTATCATTTTTCATTTCCAGGTTGAATTATTAATCAATTATAAACCAAATTTTAACATTGAAACATTAATATATTTAATTTTCTAAAAATCATTACAATGCCCCCTAGTGGGAACTCTATTCATGGGTAGTAATGGGTTGGAATTACTTTTTTTGTATGGGCACCCCTTCCAAGTCGGGTCGAACCAGAAATTCATTGCACATGTGCCCCTACCAGGTGGGTGACCTAGCATGCTTAGCACACGATGCCCCCATGGGCATTAGGCACCCTAGTGTGCCCAACACGTGACACCCCCATGGGCATCCAAGTGCCCTACCTTCGTACGGGCACACCTAGGGCACGAGATTTTTCCCTGATGTGTAAATCAGTGATCACAAATCATTAGCTCATCAATGATAAGAACATATTATCATTTTTTATTTCCATGTTGCATGATCAATCAATTATAAACCGACTTTTAACACTGACTCATTAATTGAGTTAATATTCTAAAAATAATTATGAGAACCCCTTGTGGGAACTCTCTTCATGGGAAATCATGGGCCAACATTACTTTTTTTGTTTCAGTGCCCCTTTCTAATTCAGGTTTACCCACCAACTCTTCACACATGCGCCCCTACCGGGCTAGCGCCCTTGTGTTCCCAACACACGATGCTTCCATGGGTTCTCGAGTGCCTCGACTTCGTGCGGGAATTCCCAAGGCACATACGTTACAATGTTGTGAAAACCAGAGAACTCAAATCATTATCTCATCAATGGAAATAAAATATCATCGTTTTTTATTTCCATTCTGCATCATCAATCAATTATAAATAAACTTTTAACACCTAAATATTAATTTAGTTAATTTTATAAAAATAATTATGAGGCCCACTTGTGGGAACTCTATTCATGGTCAGTCATGGACCAACATTACTTCTTTTGTGTGGGCACCCCTTTCCAAGTTGTTTCGAGACACCAACTCGTCGCATGGGTGCCCCTATGGGGCGGGCGCCCTAGCGTGCCCAACATGCGACACCCCCATGGGTGCCTGACCACCCTGCCTTCGTGTAGGCGCACCCAGGGCACAAGTATTAGCCCTTCTATGCAGATTAGTGAACACAAATAATTATCTCATCAATGACAACAAAATATCATCATTTTGTATTTCCATATTACATGATCAATTAATTGTAAACTGAATTTTAAGACCTAAACATTAATTTAGTTAATTTTCTAGAAAACATTATGAAACCACCTTGTGGGAAATTTGTTCATGGGCAGTCATGGGCCAACATTACTTATTTTTTGTGGCCACCCTTTCCAAGTCGGGTCGACCCACCAACTAGTCGCATGGGCACCCTAGTGATCTGTATGAGATCTTAAAGTAAAAGTGCTTAAGGTTGTATAAATTAGAGGAATTTTGAGGTCTAAAATGGGCCTCCTAAGAAAAATACACAACCAAAATAAGCTTCACAAGAACCAATAGGATTCAATACGATGATGTCAACCATGGGGGATGATTCCCATTTTTGGAGTAAAAAATTAAAAAGATTAAAAAATAATAAAATAATAAAACTACTTTTTCAACTTGTATTTTCAACTTATTTCCCTAAGATTTTACTCACATTTTGAGCGGGAGTACTCATTGGATGAAAAATTTAATTCCTCATTCAAGGAGTACCCATGTTGTATACTTTCTATGGACCCTGCTACATGAAAAATGAGAAATACATGAAAAAACATGATTGCAATCATTTTTTTCATGTATTTCTCATTTTTAGTGTAGTAGGGTCCATCAAAAGTATGTAACATGGGTACTCATTGGATGAGGAATCAAATTCTGCATCAAATGAGTGTTTTCGATTGAAATTTGAGTAAACCCATAAGGAGATAAGTTGAAAATACGAGTTGAAAAATTAGTTTTTCTTTTTCCCTCTAAAATTTGATGATGTAATCTAATATTATTTAATTATTTCCACTATTATTTTATAGCTTCCTTAGGAGGACCATTTTAGACCTCAAAATACCCCTAATGATTGCAAGCGTAAAATTTGAGTTTTATGAGCCTTTATGTTAAAATTTTAAACACATTAAGCATGAATTTAAACTTTGAAGTAGTAGAAACAATAGACAAATACACCATAAAAATAACCACAACACGACAAGTGATGAAGGAGGTCACCCATCCTGGTGTACATCTCCTTGGTCCAACTTCCAATGGCTTGGCCCTATATCATTATGCTAAAAAATGGTGATTACATACATTTACAGTGCTAAAATGGCTTCAAAGCATGTTCCATTACCTTCAGAGCTATCAAAAATGTCTGTCTAGCATATTTCGGCTCCCAAATTTGTCAAAAAATCGATTAGCTATGAGTTCCCCTAGCTTGGCCGCTAATCGCACCACAATTTCCCAAAAATCTAGCACCGGTTCTCCAAATTTTCCCCAAAATTCGCTAACCGAACGCCATTTTGGCAAATTGTCAGTGAAATTTGTGGGACAGTTAAAATGTACAATAACTCCCAAAACCAAATTTTTAATTGTATTATATAGTTGAATTAAAAAAGAATTAATTAAAAATTGGCAGGGCCATGCCTCTGCGCCCCCGATTCCATTAAAATGATCGTATGGTAATATATGGGGGGGTTAGGGCTAAGCCCTGGCCGCTTCCCCCAAACCTTTGCCACATATATTTTAAATGATGGTTTAGATGCATGGTTTAACAAGGAGCACCATGGACCGACGGTTAAGACGTTGTGCTATTATGAGGGAGGTCTCGGGATCGAATCCTGCGGAGTGTTAACTCGAACCTTAACCAATTTTTGGTTGCCACCGTGCTGCCACATGGTAGCCTTCAGTTGGGCCACATGGAAACATGTGGTTGGCCACCAAACAACCAATAAAATTATGCCAAACAACAGGGCCTGCCACATGTTAGGCTGTGGTAGGCCCAAAATATTTTAGTTTCGACCAATCATAAGAGGTCATGTGGCAGCCTACCACTAGCCCAAATCTTTTCCCAGTCAGGTACCATTTTTGGAAAATTTTCCTATTTTGGAAAACATACAGAACTCAAATTTGAGAGCATACGATGTTGATTTTCCGCAAAATGAGTTGCGTCTGATTTAGAACAACGAGATCTACACCGTCATTCAGGTCCCACACCATTATTACAACTTTCATTTTTTATCATAATTTTGAGCACCTGATTAGTCCTCCCCACTGGAAGCTTTTTGATGCTAAAATATCACTTTTAGCAGTTCACTATATGAGGGTGTAGTTCCCTCACATTTCCAATATCGATCCATTTGGCTTTGCTTGGGTTTCTTCCTTTGAGCCCCACACAAAGGTACTCCACATTCCCTCGTTTTGGAGACCTTGTTCTTCTATCAAGAGTGGTGTCTTGCTATATTTCATCAAGGTATTCAGGAGAAAAATCCTCAATGGAAGGAATCTCAACATTTTCTCCTTGATATTCAATCAAAGGTGGCTCATACAACCTTAAGTTCTCAACATTAACAACAAAATGAATTTCATATATGAAGGAAAATCCAACCTGAAGGTGTTATCACCGATCTTTTCTAAAATTATGAATGGACCATATCGAATTGGTTTCAATTTTTTACCTTTTCCTTGAAGCCTTTCTTTGCTAATGTGAAGCAAAACTTCATCACCGACTTAGAAATTATGATCTACATGATGCTTATCATGCCTTGTTTTGTACTTGTCTTGGCTCTTTTCAATTGTTCTTGAACTGCTTGATGTACCAATTGGATTTTTTCAATGAACCTTTTAGCCTTTTCGATGTCACTATGACCATCAATAGCAACATCCTTTCCAAAAATTAAATTCAAAGGAGATTTAGGCAAGTATCCCAAACATGCCTCAAATGATGATGTTTGAGTTGAAGCGTGCTTGGACCGGTTGTAAGAATGTTGAATATAGTGCAAATTTTCATCCCACATATTAGGATGATTTCTTAAATAACCACGAAGAAGATGTATCATCATCCTATTCACCACCTCTATTTCACCATTTGTTTACGAATGACATGTTGTACTCTTTTTTAATTTTATTTCCATGAATTCCCACAAGTTTGACCAAAGTTCCCAACAAAGAAATAATCTTTATCACTAACAATGGATGTGGGAAATCCAAAATTCACCCTTACATTCCGAAAGAATAACTTATCAATTTTTTCAACCGTAATTTTATTTTTACATGGCATCAAAATACACATTTTTTTGAACCTATCCACAACTACAAAAAGATAATCATGTTTCCTTTTTGACATAGGAAGACCTCTAACAAAGTCCATTGAAACACTCTCCCATGGAAGCGAAGGTTCTGGAAGTGGTGTGTACAATCCTAACTTTCTATTGTTAGGCTTACTGAAAACACATAGTGAACAACCTCTAATAAAATGTGACACACTTTCAAGCATATGAGGCTAATAAAAATACCACTGTAGATGTGCCACCATCTTACTTACACCGAAATAACCATTAATAATAGAAGTATGCGCCTCTCTTATAATTTTGACTCTTTCTCCCTGTGGAATTCAAAGCTTACCAAGATGGTACAAAAAATTATCATGCATGTGATAATCCAATTCCTCTACTTGGTTCCATTGACTCAAAGTTGCATATACATCCATCGAAAGTGCCTTGATTGTTGAAACTTTGTTTGTGATTGAAAGTATTGCAATGGTTGATGATCAGTTTGAATGATTGTTTCCTTACCCATCAAGTAGTGTTTTCACTTTTTCACACTTTGCACCAATGCATACAATTCCTTGTCATATGTAGGAAAATTAATCACTGCACCATTAAAATTTTTTGGATGAAAATAGATGGGCTTACCATGTTGCATGAGGATTGCACCCATGGCATAGTCACTAGCATCAGTTTGAATCTCAAATGAATGTCTCAAGTCTGGAAGTGTAAGTACTGGGGCTGAACTTATATTTTCCTTCAATGCATCAAATTCCTTTTGTTATTTACCACCCAACTGGAATACCTGCTTCTCACTTGTCAATGCATGCAATGGAGTTGCAATATAAGGGAAGTTAGCAACAAACTTCCTCCAATTGGGCTGCTCCCAAAAGCTTCTTACCTCCATAACTGTTTTGGGCCTTTGCCAATTCAAAATGACATCAACCTTGGAGGGATATATTTTCAATTCACCTCCTCTTGAACAATATGACCCAAATACACTAAATAAGTTTTTCAAACTCACACTTTGAAATCTTTAAAAGAAATTTTCTTTCTTCAAGACATCAAGTAACTTTTTGACATGTATGACATGTTCTTTATGAGATTTACTGAAAATCAAGATTTCATCTAAGTAGACTATCAAAAAACCATCTAGAAATTTCCTCAATACATCATTCATCACACGCATAAAGGTAGTCATAGCATTGCAAAGACCAAAATGCATAACTAGCCATTCAAACAAACCTTGTTTTGTTTTGAATGTTGTCTTCCATATGTCACCTTTGAAAATTCTAATTTGATGATAGCCACTCCTTAAGTCCAACTTAGTAAAATAGTTTGAATCTTTCAATTGATCAAGTAAATAATATATTCCATGAAGTGGGTAATGGTTCTTTACCGTAATTTTTCTCAATGCACGAAAGTCCACACACAATATGTGCCATGTTCCATCCTTCTTTAGCATCAAAACAATAGGTGACCTGTATGGCGAAGTACTTGGTCTGATGAACCCTTTGTCCAACAACTCTTGAATTTTATTTTTAATTTATACACTTTCCATCACTGAAATCCCCCACATGCCAATGTTAGGAAGAGGAAAATCTTGCTGCAATTGTATTTTATTTTGGATTCCCCTCTTGGGAGGCAATACTTTTGGATCTTGAAAAAAATCATCATATTGGTTAACAAACTCAAACAAAACAGATTTCAATCTTGAATCACAACCTTTAAAAGCTTCATTCTCAACATCATTCTTTTATTTGACCATTAAAAGCACAACATCATTCTTTTATTTGACCATTAAAAGCACAAAATTCTTGCTAGAGTTAATGAGTCTCTTCATTTTTCCGGCATTTACAAGTCAAAGATTTAGTTTCTATCGATGTGCTCTAAAAATTTACTTTATTACATCTTTGAACAAGTGATACTTATTTTCATAGCGATGAAAAATATCTTTCCTATCATACAAATATGGGGTTCCCAAAAAAATTCTGGAAATATCAAGTGGAACTACCTCAAGTTCAACTTCATCAAGAAAGTTTGTTGTAAATGTAAATCTAAGTATGAATTTACTCGTAACTTATAATTTTGAATCCTTGCATATCCAACCTAAAGGATAAGGTCTTGGATGAGGAATGGCCTCTAAATTCAACTTCTTGACTAAGTCTTCAAAAATCAAATTTGCTTGTGAACCACTATCAAAGAGTGTATCAATTTTGGTGTGCTTTGAAATAACCTGAATATGGAAAAGTTCAATTATAGTGATGCAGCCCAAAGGCTGCAAAAACCCACATCTCCATGAAAATTTCATGTTACATTCTTTCTCCCAAAATAATCCTCTAATTGAGACTAACTCTAATTCGGAAGCTCCTTATTTAATCTTCAAAGAATATTTCTTCACTTTTAATCCATGGTTATAAAACCCATTTTCATATTTTATTGAACTTTAGTTTAAAACCAAAAAAGAATTATTAATTCAGAATTAATATTTCCTTCTCACACTATGGTTTAAAATCACCAATGTATTTTCTTCAAATATCAAGAAATATCCACCTTGACATTTTATCTTCCCGACACTTCTTTTATTCAAATAAACCCCGTTATCTAAGTTTTTCTCCTTCATTTATAAACTAGCGGAAAGCCTTGTTTTAAACCTTTATTCCAATATAATTCTTATCCTCGCATTATATATTGGATCCACAGCATATTAACCCAACACATGTTCCGCATGTCTTACCTTATCCAAAGTTTAATTAAACTTGTGCTCGACCCTTTCTCCATTCATTTCTATTGTAACAGAATATATAATAGAAATTATGCCTTCCCTTATTGACCATGCCACAATACTTCATACCTTTTCAGAATTTCATTAAACCCAAACAAACCAATCATGAACCATATCCATAATATTTCAAAGCTTAAATTTATGTTATAAAGTTGACATAAGCTTTAACTTACCAATTCTGCTGGTGAATAAACTGCACACATGTCGAGGCTTTGTTTTAAAATATATATGGCCCATACGTTATCAACCATATCTACCTTGCACCGCCCATCCATTCATCAACAGAATCACATCGCATTTACCAATCCGACGGCTATCAACCAACCCATTCACTGTCCATTTTTTTATCAAATCTGACGGCGGACGCTTCATCGCGCTCCAACCCAATGATCCGACGACCATCTCGTAAAAAACTTTCACAAGGTTTAATTCTTCAAACTCATGCGAAATGGCCGGTTTTAAATTACCGCCGATGCCACGTGTCAATCGATGAACGCTATCGCGTTCGTTTAAGGGATTACCGCTTACCATCCAAGAGCAATGCGAAAACCATTTACGGTTTTCAAAATTGTCTTCGTTGTTCATTTGCCATTGACTTCACAGTTCCGCTTCAACTCATGGTTTCGCATTTTAATAACTAATCATTGTTTGTCCATGTGTTTGAGTCTGTAACTTGAAATAAATTCCTGGCTTCATATGCTCTGTTTCAACGATACCATAGTTCCACTTATGCCATTAAATTGTAGTTTCTTCTGTCGACAGGTTCTCCATTTGACCAAAAGACCATTCATCAACCATATTTGTTGTGATTCCTTTTTAAACCCCAATTTCTCACTTGATTGCATAGCTTGTGCATTAAACCCCGCAATGATTCCAGATCATATGTCTCACTCCATAGTGTTTTCAGAGTATCGATTTAAATATCATTGTGTCAACGATCCATTCAGTGATTGATGATTGAATTTAACAAATGCAAATTCATCCAATCTTCTCAAATATATATATAAAACCTTATATGCATTTCTTCTCAAGATACCATACCTGTCTTGACATTTACATCAAATCTCTCAATGATATACAAAATACCATTTCAAAACCTTATCTTCTCATAAGGTATAAACTGAGTCATTCCACACACATACTTACACACTTTAGGATCGAATTTTCTCCATATAGATACAATCAAACAATTACAAATAATTCCTCTTTGGCCTGATTTTCTGATCAATGGCCTTTCTGTCAAATTTGCCCGAAGGCTTACAACAAAACCCTATTTTTCAAAACCTACTTTCTACTACTCGCTGCTATATTTTTGCATTTGAGGCTTATTATTTTTATACAGAATAATCTGAACTAATTTAGGTTCAGATCCTCCATCATCTCAACAAATTCCTAAAAATCCTCAAAGTCCTAAAATCTATCCTTTCTCCCTAAGGATCCTCTTTAATCCCATAAAATCATGAAATTGATTCTAACTTAAGATTTACAATCAAATTTCAAATCTCTCATTCCCTATGTAATCTAAACTATCCTAATTCTCTAATGTTCTCGAATTATTCGAGAACATTTAAAAATTCCTCACAATACTTAATATCTCTCATTAAAATCACTCAAAACATTAATAATTACATAAGAAACCAATATTCTCTTGAAAACACAAGACCCCTATGTCTATTAAAATACAAAGTATTTTCTGAACCTAATGCCCCTGCATCATATAGTTTTCTCATATTGAGTATCATTAGGAAAACTTGAATAGCTAGTGCTTGATATGTCTTTAGATTTCATTCCCATCATTGTTATCTTTGTTTCATCTCCCGAATTGGAGCCTAAGTCAGGTTGTCTAGTTGCAACTGTCTTTTGCTTCCCCTTGTTGTTAAACTTATTTGGTTTCATCTCAGGATGAAGCTTCCAAAAATGAGCTTCATCATGACCCTCTTTGGAACAATGTTTTCATGTTAATTTTTCTCCTTCTTTCTTGACGGATGCATTCTTCTTTCCTTTCCCTTTGAACTTACTCTTACCCTTGTCTCCACTTGTGAATGGCTTCGTGATACCCTCTTGCGAAATTTTTTTTCCCTCTTGCTTCAAGATGTGTTGCCTAAACACAAACTTCATCTAAATTTGAAGGATTAATAAACATGAGAATAGTATGTCTTTGATAACTATGCAAACCTACAATGTACTTTAAAAAAGTTTCTTGAGATGTCAAATCTACACCCAAAATTAGTGCTCTTCTCCTAAACTCTTGAGTATAGATTTCCACACTTTGTCCTTTACCTTGCCTAAAGTTTTTCCAGTCCATTATAGCCTTTTTCATGTATGCTAATGGATAAAATTTTCTCCTTAAGGCAGCAACACAATCATTCCAAGAGGTTAATACCTTACCATGTTTCTTCATGTCCTCTTGAGTTTTGGCTTCCCACCAAATAAGAGCTACACTTTCCAATCTTAGTGAAGCAAGCTGAATATTTGTGTCATCATCCTTAATTCTTTGTATCCCGCAATACACTTCAAGATGACATACCCAATTTTCTAATCTTTCAGCATATACCTCTCCATCATACATAGGAAAATCAAACTTAATGTCAAGCTTTAAAAATGGAGTTTTACCATGACCTTTTGGAGAATGTGGAGGTATTTGTGAAGGGATTGTTGTGGAAGAATATGATGGTGAAGATGGTGGTGAGGATGGTGGTGAGGAGAATTACGGTGTCAAAAGTGGTTTGTCACCATTATCATTAAATTTTAGAGGCTTGTCTCCATTTCCTCCTTCTCATTTTGAAGAATTATCTCCCATTGGAGTATTGGGGCTCTTACCTTGCATCTTTGTGCTTCTCTCCTAATAAATAACTTTCACCATTCTTGTGATATCACAGAATGCTTTCTTGAAGGCTTTTTCATCCTCTGACATATTGTCAGGCTCTCCTTCATGTGACATACTTGCTGAAGCTTCAACTACAATTTGAGGAAGAATTTGTGGTGGAGATTGTGGCAAACTTTCTCTCCTTGTCCTTGACCTAACTTGAGGACTTGCAACCATAATATTTCCTTCTCATCTCTTGAGGATTAACCTTGTAAGCATCAGATGCGCTTGAAAACAATTAAATCCTCACTCAATAAGAAAATCAAAGCTCTGATACCAAAATTGATCTGTATGAGATATTAATGTAAAAGTGCTTGAGGTTGTATAAATTTCAAGTGTAAAAATTGATTTTTGTGAGCCTTGATGTTAAATTCTTAAACACATTAAGCATGAATTTAAACTCTGAAATAGCAGAAACAACAGAAAAATACACCATAAAAATAGCCATAACACAACAAGTGATGAAGAAGTTCACCTCTCTCAGGCTACATCTGCTTGGTCCAAATTCCAATGGCTTAGCCCTATATCATTACGCTAAAAAATGGTGATTACATACATTTATAGTGCTCAAATGGCTTCAAAACTATTTCCATTAGCTTCAGACTATAAAAAATTCATGTCTAGCCTCTTTCTGCTCCCAAATTGGTAAAAAAACTCCATTAGTGATGAGTTCCCCTAGCTTGGCTGCTAATCACACCACAAATTCCCCAAAATTTGGCACCAATCCTACAAATTCACCCCAAAATCTGCTAACCGAGTGCCATTTTGTCGTATTTTCGTCGCATTTTTTGGGACAGTTAAAATGCGCAATAACTCCCAAAAAATGAATTTTTAATTAGATTATATAATTGAATTATTATTTTTTAATTAAAAATTGGCGGGGGCCATGCCTACGCACCTGCGATTCCATTACAATGGTTGTATGGTAATATATGGGGGGGGGGCTAAGCCCTGGCCCCTTTCCCCAAACCTCCACCACATATAGTTTAAATGATGGTTTGGATGTATGGTTTTACAAAGAGCACCATGACCCGACGATTAAGAAGTTGCATTGTTATGAGGGAGATCTCAACATTGAATCCTACGGAGTGTTAACGCTAACCTTAACCAATTTTTTGTGGCCACTGTGCTACCACGTGGTAGCCTCCGGTTGGGCCATGTGGCAGCATGTGGTTGGCCACCAACCAACCAATAAAATTATGCCAAACAACACTAGTCAGGGCCAACCACGTGTCAGGTTGTGGTAGGCCCAAAAAATTTGACATTCAACCACTCACAAGAGGCCATGTGGCGACCTTCCACTGGCCCAAAATTTTTCCCAATCAACTGTCATTTTTGAAAAATTTTCCTATTTTGGAAAACGAACAGAACCTGTTTCCGAGATCATACAATGTCAGTTTTTTGAGAAATGTTGTGATAGATTTAAAACGATGAGATCTATGCAATTTTTCAGAATCCTCACCATTCCAATAACTTTCATTTTTTAGCATAATTTTAAGCACCCGATCACCTGGCCCGCCCAACACACAATTCCCCCATGGGCATTTGGGCACCCTACCTCCATGCTGGTGTGCCCAGGGCATGGACGTTCACTCTACTCTGCAGATTAGTGAGCAAAAATAATTAGCTCATCAATGACAAAAAAATATCATCAATTTTTATTTCCATGCTACATGATCAATCAATTATAAACCGGTTTTTAACACCCAAATATTAATTTAGTCAATTTTCTAAAAATCATTATGAGACCCCCTTGTGGGAACTTTGTACATGGGCATTAATGGGTTGAAATTACTTCTTTTATTTGGCTGCCCCTTTCTAAATCAGGTCGACCCACCAACTTGTCGCACGGGTTCCCTTGCTAGGCTGGCACCTTGGCGTGTTGGCCATCATGCAGCGATGCCCTCATGGGCGCCCGAGCGCCCTGCCTTTGTGCAAGTGTGCCCAAGGCATGGGCGTTCACCCTGTTTTGCAAATTAGTGAACACAAATCATTAGCTCGTTAATGAAAACAAAACATTATAATTTTTTAGTACCATGTTGTATAATCAATCAATTATAAACCGACTTTTAACACCCAAACATTAGTTTAGTCAAATGTCTAAAAATCATTATGAGACCCCTCGGTGGGATCTATATTCATGGGAAATCATGGGCTGACCTTACTTATAATATGCTAGCATCCCTTTCCAAGTTGGGTCAGCCCACCAAATCATCGCACAACCATCCCTACCATGCAAACGTCAGTGTTCCCAACTCGCAACGCCCCTATGGGCGCCCAGGCGTCCCTCCTTCGTGTGGGGGAATCCATGGCATGAGTGTTCGCTCTGCTACGCAAATTAGTAAAAAAAAATCATAATCTCATCAATAACAACAAAATATTATAATTTTTTAGTACGTCCATGTTGCATAATCAATCAATTATAAAACGACTTTTAACACCTAAACATTAATTTAGTCAATTTTTTAAAAATCATTATGAGACACCTTAGTGGGAACTCAATTCATCGGAAGTAATGGGGCTGGCCTTATAAATTCGCATTTCTTCCTGACTTCTATGTCACTTGGTTCACCTATTTCCAAAGTCCCCTGGTACGTCTGCTTAACGAACCATTAAAGTAAAAATTGGAAACTATGGTATAAACATAAATGAGCTTCTCTTCATTTCAAGAATAATATATTCTCTACTTAACAATTCCAACCACATGAAGATGGAAGATCATATGGCCCCTCCCTCCCTCACATCACTCTCAATTCCCCGATACACAATCTATCTATTATAATATATTTGAAAGAAACACAGTAACATTCAAACGTAAAAACTAGGAAAAAAAAATTAAGGTGAATGAAAGAGAACCAACCTAAAAGATATAAATACGTACATCGTACTTTTTAAAATTTACAAATAATTAATATTCTTCCCTATCCATATCATCATATATATCATCCACTTCAAAATTCATGTACAAAATATTCACCATATCAACATCATCATCTACAACATGCTCTTCTACATTTGGTTCAAGTTATTCATCCATCATAATTTTAATATCATATAGTTCATAAAAATTAGCATTGTATCGATTAACATATATTCCTTTAAATTCTTCGACATCTTTGTTTGATATTGCATGAACCCCCTGCTCCTCTACATCATCTTATTCTTCAATTTCATCTTCTTTCGCTACATTATACTTTACGGGCCTTCCTCTGGGATCATATCTAATAGCATATGACCCATTGACCAACCCGCTTTACCTGGAATGTATACATAAAATACCTGTTCATATTGGCTTGGAAGAACATAACACTCTGATCCTGGCTCAATATTCCTTGTATCAACCATGGTAAATTCATTAACATTCTCAATAACAGTTTTATCAGGGTCATGTTCATGGATTCATAGCCTAAACCATTTGACATTGAACACAAATATTTTGAAGGATTCAAAGTCTCACTCAAGTATATCATGTAGATAACCATAGTATCGATTCTCAAAGAGTTTTGGATGTATGTCACTTCTATAGGAAACATTGATAACTTGAAATATCCCACTATCAAAAGTTTTCATCTTTTCATCCAACCTTTTGATGTGAATTTTTGGCTATTGCACCATGTTTTGTTGTGGTGTTTCAACTAAAATACATCAAACACATAAAATTGCATTGTCAATTGATAAGAATGCATATTTATACTTGCAAAATTTAAAAATTAAGAAAAAAACATGCCATATGCATCAATATAATTATAAAAAAAACTTAGTAGTATGGGTGAATATGCTTTCCTGATAGTCCTTTAAACCATATGCTAAATCAATTTCCCACTGTGTAATATTGGTATCTTCAATACGTTGAGCTTATTTGACCAATGGAGACACACCATACCATGATAAGCTACCATTATTAGCTTTTTTTCATTGTTCAATCCATACCTTCATCCAATATTTATTGTTCTCAATGTATAAATGTATTGCATCACACTCTCGGCCAACTATATTAAAATGCAACAATTTACATATATATAATTAGTTACCATGTTATACCTTTGTAATAATGGTCTATCCAGGAATAATAAAAATCAAATAAGTACGATATACATAAAAAACAAAAGAGTCAAATGTGCTCCATAACTCCACTAACTCGTCGATAAGAGGTTCAATATATACATTCATCTCTTGGACCTAGTACTTACCTAATTGATTGAACATACAATACATAATTACTACATATATGAGAAAATAAAAAAAATTATAAGGCATAATTGAACATATATGAGTTAATTAACAAAAAATTATAGGACATAATTATGATACAAAGAAGACAAATGAGATGTTATTGTGCTAAAAAAAAGTATTCTAAACAAATTAATACATGGAATAATCATTGTCAACATTATGTGCTCCCTCAAAATTATGGAAACATGGGAGGAATAGTTTCTTAGGAGAGAAACTGGCAGGCGTCTCTGGTGCAGTGTGGTCAGATGAATCATCGTGGGTGGTATCCTCGGCCTCCTGCTTAGGCACCCCATTTCTATGTGTTATCTTCCCCCTAGCAGGTCGGTGTCAGTGCGTTTCACATGTCTTAACAAACTTCTCATTTCTCCCCTTTTTTGCCCTCCTGACCTTTGTTTTTTCTACCCTGTGGGGTGTGCTCAATGTTCATGTCGGCACAGTTCCAGGACAGTCCCTCACAGTTGGATGGGTCTCTAGAAGTGCAGGCCAATGCGTAGCCCTGACATGCGGAGGTTGTGGCCTTCTACTTTCTAGTGGCATCTGCCCCTAAATTCCAGAAGTAGATCCTATCGAAAATTTTCAAATACGCTGATGAAATTCTAAATATAGTTATAAGTGCACCCCAGGCATGTTCTAGAGCACTTCAGTTTCCTGACCGCATGATCATAGGCTATTTCATGGGATTATGGCCGTCGTCACTGTTGGAAATACTGAGAGGGGGGTGAATCAATATTTCTTTTCAATTTTTAAATTTACCAGTTAGATCACCTATATTTAGAACACAAAATGAACAATAAGAATAAATTCTTTTATTAATTTCTTCTTTACAATAAATCAAGTACAATATATGTAGGGCTCCAACCCTGGATGAAGACACCAATCTTCAATCTCCCAGGCTCCAACTTGTATTTACCAAGCACCGACTTAGACTTCCAAGGCTCCAACCTTGTCAATTCTGAGGCACCAACCTCAAAGGGATCCAACCCACCTGGTCTCTTGAGGACTCCTATCCTCTAGGGCTCCAACCCTATCTTCCAAGGCACCAATATTGTCTCTACGAGGCTCCAACCTCCTGCTTCATTTCGTCAAGATATATTTGGTTATACTTACGGCTCCCAATGTCTTCTTCAACAAGCCTTGACAATCTTCAGCTTACTCTTCATTGTAGTCTACACATCACGTCATCAATGACAACCTTTTCTTTGTAGAAGGTGTCACCACTGCTCTTCATCGTACCCAAACAATTTCTCCAAGTTACCTCATGATGGCTTCATCAATGCATCATCGTCTTCAACATTATCTTCACAAGATCTTCATTATTTCTTCAAGTTACTCCAATATCAGTCAAGTATTTTCAACAAAATGTCTTCAATCTGGAACCTTCTTCAAGGTCACTCCACAAGGGATCCAAGTGTCTGTCTTCTAGCTGCTTCAAAAATCCACTACTCCAAAGATGTCTTCACATGACACCTCAAATCAAACCAATTCTTCACAGTTCAAACCTTCAAAATGCTTTCCCTAAGATACTTTTCAAGGTAATATGCGATTTCAAGATATTCTCAAGATTATACCCAAGGGAGTCCAAATGCACTTCAAGATGTATATCGGTTTTTCATGAAGTCTGCTCCAAAGTGTGTCCTTACTAGGCTGCTCCAAGGCACTTTCAAGATCTTGCTCTCAAATATGTTCAAAGAAGGTTCCAAAGATTTTCTTCAAACAGTCAACAAGAGATCCATATACTATCACAAATAGCTTCCAAGATGCTTCAAAGATAATGTGTCACTGCAACTCCAAGTTCACTGTAGTCAAGATCATGTTTCAGTCATTTATCTGAGGTATGGATTTGACCATAGGTAAGTCATTCCAAGCTCTAGGTAGATTAACAATTCAACAAGGTCTACAATTATGCCTAATCTGAGTTATGAGACAACCCTCCAGCAGTCACAATAATTCTGTCAAGTTTAATCTTCTTCAACAAGTGATTGTCCAATCTGAGAAACTGTGGCTTATTCCAAGCTACTACAGTAGGTCCAAGTCACTGTGTTGACTTCAGAAAGTAATCCAAGCTGCAGTTCGAGCTACAGTCTACACAGGTTCTAAGCCACAAAAGTGTAGAATGGGTCACAAGGTTTGTGTGTTAGAGTATTGTTCAATATTTTACACAATCTGAGAAAACTGAGCCTTTGCCCATAACAATTCTTCACACTATCCAACCCAAGGAATGATCCGAGCTCTTCTTCAAATTCCAATGAAATGTCCAAGCCACTAACCAAGAATCTAATCCAAAATAATGATACACAGTCAATTCAAAATAATTATGCCATTGTCCAAGCTGTCCTGTAGATTTCAGACCCAAAAAACAAATATTCACTGCTGCCCTTTCTTCTTTAACTACAAACTGTCTTCACTGCAATTAGAAATCTGAACCACTTTCTATTCTGCCCATCCGAGAATCTCAGAGATGAGTTTGCGAAATTCTATCTCTAAATGAAAAATTTGTCCACATATTTATAGTGGTTTGCCAAATTTTAAAGGACACATCTGTTTGGAGGGAGGCCGACATGAATGTGTGAATGTAGGTTGGTTGGCCTAAAAATAATATTTTTCTAACTTAAAAATTCATTTTCTCTTAGGATATTTGGAGTTAAGAGTTGAGTGATGGCTTGTTAGAAAGAGGGAAAAATCCTCTTTAAGATGGTATAGGATTCATGTGGAAAGGATGCATCCAAGCTATCCAAAACTAATTTTCTTTGTGACTGCTTCTGAAATATTTAGTGCATAATATGATTAGGACAATATGGCTTCTTTTTTTAGCTTTTCCATTGTTTTTCTTCTCCATTATTTGGCTTCTTCATCATCATAGGAACATGTAGGACATCCACAGCATCATGGTAATGTCCAGAAATGAGTGCATCACTCATGTCATCACATAATGGTGCAGTGATATGTTATAGTGCAACATTATTAGGAGAACTTCAAAAATATTCTTCCATCCCTCATATTATCTCCAACCATGATCATTATAAGTCACCATCAATTCTCATCCAAGATCATCCAATTGTATGACATCATCATATGACATCATTGGTTAAGATCTAGATCATCAAGTGAATGCAACATTAGATCAAGTACTTAGGGCTTCCTTCATTAGTGGTTTGACTTCTTCATGACTTGACATCTTCATTGATAGTATCCTAGTCAACCAAGAGTCATGGCATCATCATCTAGAACCAGGCTTCTCAAGAATATTGACATCTCGGTCAATGCCACATTGACATCAATGACGACCTTGATTAACAATCTCCCCCTTTGTCATTGATGGAAATATTCTTGCCCTTCTAATCTCTCTCTCCCTTTGACATCAATGGCAAATGGGGTGCCCAAATACTCCCCCTGTCAAGCTGTTTTTTTTTGTCATGAATTGTAGTCCTTCATAGGTATGTTACTCCCCCTTACATGGTGCTTTTTCTTCTAGAAATATGTTCAAAGATAGATGTGTTTGCATTTATTCATGTGATGCACCATCTCCCCCTGTCTGCACAAATTCCTTTAGCTCGTGAAGGATTTCTCACCTTGTTTGATCAAGTTGAAGGCATCATCATAATATCATGTTTTTCTTTAATGGAGTTATTTCCGAGAGATGATTTATCAAGATTTTCCATGTGTAACTCATCAAGTATTTCATAGGGCCCACTCACGGATCACTTTATGCAAGAATACTCAAGAATCACAAACTCCCCCTAACTATATGCATGGTCTCTTTTTGACAGGGTTTCACCATCAAATACTTGGAATATCAAGGATGACTTCATCTAGTCAACAACATGTGTTGTTCGTTGGAGTGTTCAAGAGACTTCCGGATTCAACTTGTTTACTTCTCCATACTTGTGTAACTTTCTTCTCTGGCATGGTTCTAGCTTATGCAGGGGCCCAAGTCAAGTTACAATCACATGCCATATGTCTAATGTTATGGCAATCGAAGCATTCTATCTTGTTCATGAAAAAATAATCATGACTTATTCTTGCAAAATTTCTTCCAGGAGATTGACGGGGATCATTATATTTGTCTTTGTGATATGCCCTACAATCTTTTTCCATGTGCCCAAAGTTTGTACAAGAATAGAAATATCCAAAAAATATACTTTGGTACCTGGGAGATGAAGAGTTCCTTGAAGTACTTTTGAAGTCTTTTTGCCTTGGGATTATTTGATGATATTCATTGCTTTTTGTATTCTTGACACCATATGCAAGTCTCCTTGGAGTATAATTTCTTCCTTTGTTGTCTTGATTCTTCTCCTTGCCTTTGTTGGAACTAGGAGCATCAACATTTCTTTCTAGGTTCCTCACATCTTTGTTGTTTAAAGCATTATCATTCTTGCTTGAGGATTCACCTACATAGCCAAGACCTGATTTATCAAGGGGAGACCTTTGCTGACTTAGGATGTCATCTAGTGTTTCAGAGCTTTTCATGTTTTTATTCAGCAATTCAACTTCCTTTTAAAGAAAGAAAATTTCTTCTTTCAACTTTTCACAATCTTCATCTTTCATAAGTAGTTGCTTCTTCATTTCTTCCATCATCGTTGTTGCTTCATGTGCTTTGATTTTAAGGGAGATGATATTTGATTTCATTATGAAGACTTCTTCATTATCCTTTGCAAGATTTCTCTCCATTTGTTCTTTTAATCTTGTAGCTTCACATGTTTCGGCCTTGAGAAGATTGATGTCTGATTTTAGTTTCAAGATTTCTTCATCCTTTTCGTCTAGTTGGCATATCATGGTGTTTCTTTCCTTTTCTGCTTCATTAACTTTTCCTTCTATGAATGAAAAATTTTCCATCACCTTCTCAACTCCTTACACTTTTTTCTTTGCTTCTTCTAGTTGAGATCTAAGAGAGGAGACCTCTTCCTTGTATTGACCAATCTCTGCTTCAAGATTGTTCAAGCTATTAAGTCTTTGTTCAAGGTGGCTTCACAAAGTTTATTCCATTTTCTTAGCCTTATTAAATTGATTTGTCATAGACATGACTTCTTGATGACACTTTATTTTGTTTTGATGAAATTTCTCTTTAATTTTGGCGAGCTCCTCATCTCTTTATTGTACTTGAAGCTTGACAAAGTCAACTTCATTCCTTGTCATGTCTTGGTTACCATCTTGTGTTTTCTTCTTAAGTTCCTCATTTTCCTTTTTCAAACTTTTAATCTCTTCCATGGAAGCCATAATTTTATTCATGAGATCTTCTTCAAAGTCTTCTTTGTTCTCTTCATCTTCTAGGTCTTCTTTAGTCTTGTTGTCATCTTTCTTATCTTTAGCTTCCTTGACGAATTCTAGACTTCTCTCTTGTTTTCCATCATCTTCTTGACTAGAGATCATTGAAAACGCTCCTTTTGAGAATCATGAAGTTTGTCCCATATGAATTTTGTTGACAAACATTTTTCAAAATTTGCCTTCACAGAATTTGGTAACCCATTCAAGATTGCCTTCATTGCTCTTGTATTGTACTCCTTGGATTCTTCGTCCATCGTGTCATTAGTAATCACTAATTTCCAAACTTCAATTCCTTAAGTCTTTAACAAATTCCTCATTCTTGCCACCCATATATCAAAATTTCCATTGAACAATGGAGCCTTCGCAAATTGATTTACTTCAATTTCAATGGTTGAAGAAGACACATCTTTAGGAGGATTGGAGAATTTCTTCCTTGGCTTTGCCATTTGTGTTCTAATGATCAACCTTCAAGCTATTAGGCTTTGAGTGAAGGTACTGGCTTTGATACCAATTGTTGGAAATACTGAGAGGGGGGTGAATCAGTATTTCTTTTCAATTGTAAATTTTACTAGTTAGATCACCTATATTTAGAACACAAAATGAACAATAAGAATAAATTCTTTTATTAATTTCTTCTTTACAATAAATCAAGTACAATATATGTAGGGCTCCAACCCTGTATGAAGACACCAATCTTCAATCTCCTAGGCTCCAACCTGTATTTTCCAAGCACCGACTTGGACTTCCAAGGCTCCAACCTTGTCAATTTTGAGGAACCAACCTCAAAGGGCTCCAACCCACCTGGTCTCTTGAGGACTCCTATCCTCTAGGGCTCCAACCCTATCTTCCAAGGCACCAACCTTGTCTCTATGAGGCTCCAACCTCCTGCGTCATTTCATCAAGATATATTTGGTTATACTTACGACTCCCAATGTCTTATTCAATGAGCCCTGACAATCTTCAGCTTACTCTTCACTGTAATCTACACATCACGACATCAATGACAACATTTTCTTCGTAGAAGGTGTCACTGCTACTCTTCATCATACCCAAACAATTTCTCCAAGTTACCTCATGATGGCTTCATCAATGCATCATCGTCTTCAACATTATCTTCACAAGATCTTCAATATGTCTTCAAGTTACTCCAAGATCAGTCAAGGCTTTTCAACAAAATGTCTTCAATCTAGAACCTTCTTCAAGGTCACTCCACAAGGGATCCAAGTGTCTGTCTTCTAGCTGCTTCAAAAATCCACTGCTCCAAATATGTCTTCACATGGCTCCTCAAATCAAACCAATTCTTCACAGTTCAAACCTTCAAAATTCTTTCCCTAAGATACTTTTCAAGGTAATATTGGATTTCAAGATATTCTCAATATTATACCCAAGGGAGTCCAAACACACTTCAAGATGTATATCGGTTTTTCATGAAGTCTACTCCAAGGTGTGTCCTTACGAGGCTGCTCCAAGGCTCTTTCAAGATCTTGCTCTCAAATATGTTCAAAGAAGGTTCCAAAGATTTTCTTCAAACAGTCAACAAGAGATCCATATACTATCACAAATAGCTTCCAAGATGCTTCAAAGATAATGTGTCACTACAACTTCAAGTTCACTGTAGTAAAGATCAAGCTGTTGTTGCAAGGTCTTCAGTCATTTATATGAGGTATGGATTTGACCATAGGTAAGTCATTCCAAGCTCCGGGTAGATTAACAAGTCAACAAGGTCTCCAATTGTGCCTAATCTGAGTTATGAGACAACCCTCCAGTAGTCACAGTAATTCTGTCAATTTTAAGCTTCTTCAACAGGTGATTTTCCAATCCGAGAGACTGTGGCTTATTCCAAGCTGCTACAGTAGGTCCAAGTCACTGTGTTGACTTCAGCAAGTAATCTGAGCTGCAGTACAAGCTACAGTCTGCACAAGTTCTGAGCCACATAAGTGTAGAATGGGTCACAGGTCCGTGTGTTAGAGTATTGTTCAATATTTTACACAATTTGAGCAAACTGAGCCTTTGCCCATAATAATTCTTCACACTGTCCAACCCAAGGAATGATCCGAGCTCTTATTCAACGTCCAATGAAATGTCCAAGCCACCAACCAAGAATCTGATCCAAAATAATGATACACAGTCAGTTCAAAATAATTATTCCATTGTCCACGTTGTCCTGTAGATTTCAGACCCAAAAAACAAATATTCGTTGCTGACCTTTCTTTAACTACAAATTGTCTTCACTGCAATTAGAAATCTGAACCACTTTCTATTCTGCTCATCCGAAAATATCAGAGATGAATATGAGAAATTATGTCTCTGAAATGAAAATTTTGTCCACATATTTATAGTGGTTTTCCAAATTTGAAAGGACACGTCTGTTTGGAGGGAGGCTAACATGAATGTGTGAATGTAGCTCGGCTAGCCAAAAAATAACATTTTTCTAACTTAAAAATTCATTTTCTCTTAGGATATTTGGAGTTAAGATTTGAGTGAGGGCTTGTTAGAAAGAGGGAAAAATCCTCTTTAAGATGGTATAGAATTCATTTGGAAAGGATGCCTCCAAGCTATCCAAAACTAATTTTCTTTGTGACTGCTTCTGAAATCTTTAGTGCAGAAGATGATTAGAAAAGTATGGCTTCTTTGTTTGGCTTCTCCATTTTTTGTCTTCTCCATTATTTGGCTTCTTCATCATCATAGGAACATGTAGGAAATCCACATCATCATGGTAATGTCCAGCAATGAGTGCATCACTCATGTCATCACATAATGGTGCAATGATATGTTATAGTGCAGCATTATTAGGAGAAATTCAAAAATAGTCTTCCAACCCTCAAATGATCTCCAACCATGATCATCATAAGTCATCATCAAGTATCATCCAAGATAATCCAAGTGTATGACATCATCATATGACATCATTGGTTAAGATCTAGATCATCAAGTGCATGCAACATTAGATCAAGTACTTAGGGCTTCCTTCATTAGTGGTTTAACTTCTTCGTGACTTGACATCTTCATTGATAGTATCCTAGTCAACCAAGAGTCATGGCATCATTATCTAGAACCAGGCTTCTCAAGAATATTGACATCTCGGTCAATGCCACATTGACATCAATGACAACCTTGATTAACAGCCACGAACCATTAAAAGTTGGATCGAAAAGAACTGGAAGCCTCTAATCTTTGGAAAAGTTATCTCCTCTTTCTATGGAAATGGTTCTTCAACTTCTACTTCGAGAATAGAAAGGATCGAGATTTTTTCTTCGGAAGTGGTGCTTACTTTATGGGATCTTAAGGATTGTATATGGATAGATGGAGCCTAAGCTTTAACCCTGAATGCAAGGTTCCTACTTCGGTTTCGATCTAGGTCAAACTTCCATACCTTCTTACGCATTGGTGGAATGATGCTACCTTCGGGTTGATTGGTAATTATTTGGGAAAATATATAGAATGGAGCTCTACTTGAATGGTTCATGAGGCACAATACTTGTTAAGGTTTTGAAAATGGGGTAGCAGGCTAAGTGGGCTTGATTTCAGGGAATCCCACTTCTTCACCCCTGTGAGCATCACCCGATGCAATGAGTGTTAAGTGGACTATTCAAAATTCATGAGAAATCAGTCAGTTATGACTACCTCTCATAGAAATGGTCATAGATTAATGACTTACTTAAATTCAGTTGAATCCAAAAAAATGGTATCTAATATAATGCACTGAAAAAACCACTCAATACTTAAATACAAAGAGTGAAGGGAGCTCTATTTGAATGGTTCATGAGGCACAATACTTGTTAAGGTTTTGAAAATGGGGTAGCAAGCTAAGTGGGCTTGATTTTGGGGAATCCCAATTCTTCACCCCTGTGAGCATCACCCGATGTAAAGAGTGCTAAGTGGACTATTCAAAAATCATGATAAATTAGTCAGTTATGACTACCTCTCATGGAAATGGTCATAGATTAATGACTTACTTAAATGTAGTTGAATCCCAAAAATGGTATCTAATATAATGCATTGCAAAAACCCCTCAATACTTATATATAGAATGCTTTGAGCCACGGGATGGCTTCTTGTCTTGCACTACGATCTGTGTTGAACTAAACTTGGAAAAAGGCATGTCAGGGGTCTTTAATCTCTATATGGATATTTTTACCCACGTGCAAGGGGTAGACTATGACCATTTTCCCTTCAAATATAAAATGTGTAATGAATATGGCCATTTTCCCAAAAAATATGTGAAAGTTCAGGAGCATCGTGAGACTCTCTCGGGAAAGATGAATGTGTTAGCCCCCTATGAATTTTTTGAAAAGCAAAGTAAGGGGCTAAATTGTTTCTGAGCCTTCAATGAATGCATATCCCCTGGATACACATCATCCTTGAAGTCTCCTATGCCTTTGCCCTGTGATGAAATCTTCTCTACTGATTCCCATTATGAAGCCTCTATGATTGCAAAAAATTGTGCTCCTGAAGGCCTTCATTTTCCCTTGGTACCCCTGCAAAATTGTCCATTTCATCCCTTTTTCCCTTTTCAAAGTTCCCCTTTCACCCCAAATTCCCTCCCCTAATCCTTCTAAAACCTCTCCAAAATCCCCCCTAAACCATGCACACACCCCTGGTGTAGTTTTATTTCCCCTTATTTCCCCTATCGTTACCCTTGGTTGGCCTGAAAATGCACTTAAAATGGGCCATAAATCCATTTTCTACCCTATAATGGTCTTAGCCCCTTTGGCCAGCCCCAGAACCATATTTCTTCCCATGTAGCCTGGTGCTATAAACACCCACCAGCCCACAAGAGCGCTTAACGCAGATATGTATCGGGCGAATTTTGAACCGTCAATCTGCACCGATCGGATGGTCATCGCGAACCCCGTAGCACCCATTACCCGACCTTTCACCACCGGTTCATCGCATTGTCAACCGTCCGATAAACCAGCAGATCCAACGGTCCGTACTTCACCCTCCACCTGGTGGTCCCTGCAACCACGCCAACACTGTTCATAAACCACCGGTTTCTATCACACCGCCTTTCGGAGGTAGGCGGTATTTTCCGATGGTCCAGCGATTCCACTCATCGCGCGACGCGTGGCAGCGGAACTGTTTGAAAACCGCCCACTCATCGCGCGTTATCGTTCGGTACGAGACGCAGAGCGATATACATATCAGCCGTCTGATCCGCGATCGCCCATCCAACGATTGTCGCTTCACGAAGTTGTGCGGAGTTTAACCAAAGGCATCCGTACCCCTGGCCCATTGTTTGTCGCCCTCCACCGCGTCCCCAGCCGTCGATCTCCTCCTGAGATCGGACGGCCCAGATTTATTCTCACCCCCGCCGTTGACTGTCCCGTCATCTCCCGGACCCGACACGTCACCACTCCACGTTTCTCCACCGTACATCTGCCCGCCCCCGTTATATATGTTCATTCCACAATCAAACATTCATTTTTTACGTTAAATTTCTATGCACTTTGCCAACCTTCACCAAAGAATTTCTCCACCATTCCTCTGCATTTTTTCGCCTTTCTCCGTCGTCCCACTATCACCCTCGCAGTCACTCACATCATCCGACCCCATGCATTGTTTTCTTAATAGTTTTCGTGTTTTTGCAGGGTTACAAAGAGGCGAAAAACCACCATGGTTCATGTGTACTATTGTAATGGCACGCTGCGCAGAGAAAGTTGGATTTGGAAGCTGGTACTACAAGGAAATGTCTGGAAAGATGGCGACAGCATAAATATTATCAAAGGACAGTTCAATCTCCGCGAAAACCTATCCGGCGCCATTATAGCCCAGATTTTGCAGATTAAGACATTTACAAAGCGGCAGAGAAATAACAGCTAATGCTCAACGAGTTCAATGTTCAGTATTGAAGAACTTTGAGCCTTAATACAGTGGTTTAGAGGCAAAGCACCAGGTTAGCGACATCATGGATCACACAGAGGGTACAGCACGCAGAAAACCATATCATCGGGGTTTTCACATCAGCAGAATGTTTCTTCCTGAGCACGGACACAATACGCATTATGGTTTCAGGATACATTGTGTCCAAGAGAAGTTCCCCCCCCCCTACAGCAGTCCTATGCTATTAGAAGCATTTTTTGCACAGTATGGTAGACCCTAGCATCATTTATTTACCTTTTCGTTTATTCACTAGAAGTACTACAGAATGATGCAGCAAAGTACATCAGAGACATACCTAGGGTAAATGGAAACCTGACGAAGACCACTCTTTCACCCAAGAGTGTCCCAGATTAATGCACAGAATTTATACAGAGTGGGCTTCAGCCTTCTTCCTCTTTTGAGTTTTTAATGCTGCATTTAGTTTTTCACCTACCTTCTCTGTGCCACTGGAGCTATAAATTCATGAAGAAACTCATTGTAAAGGTTGTTGATAAGTTATCAGAGAATTGCAAGCAGTTTCTTTGAGACATAGTCTCTGTGTAAAGTTGTAAGATAGGCTAAGGAAGATGTTTTCAGACTGAGTATTCGACTATTGGCATTGTTGTACTTGACTGGTATTGCTATTTAATATGACAAGCACATTTCTTTGGATCCTGATCTAAAGCAGCGATGATGTTTTCCTATCTCTGTGTTTTAATTCATTTCATTTCGTTTCTGCTGGCTTGAATCAGAATATTGGCATAAGATTTACCCTTTTTAGGTACCCTATGTTTCTGCTCTCCTTGCCTTTGATGTTTTCTGCTAAATGTGTTTTCTAAGAATTGATTTCAGTTAATTTAACCAGTGTAGTGGATGTTATTGCCTGCTCTCTGATGTATGAATTGAATGAATCAGTTCTTAAGATGTTCTGGTTGGGATTTAGTTGGAAGATTTGGGAACACTGGGGATTAGAGTTAGCCCTGTCCACTAGGATCCTTGTGCAACCAGCTGGTCTTTAACTGTGCGTCCTGAATCTGTGTTGTCTCCTCCTCTCTTACCATTCCATACCACACTTTCATCTTTAAGATCCAATGTTTTAGATGACTAGCCCAATTGAAAGCCTGCCTATTGATTAGCAAGAAAATCCTTTCCTGACTCCATTGCCCAATGGTCTTGAATGATCCCTGGAATACTTCACCTCTGCCTTAATCCTCTTTTCTCATCTTGTCTTACATTGAACCCTTCTTTCCTGATAACCAGCAACCAAACAATCAAACAAACAAACCCTGTGCCTATAACTAGCCTAACATCTTAACACTGAGCTTTAAAGTCACATATCTTTGATAATCATAGAGAGATCCCTCTCTGGACCCAGGAGGGCTAGATCTTGAGGTCTGAAAGTGGTTTGATGTTGTCTCATCTTTTGGTCTTGCCAATCTCGCCAAACACATGGGAACCCCAACATAATGGCAACTCCACTGGGGAAAAATCTGAGAGCCTATAACTGATAACATTTGTCTGTCACCCGTCGTTGTCACCAACATAATGGCGACTCCGCTGGGGAATCTGATTATTTCTCACCTCACTACATCATAAGAGCCTCAGAAACCTAGAAACTCTGGTTAGGTTGGCAGTTAAACGTCCCTATTCACAGATTAACCTCTATACCATTTTTTGTTTTATCCCACACTCTTAGACAGAGTCTGGAAAGGGCCAGGTAGCCTCCAGATCTCACACTCTTTCAGAGGTGACATATCTGGTAAATTCCCTCACAGTCAATCTCTGGTTAGAGTTTGTTGTGTCTGGAAGATATCCCTGAAAGGGGACATCTCATAAGCATTGTGGTGGACAGTGTAACCTCCAAAAACATTCTAAACCTTCCACCTGGAAACTCCACAATTCCTAAACGATTTAAAGACTCCACTGGTGATCAGTAGGCCTACTGATTATCTTGGTTCACATTAGAATCCACTGGGAGACCAAATCCATTACAACATCAGCCACATTAGAAGTAACAAGTAGGGTTAAGTTGCTTGGTTAGAAAACAACATTCTGGCTTCAAGAACCATTCATACAAGAGCTTACCCTAACCCAGACCCACCTAAAATAGTTGAAAACCCTAAGAGCATCCTCAAGGGATCTCCTACACATAAGCAGTCAACTGTTTCCAGCCACATCCATAGAGCTAACTCTACACCAGAAAACTTTACAGCTCTATCAGACCCACTTTTTGACCTAGGCACTCAAAATAGTTTGCCAAGAGCTAGGTCATTCAGTGTTCTAGACCAGCCAGACCTTGAGTTTCTTGCTTCACCACCTCAAAGTGGTAAGCACCTTGGGAATAGATAGACCCCTCCATCTACACCTCCTGATATACACTTCATTCAGAACTTGGGGCTCAGTCACCCTAAATCTACTCATCAGTCTTCTGTTGGTCATAATATCCCTGTCATCCATATACCAGCTACCCAACTCAACCCTTTACCTCATCAAAACACCATCATGGCACCCTGGTATGCATCTCTGGTTTTACCCCAGCCTCTAGTGCCTTTACCCAATGATTATCAATCAAATATCCCACACTTCACTGCAAAAGAGTCTACCACAGCCCAACACCATGTAGATAGGATGGAAGATTCTTTTGACTACATGGAGATAGATGATGATACAGTCAAAATGAGAATATTTGCCCAGAGCTTAGGAGGTAATGTGAAGAAACGGTTCAAAATCCTACCTCCTAATAGTATCCAAGACCTTCCCACTTTGTATTAGACTTTCATAAACAAATGGGAAGTCAAGGCCAATCCTCTCCAACTCCTAGCAGAATATATGAGCCTTAAGAGAAACGTAGGAGAGAGTGTCCATGATTACACAACAAGGTTCAACCGCATTTACAATGCTCTTCCTCCACATATGAAACCTCCCCAAGGTATGGCTCTAGCGAAATATCCTGAAGGTTTTGATGCTAACATGGCCTACCAGCTTAGGGAGAGAGACTACAACACACTGGAAGACATGCAAAAGGGAGCAGTGAGTGTAGAGGCTAATCTAATTAAGAAAAGAGCAAGATTGAGAGCTGAGAAAAGGGTAACATATAGATATGACAATGTAGCTATTACACGTTAGGATTTGAAAATGCCATGATGCAGGTTAGAGAACAATATGAACTTAGAAGCAAAAAGAGCCAAGAAACTGCCAAACCAAAAGCTTCTGAGGTCACCATCAAGAAAAAACCTGAGAAAACTTCTAAAGAAACTGCTGAAAGTAACAAATCAGCAGCTGAGAGTTCTAGAAACAGCAAATAAAAAGACAACCAAAACACTGATACACAAGGTAAACCAACTAGCAGCACTAGCACTGCAGTTAGTGCTCCTAATAAAACTATCACAAACACTGTACATAACGAGAATCGGCACACTGATTCAGCCACTAAGGCAGTGGCTAGCCAAACAGAGTTGAACATTCCAGAGAGTCAGTCCACTTTCAATTTGGAGAGTGAGATTGCAAAAATTAAAATCTCTGTACCACTCTCTGAGCTGGCCACTCAGGATGTATATAAAGGCCAAATTTTGAAAGCATTAAATTTAGGCGAGAACAATGACACTGTAAATCTGAGTGATGATCAACTTGCCCTTCTGTTTGGCCCAAAGATAGAAGGAAAGTTTCAGGAAGGGGTAGTGCCCCCTTTTTATATCAGTCTTAATATCCATGATAAGATTCTCCACAATGCAATGCATGATTTTGGGGCGTCACACAACCTGATGCCTAAAGTAGTGATGGAAAGGTTAGGCCTAGAGATAACTCGTCCCTACAAAGACCTATATTCATTTGACTCTAGCAGAGTAAAGTGTCTTGGCCTAATTAAAGATTTATGTGTGAGCCTTGCCTAGATTCCATCAAAGTGTATGGTCATGGATGTCGTTGTGGCAGATGTGCCACCCAAGTATGGCATGTTATTGTCAAGATCATGGGGAGCCAAGCTGCAAGGCACAATGCAGATGGATGGGGCCTATGCCACAATCCCAATCTTTGGCCAACTTAGACGACTGTACAGAGAGTCACAAATGAAATTCCTGGTCAGTAGCCCCGAGAAGCCTGAAAACTCACCTTTATACTCTGTACATACAGACCTTGACTCCTTCATCCTCTATAGTGATGAATCCTCAGAAGGGTCAAAGTCCCAAAACGGAGATACCAACAAGGAAACAGTGCCCATGGACTTTAACATAATGGCTACTCTAGACTTGGAGGAGGAAGACGTAGAAAAATTTGAACAGTGCACTGTAACAAAAGCTCAAAGTGAACTAGAAATAGAATGCAATCAACCAACTAGTCACCCCTCTGATTTCCACACACATGATGAAAAACAAAACAACCCACAGCCTAGTGCAGCTCCTATAATGCAACATAATGGCGAACCCAGCTGGAGGGAAGGAAGTGATGATAAAACGAGAAATGAACCCTTGTGGGAGATGAATTTCGATGGGTCATGCACCAAGAGAACTGCTGGAGCAAGGGTGTGGATACATAACACAGAGAGTGACTACGCAGAGAGTCATGCCTGCAACCTGCACTTCAAATGTACAAACAATATTGCAGAGTATGAGGCTCTTATCCTAGGTTTAAACCCATTGAGGAAATTAGGAGCCCGTAAGATAACTGTGTGTGGAGACTCTGAGCTGATTGTTAAACAAGTGAATGGTGAATACAAAGCGAAACATCCTAGATTGAGAGCTTACAGGAATGACACTATGGATTTAATGAAAAAATTTTTTGAATACGAATTAGTGTTTGTTCCTAGGAGTCAAAATGTCATTGCAAACGGATTAGCTTTCTTAGCTAGTTCATACCCTAGGACTCCAAGCAACCAACAGATCATCATTTAGACCAAATTCAGACCTGCAGTGTCGGACAATGAAAAATATTGGTAGGTTTTTGAAGGAGATAAATAGATTGAGGATTTCCTGGTGGGCAGAAACGAGTTTGAATTTTCTGATTCAGACTCCAAATCTGACAGTAGCTGCCAAAGTGAAGAGTCCTCAGATGAGGAAGAGACACCCTATAACATAGAAATAAACACTTTAAACGAACAGATTGGAAATCCAAACGAAGAATGTGAAAATGCAGATAGTAAAGAAGTAGAGGTGCTGCAGACCAAAGATAAGAACATACCGCGAGCTCTGGCACCTTTAGAAGGCCTTTTTGACTTCGATGATGTAGCAAAAAATCCCACTATAGAGCATGCAGACTTTGATGTCGAGGAATGCAACATAGGCACTGAAGATAAACCAAAAATGATCAAATTGGCTAAGTCCCTTCCTGCAAACATGAAAAGGAAATACATTGACCTGTTCAATGAATTCATTGATGTGTTTGCTTGGAGTTATGAGGACTTAAGGGCCTATGACACAAACATCATACAACATAAGATACCCTTGAAAGAAAATCAGAAACCCTTCAGACAAAAACTTCGCAGAATAAACCCAAAACAATTACCTGTAGTGGAAAAAGAGATTAAGAAGATGTATGAAGCAGGTATAATTGTTCCTGTGAGGTTCTCTGACTAGGTATCAAACCTAGTGGTTGTGAGAAAGAAAACAGGGGAGATCAGATTTTGCATTGATTTTAGGAATCTTAAGAGAGCGTCACTCAAGGACAATTACCCTTTGCCAAAAATGGAACATATTCTTCAGAGGGTAGTAGGTTCTAAAAGGATCTCCCTGCTAGATGGTTTTTAAAGTTACAACCAAGTCTTAGTAATCCCAGAAGACCAACTCAAGACAACCTTTACCACCCCATGGGGCACTTTTATGTATGTAAAGATGCCTTTTGGATTGATGAATGTTGGTGCAACCTTCCAAAGAGCAATGGACGTCGCTTTTTCAGATGAAATAGGAAACTTCATTGTCATCTACCTGGATGACATAACAGTCTACTCCAAGTCTGAGGAAGAACACCTAGAGCACCTGAGAAGAGTTTGAAAAATGCAGAAGGTTTGGTCTGTCACTGGATCCTAAAAAGACTGTATTTGGGCTGCAAGAAAGTAAGCTTCTTGGCCACATTATATCTGAGAAGGGAATTAGGATAGACCCACAAAGAGTTGAGGGAATACTACAAATCACACACCCAAGAAACATCAAAGAGTTACAATCCTTCATTGGGAAAATCAACTTCTTAAGGAGATTTATTCCCAACTTAGTTGAACACCTTAGAAATATGACTAACATGCTGAAGAAAGGTGTAGGAGTTAAGTGGACTGTTGAAGCTAAGAAATCTTTTGAATCAGTTAAACTTGCACTCACCCAGGCTCCTGTCCTAATCAACCCCAATTTCTCAAAATATTTCCTAATTTTTTCATTTGCCTCCAAGCATACAATAGCTGCAGTCCTACTGCAGAAAAACCCAGAGGGAATGGAACAGCCCATTTCTTTCTTTAGCAAAGCACTCAGGGATGCACCCTTGAAATACAACATTATGGAAAAACAAGCCTATGCTCTGATTAAGGCCTTGAAAGACTTTAGGGTGTACATACTGCATTCCCACAACATAGCCTATGTGCCAAATATAGTGGTAAAAGATATATTGTCCCAAGACCCAGATGAGAAAAGGGGCAAATGGATTGCTGTGATCTTAGAATACGACCTTGAGATAAAACCCACCAAATTGATCAAAGGTCAAGGCCTAGCTCAATTAATGGCTGAATCAAATCTACAAGCCCTAGAAATTAACATGGTAAATACCTTGGATGAGCAACAAGAATTGCATGATCCCACTGTTGAGGAAAATTTTCAGAGCTCTCCTTGGTATTCTGACATTTTGTATGTGCTTACACACCTCAATGCCCCTCCTGAACTATCAAAGACCAAGGCCAAATTCTTAAAGCTAAAAGCCAGGAGCTATTGCATAATGAATAAAGGTTTGTACTAGAAAAATCTGAATGGCTTATTGCTTAAATGTTTGCCTGAGTCTGAAGCAGAAAAGATTAAATAAGAATTCCATGCAGGAGAGTGTGGAGGTCACCTGAACTGGAAAGCCACTGCAACAAAATACTCAGAGCTGGCTACTATTGGCCTACACTCTTCAATGATATCCATAAGATGATAATTGCCTACCACAAATGCTAGATTTTTGAAGGCAAAAGAAAACTTCTCCCCTTACCTCTACAACCCATCACTGTTGAAGGTCCCTTTTTGTAATGGGGCCTATATTTCATAGGGGAGATTCACCCTGCTTCTTCTGCACAACACAAATGGATCCTGACAGCCACAGACTACTTCACTAAGTGGATAGAGGCCATACCTACTAGGAATGCCACAAATTCAGTCATCATTAGTTTCCTAGAAGGTCATATCCTCTCTCTAAGCCAGTCCAAGGAAAATAATCACTGATAATGCTGCTGCTTTCGGATCCAAGAAAATGGTTGATTTTTGTCACAGGTATCAAATAGAACTTGGTCATTCAACTGCCTATTACCCTCAAGGTAATGGATTAGCTGAATCATCAAACAAGATCTTGGTGGCCATCATCAAGAAGTTGTTAAAGGAGAACAAAAAGTCGTGGCATAACAATTTAGTTCATGCTTTGTGGGCTAACAGGCTTACAACAAAGAAATCCATTGGCATGTCACCATACCAGCTTGTCTATGGAACAGAAACAGTGTTTCCTACCAGCCTTGGAATACCAGTGATCAAACTTATTCAAGAGATACAGACAGAAGAAGACAACATGGTGAGGAGAATAAACCAGACAATTCATCTCCAACAAACAAGGGAAGAGGTCTATAACAGAGATATCAAGGTTCAGGAAAATATAAAGAGGTTGTTTGAAAAAAGAACCAAAGCTGTTGATTTCAAAATTGGAGATAAAGTTCTGAAGTGGGACTCAAGGAGAGAGGACAAAGGAAAGCACAGAAAATTTGACAGTTTGTGGCAAGGTCCCTACATCATCCAGGCCACTGTGGGTCCAAATGCCTTTTTTCTATAGGAGTTAGATGGTACAGAGTTGTTTGGGGGTCCTGTCAATGGCAGGATTCTCAAACATTACTTCTGCTGATTTCCAATTTCTAGTTTCCTTTTCCATTGTACATACCATTGCAGTGTTGGTTTTCAAAAAAAAAAAAAGAGAAAACAGAGAAAGGGAGAGGTTCAGACATGCTCAAAACATGAACCTCTGCAATGCAAAGATTGGCTCTAATATGATCAAAACCTGAGCCAAAGAAAGTAAAGATAGCTGGTTCAAACATGCCCAAAACCTGGATCAACAAAGAAGAAAGAAGAATCAGCTCTAAGAAGCCCAACATCAGAGCTGAGATGAAGAAAAGAAAGTGACTCTAACAAGCTCAAAACTTGAGTCACAAAGAGAAGAAATCTGTTGGACAGTTTAATCCCAGCAGATATTAGAGTAGGTAGAGAAACATGTGAGACCAACCGTTTAATCTGGTCTCATGGAGTAATAAGGGTACAAATAGAATAGGTTTATTTTCTTGTTTATAAAAAATAAACGATGTAAAGGGTCTGCTAGCTCAAAGGGACCCTAGAAGAAAAAATGCTAGGATTGTAGGATGGGTAGGTAGATTGTTGGGATAATGTTTCTGCTAATTGATGTCTTCAACAATTGTGGCAGCTGAAAACCAAAGAAGAAAGGTGGCTCAAGCAGTAGGCATCTGGCCTACACCAAAGATCATTTTCTGAATTCTTGACTCCTTCAAAAGGAAGCCATCCCCATGTGGAGCCATTGTTAGCCCCCTATGAATTTTTTGACAAGCAAAGTAAGGGGCTAAATTTTTTCTGAGCCTTCAATGAATGCATCTCCCCTGGAGACACATCATCCTTGAAGTCTCCTGTGCCTTTGCCCTGTGATGAAATCCCCTCTACTGATTCCCATTATGAAGCCTCTCTGATTGCAAAAAATGGTGCTCCTGAAGGCCTTCATTTGCCCTTGGTACCCCTGCAGAATTGTCCATTTCATCCCTTTTTCCCTTTTCAAAGTTCCCCTTTTACCCCAAATTCCCTCCCCTAATCCTTCTAAAACCTCCCCAAAATCCCCCCTAAACCATGCACACACCCCTGGTGTAGTTTTATTTCCCCTTATTTCCCCTATTGTTACCCTTGGTTGGCCTGAAAATGCACTTAAAATGGGCCACAAATCCATTTTCTACCCTATAATGGTCTTAGCCCCTTTGGCCAGCCCCAGAACCGTATTTCTTCCCATGTAGCCTGGTGCTATAACCACCCGCCAGCCCACAAGAGTGCTTAATGCAGATATGTATCGGCGAATTTTGAACCGTCGATCTGCACCGATCGGACGGTCATCGCGAACCCCGCAGTGCACATTACCCGACCTTTCACCACCGGTTCATCGCATTGTCAACTGTCCGATCAACCAGCAGATCCAACGGTCCGTACTTCACCCTCCGCCTGGTGGTCCCCACAACCGCGCCAACACTGTTCATAAACCACCGGTTTCTATCGCACCGCCTTTTGAAGGTAGGTGGTATTTTCTGATGGTCCAGCGATTCCACTCATCGCATGACGCGTGGCAGCGGCACTGTTTGAAAACCGCCCACTCATCGCGCGTTATCGTTCTGTACGAGACGCGGAGCGATATAAATATCAGCCGTCTGATCTGCGATCGCCCATCCAACGATTTTCGCTTCACGAAGTTGCGCGGAGCTTAACCAGAGGCATTCGTACCCCTTGCCCACTGCCAGTCGCCCTCCGCTGCGTCCCCAGTCGTCGATCTCCTTCTGAGATCGGACGGCCCAGATTTACTCTCGCCCTCGCCGTTGACTATCCTATCATCTCCTGGACCCGACACGTCACCACTCCACGTGTCTCCACCGTACATCCACCTGCCCCCGTTATATATGTTCATTCCACAGTCAAACATTCGTTTTTTACGTTAAATTTCTATGCACTTTTCCAACCTTCACCAGAGCATTTCTCCACCATTCCTCTGCATTTTTTCGCCTTTCTCCGCCGTCCCACTATCACCCTCGCAGTCACTCACATCATCCGACCCCATGCATTGTTTTCTTAACAGTTTTTGTGTTTTTGCAAGGTTACAAAGAGGCGTAAAATCGCCATGGTTCATGTGTACTATTGTAATGGTGTGCTGCGTAGAGAAAGTTGGATTTGGAAGCTGGTACTACAAGGAAATTTCCGGAAAGATGGCGGCAACATAAATATTATCAAAGGACAGTTCAATCTCCGCGAAAACCTATCCGGCGCCATTAAAGCCCAGATTTTTCAGATTAAGACATTTATGAAGCGGCAGAGAAATACCAGCTAATGATCAACGAGTTCAACGTTCAGTGTTGAAGATATTTGAGCCTTAATATAGTGGTTTAGAGGCAAAGCACCAGGTTAGCGACATCATGGATCACACAAAGGGTACAGCACGCAAAAAACCATATCATCGGGGTTTTCACATCAGCAGAATGTTTCTTCCTGAGCATGGAAATAGTACGCATTATGGTTTCAATATACATTGTGTCCAAGAGAAGTTCCCCCCCCCCTACAGCAGTCCTATGCTATCAGAAGCATTTGTTGCACAGTATGGTAGACCCTAGCATCAATTATTTACCTTTTTTTTTATTCACCAGAAGTACTACAGAATGATGCAGAAAAGTACATCAGAGACATACCTGGGGTAAATGGAAACCTGACGAAGACCACTCTTTCACCCAAGAGTGTCCTAGATTAATGCACAAAATTTATACAAAGTGGGCTTCGGCCTTCTTCCTCTTCTGAGTTTTTAATGCTGCATTTAGTTTTTCACCTACCTTCTCTGCGCCACTGGAGCTATAAATTCATGAAGAAACTCATTGTAAAGGTTGTTGATCAGTTATCAAATAATTGCAAGAAGTTTCTTTGAGACATAGTCTCTATGTAAAGTTGTAAGATAGGCTGAGGAAGATGTTTTCAGACTGAGTATTCAACTATTGGCATTGTTGTACTTGACTGGTATTGCTATTTAATATGACAAGCACATTTCTTTGGATCCTGATCTAAAGCAGCGGTGATGTTTTCCTATCTCTGTGTTTTAATTCATTTCATTTCGTTTCTGCTGCCTTGAATCAGAATATTGGCATAGGATTTACCCTTGTTAGGTACCCTATGTTTTTGCTCTCCTTGCCTTTGATGTTTTCTGCTAAATGTGTTATCTAAGAATTGATTTCAATTAATTTAACCAGTGTGGTGCATGTTATTTTCTGCTCTCTGATGTCTGAATTGAATGAATCAGTTCTTAAGATGTTCTGGTTGGGATTTAGTTGGAATATTTGGGAACACTAGGGATTAGAGTTAGCCCTGTCCACTAGGATCCTTGTGCGACCATCTGGTCTTTAACTGTGCGTCCTGAATCTGTGTTGTCTCCTCCTCTCTTACCATTCCATACCACACTTTCATCTTTAAGATCCAATGTTTTAGATGACTAGCCCAATTGAAAGCCTGCCTATTGATTAGCAAGAAAATCCTTTCCTGACTCCATTGCCCAATGGTCTTGAATGCTCCCTGGAATACTTCACCTCTACCTTAATCCTCTTTGCTCATCTTGTCTTACATTGAACCCTTCTTTCCTGATAACCAGCAACCAAAAAAACAATCAAACAAACAAACCATGTTCCTATAACTAGCCTAACATCTTAACACTGAGCTTTAAAGTCACATATCTTTGATAATCATAGAGAGATCCCTCTCTGGACCCAGGAGGGCTAGATCTTGAGGTCTGAAAGTGGTTTGATGTTGTCTCATATTTTGGTCTTGCCAATCTGGCCAAAACATGGGAACCCCAACAGAATGATCAATGGAAGCAAGTTAAGAGGAGAAAAGGAAGCTCAAAACCAAACCCTGGTGCAAACTCGGGAGGCTGGTTATCCTCACTTCCTGGGAGTCTTCTACCGATGATTCCTCCTCCCTTAGGGCAGAAAGAAGTGGTCGGGGTTGTGACTAATAGAATTTTGGCTTCAAATCAATTTAAGGCTCTAGCTTCTGACACTGTGGATGGGTTCCCCTCCCAAACACCTCTCGAAACCTTGCAGCTACCTCTCGTTCCCTTTCCTAGCTCAGTCTTGGTGGCCGAGGCTCACCCTTCAAAATCTAAAAAGAAAAAGAAATTCATTTTTGGCATAGATTATTCTAGTTCATAAGCTTGCTTGGATGAGGAGAAATAACAAAACAAATGTGTCTCATCAAAATAAGGACTAGGACCAGGGCTCCCCCCTAGCTCTATTGACTAAAATTTATATGGAATGAGAGTCAAGGAGCTGAAGAGAAAGGCTAGAAAGTCAGGAAGGAAAATGAATAAATAAATAAGGCAGGAAAAAAATGAAAAGGAAAAAGAGTTTGGGTTCCAAAATACTATCACAAAGCAACTATCAGGGTTTGGGAATAAAATCAGGGGAAAAAAGGACACTAATTAGGCCCAAGGAAGGGAGTGCCACAAAACAAGAAGTAATTTATGAATATATTGTCCTGGAACTGTTAAGGTATGGGGACTATGAAGAGAATAGAAGAAATAAAATCATTGATCCACAAAGAAATACATATTATCATGCTATTACAGGATACCAAAATGGGGGAGTCAAAGATCCTCAACTGTTAAAATAGAATATGGAATAGAAGAAACTTGGCTGTAGAAAGTTCTAGAGGTGCTGCTGGTGGCTTATGCATGATGTGGAATCCAAAAAAATTGAAATTGGTATGCTCTCTAGAAAGCACTCATTGTGCTAGCGCTAGAATCAACACTTGGATTGTGACAAGCACCTGACCAGACACATATTAAGCTCAAGGGATTTTATTATAATTTGATTTGAGTTTTTTGGAAAGTGGTTGAAACTCATACACACTAAAATGGGTTTTTAGCATATAAGAATCTCTCACGCATATGAGGGCACTGGTGCATGATGTGGTAGCAAGTTTGAGTTTGTAGCCTGATGGTTAGAAGAATGGAAGACAAACAGTGGATATGTAAAGTAGAACCCAATTGCTAAGAGGAAAGGGTAACACAAATTCTAGACCTGTAATGTACGGTGAAAGAATTCTTTTAAAATACTTACAAGAATCTCACTTTACATTTTAAGAATCCCATTACAAGGAATGCTTCTGAATAACATGACCTCATGAATCAGGAATGATTGATGAATCAAGGCTGACAAAAAAATATTAACATGCATGCTAGATCAAAAGACTTATAAAAACATGAAACAAGATTTAATTCCACCTCAAGGAATGCTTATGAACAATCTTTAATTCACACTTAATCAAGAAAGATTGGAACAAGACTTACAAAAATAGATCCATATGTCTTGGAGGTTCACAAGACTAATAAAAACATAAGATAGAACTTTTATGATAAATCTGGAAAGACAAATAAAGTAGGTAAAAATAGAAGGGAAAGCAATACACACACCACATAGTTTGTGAGTCCTCAAGAGTGCATCTGGATATATTATATACTCAATATACCACACATTATGCCATGAAATAGACAACCCACGAACCCCTTTTTCTCCTTGCATTACACAGTATATATACAAAAAAGGATTTCTGTAAAAATCCTCCATAAAAAGTGAAAATCTGTTTCCGAGACTTTATTACAACCCTCTACATATAATAGAGCTTATCCAAAACATAAAAAGAAAACTAAAATAGAAATGAAGATAGATCATGGGAGCATGGAGCTCGAGGTGGTTGAGTGCTCCTCGTTTCTTGAAAAAAATTTGCCTCCACAAAAGGTACAATCTACCAACTGAAAAGAACTCTTATACCCTTATCTACAAAAGTGTAGGAGCAACTAACTGAAAGGAGTAACCAAATAGAAGATAACCACCTTTCAGGTGAGAAACACCTCTTATTTTAATAGGTCTTCAATATTCGAATAACAATAAATACCTTGACCAAGGTAAGAGATCCATCTTCGAGCTTTGAGGAGGTGTTGTTATATTTGCTGATAGATATCAAAATATTTTAAAAAAAGTGTTTCCAGACATTCCTAAAAAACTTGTAACTACCGCTGAAATCCTGCCTATGCTTTCGAAAGCATGTTGGTACTGGCCATGTGTCGGGATGGGAGTGGAGGGGAGCGAAGTGAAGTGCGGGAATGGAAAGTAAGAAAAAGGCGTGGGAATGGAAAAATAAGTGGGAGAAGCTATTAAGTGGAATAATAATAAGCGGGAGGAGTAAGTGCATTAAAATATATCACAATCGCAATCACATACTGGAGCGGAGTGAATACATTATCGGGGCAGAATTGCAATGTGATATATCGCAATCGCAAGACAGAGGGGTTATCACAAATTGGGGATTGGAGCTTATAACATATCGAGGATCCGATGATTATCACATCTCACAATCAGAGGATTATCGCATTTCGCAGGATGGAGTAGGCAACATGGATGGTTAGCAATAGGATTTGCGATATGCGATAAGTGAAGTGAAGTGGCACGGAAATGGGTCCTAGTGTTATCCAAATCAGGGGTTTTTTGGAAGCGACAGCATATGATAACAAAGGGATTGTGAAATAGAGATTGTGAAATAAGGTAAGGTGGGTCCACAAAGCAATACGATAGTGCAGTATGACATGGCAGTAGGTGGGTCCTACTGTTATCGCAATCGAGGATTTAAGGAGGTAGGAGTAAGTGAATGCACCGAGAATTTGCGATTTGCGATGAATTAGGTCCTATTAATGGTTTTAAAGTGAAAAGGTGATAAATAAATAAAGCAGCCCAAAGCATAACAAAGGAGTTTTGAAGTGTTTAAATGCTACAAGAGTGTAACAAAGGAACCCAATGGTGAGATAACAAAGAATAACATAATTGAATTTGGAGGGTTTAAAGTGGATTTAAATGGAATTTGAGCGTTGGAATTTGGATTTTGGTTTAAAAATGATTAAAAAAAATAATACATTTTAACCCTCCAGAACCTTCAACTATAGGTTAAGAGACAAGAGAGGATCAAAGACACAACTACAATAGTGACTAGAATTTGAAAAATTGCAGTGCTAACACATTGGAGAGCAACAAATTTCAATATAATAGAATCAAATCAATGCTTTATGATTGTAAATGTATATATTTGCGTTAATTATCTGGAGAAACGAGAATGCTGGAAAACTCTATTAGATATAAAACACACAGGATTTGGCATAAAATGCATATTTGGAGGAGACTTCAACACCACAATGTGAAGACAAGAGAAAAGGGGAGGGACAATAGTAAGAGATGCCTTCCAAGAAAACATGGAAGATATCATCCTAGAACTTAATATTTTTGATGTAAAACATCAGAAATATATCTACACATGGAATAACAAAAGGACAGGACCAAGGCATATTGTTGCTCGCCTAGACTACTTTTTGGCATTGGATAGCTTACCGACCTTATATTTTTGTATTAAGTCTTCCATCCTGCCTTGTTTTGGATTGAACCATCGACCTATCAACCTTTTGATGTCCCCCCCTCTCAATCTAGGCCTAATCCCCTTTAGATTTTCTCCAATATGGATTGACGATGTGGGATTTAGGGAGGTTATTTCCTCTTATTGGGCGGGCTGGGTGATTGGTAGCCCAGTCATGATCTAGGAAACTAAGATAAAAAGGTTAAAATTTGATATCAAAAAATGGCTTAAATATAATGATCCATTTCGAAAATAGAGTGTAAATGAGATGGAGAAAGTTCTAGCCTCCATACAAGGTCATATGGAGACCACATAAGTCACAACAATGAAATTTCAAAAGGAATTGGATGCCTTTAAAGCTCTCCATACTTGCCTCGAGAAATAGGAAGATTACTGGAGGCTAAAGTCGAAAAATAACAGGTTAAGAGTGGGGAACAAAAATACAAAATTAGTTCATAAGCAAGCCAAGTTTAGGGAAGTAAAAAACAATATTTCCCAAATTAATCATGAGGGCAAGACTGTTAAGGAGTTTGAGGCTATAAAAAGAGCAGCAGTGGACCACTTTAGTCTTCTACATAAAGTAGATAGAGAAATAAATGAGGAGATTGAGGATGCTCTAATTGAGAATGTTCCAAAGTTGGTCTCTCAAAATATGAATGATGCCTTGATAATGGCCCTTTCTCTAGAGGAAATTTGTGTAGTGGTTTTCTCCTTCTCTGCAGATAAAGCCTAAGCCCAGACGGATTCTCAACACACTTCTACCAAAAATTCTTGGAAATTATATACAAGGATTTGTGCAAAATGGTGGGATACTCTATAAAAACCCGAAAATTAAAATCAATATTTAACATATAATTTTCAAATACCACGAGTAGAGATGACTTATCTGTATTGACTAGATTCCTTACTTGTGGTTTTGGAGTTGAATGCTCTTTGAATTATTCTAACTGCAACAAAACTTTGGGGACGACTCTCCACCCAACCATAGGCTCAGCTACTCGTAATATTTCTACGGCTAGCCACCCTCGAGTCCTCAATCAACGTACTACTTCCAGGGAATCCTTTGTCTACCAATACTTTTCTCCTAAGAGAATGGATGAAGGAATGATGAATCTAATCTTCCAGAGCATCTATTAAATATAATAAACAATGGAAAGGGTCTTCATGCACACATTCCATGTGTCAACATGCAAATTTTATTTCTTTATTTCAAGTTTTACTTAATTTAATATTTCTCTTAATTTAACTCTTTCTTACTTTATTGCTTTTTACTTTTTGTTATCTTTACTTAATTTTAATATTTTTATAGTTCTCTTCATTTAACTCTTTCTTGTTTTATTTTATTTTTTGTTAACTTTACTTATTTTTACTATTTTTATAGTTTAATTTTATATGCATTTATTTAGAACTTCAGTATTATTATTTACAATTTTATTTATTTATTATTATAATATTTTCTTCATTATTTATTATGTATCTACTATTATTATCTTTTATTTAATTTTTACCATTTATTTACCATTATTATCTTTACTTTATTTTTTATTATTTATTATATTATTTTATTTATTATTATTAGGGGACATTACATACTCTCCCTCTTTAAGGAACTTCATCTCGAAGTTAAGTTGAATCATTTAAAATTTTATTTATTTAGTTATTTATTACTTCACATTTTCCCTACACCGTCTGTTGAACTAGTATAACCAACAGGCATCGAAAGTTTCTACAACACCCAGGAAATCCCAAGTAATCTCTGTCATTTTTCCCACTTTCGGAACCAGGCATAAGCCTCATCGGTCTATACCATAGCCCAAGTTTGGCCCCAAGGCTCGCGCCCAGATCAGACCTCATCTGCCCTAAGGTAGGCACCCGGCTCAGTACTCCATGCAATAGTACTCCAGGCATATTGAAAGGCTGACCCACTCCCTCCACACTTACTAAGGTGCACAGCCCCAGGCATCGAAGTCCTTACACCCCCACCAGACTTCGACATCCCAATCCAATATCAGGCGCTTATCCTCCTCAATATGGTCCCATAGCCCTCAAGAGCTATCCATCAAGAATTATACAAGACAAAATAACCACTGACACATGTAATGTTTATACAGTATGTCCCCAGCCCATATGGTGTTACATATTCTTCCTCGTATGTATGGGCTCCCACGAGATCATCAAATAAACTAGCCCTCTCGGCCGATTTGTGGATTTCCTGTTAATCACCACATCTCAACATGCAATCAATGCATTATTTAGAATCATAATATCATAAAAATAATCCACATGTCAATTATTACATGTCATCATGAAACATAACATCATTTTTATCACAACATTTTGAATAGTAAAAATTGCATGTTCATGCATGTCATAAAATCTGCATGTGATTACCACATAAATTACTCTCATAAGTTATAACATCAGCATGTCTATATCAAAGAGATATCATGACATCACATAATAAATTAACCACATGTTAATATACCTCATATTATAACATCATGAGCATACAATAAAATAAATAAATAAGAACCACATGTGCATCATTATCCTCTCATCGGAATTGTGTCCAATTACCATATACCATCACACCATGAAACATACTCATAAAATTATACTTCAACATTCCCATGTTGACATAATAAATATTTGAAACCATAACCTCATACATAGTACTATAGTGTATGAAATTTTTTTATCTATTTTATTACCATCTTACATTTCAAAACATAGATAATACTAAATAATAAATAAACACAATAATGAACTATTGACTTATAAATTCTATCACTAAATTGTAATTCAAAACCAACTTTAAAACATAACCATAAGTTTTTGATAACCACTAATTTTGTAATACCCTAAATGTTTTAAAAAATAATAAGAATTAAAACAAATATTTATAAGAATTCATTAATACCTATATAAATAATACACAAACACTTGTATTTATCTCCACCTGAATGCTTTAAAAGTAATATTTTTACATTTAATATAATTAATTAAAGTAAGTTGCAACCCCAAGTGTTTAATGAATGTATCTTTGCAAATTAAATATACAAATTATTAAAGGCTTAATGTTTCATAATCATAGTTAACTAATACGTTGTATAGACCATTTCACATCAGCTTAGTGTTTTCAGTAGTTCAGAGGATGGCCAGAGATAGTATAAGCTAGGATCGTTGCGCTTATGCACTGCACTTTCACACAGTCATTGCATTTTCACCATATATCTTAAAACATGTACCTATTTGCCATGAAATTTTTACAATAGATGCATGGGGGTGAGACGAATAAGCTCACTTAATTTCAAGTCAAAATTCTTCTCAGTTTTTGAGAAACGAGCCATTGTCATGTACAACCATTTTTGGATTTTCTCGAGATCCATGAGTCTGATTTGGCTCAAATTTTTTGTGGAGATGTTTTATAATTAGATTCACTTTGTGTCAAAAAATCAACTAAAAATGGCTTACCATTTAAGGTATATTAAAAAAACATCACTCATTGTGCTTTTGGACAATTTCACTTCAAGATTAATTTCTAAGAAAATGGTGATGAATTTTAAAAAGTAAAAGATATTTTCGTTAAGAAAAAGCCAAATAACAGATCTTTGATAACATCATTTTGATCCAAGAGGTGATAGATTCTATTTGTATAAGAGGAGACCAAGGCTTGATTATAAAATTAGATATGGCCAACGCCTTTGATAGGGTGAGGCATGGGTTCCTATTAAAGGTCCTGAAGAAAATAGGATTTGATGATACCTTCATTAGATGGTTGGCCTTATTTTTTGGGTCTCCTTGGATTTCCCCTTTAGTGAATGACAGAGTGACAGGATTTTTCAGAGCTTCCAAGGGACTGAGACAAGGATGCCCATTATCCCCATGTTTATACATCATAGTGGCAGAGGCACTCAGCAGGAAATTATAAATGGATCGGGAAGCCCAAATCCTTATGGGTATTAGATTTAAAGAAGGCATCAAGAGTATAAACCATAAACATATTGTATATGATATTATTCTACTAGGTGGAGCCTCTATGGTAATAGCCAGGAGATTACCATGAATCAGTTCTTCTGTTCCTCGGGGGGGGGGAATAAATGGCAGGAAAATTTTAATCTATAGCTGGAAAATCTCCCTCCTAGAGGCTAGAAATATAGACGACATATTGGGGTTCAAAGAAATCAGGGAATGGAAGGACTTCGTTTACTTGGGAGTACCTATCTTTCTCAGAAGAGTGACTTCTACTGCCTGGAAAAAAATCCTGGAAAAGATTAAATGAAAAAGAATAAACTAGGGTGGTATTTGGGTAAAATTGGCAGGAAGAAATATCCTTGTAAATGTAGTATTAAATTTTATACCACTGTATCAATTTTCTTCCCCCCAGGCCCAAAAATATGTGCTTCAACAGTTGGCCATATACATTCGCAAATTCTTGTGGGAAGGGGGAAATATTGATACCAAAATATATCATTTAATTAACTAGAAAACAATTATATCTTCGAAACTCCATGGTGAGATGGGTATCAGAGACTCGAAGCTAGATAATTTGGCAATGGGAGAAAAGTAGCATTGGAATCTTACCACCAAAAAAGAGATCTAGTGGTCTCAAGTGTTAAGAGAAAAATATGATTGTCCCGACAGGAATAAACAACTTCCAGAAAGAGGCTCTATGGGATATCCAATATGGAAGCTAGTGAAAGCATCTTCGAAATTAATACAAGAGAATTTAAGAAAAGTTCCAGAGAATGATGCCTTAATGACTATCTTCTAAGACTCAATACTGGGACATCCACCGATTGGAGAGGATCCTCTATTGCTTCCTCTAAGGTGCTATATGTCTCATTAAAGAATAGAATATTTAAGCCAAATATCAAAGTGGAATGAGCAAGGTTTCTCGCTAGGATGGGACCTGGGTCATATTCTGAATGCCCTTATCCCTCTCCGAGATCTATTTATCCTGAAACTAAGTGGTTTTGCCTCGGTGGAAAACACGATCGAAGACAATTGGAGATGGAAACAAAAAAAATACTTGGTGAAAGAAGGATACACACATATGCTTTTCCAATCTCCAATTCCCCCCAGAGCGTCAATTTGGAGGAAGATCTGGACTACAAATGCTATCCCAAAAACTAACTTCTTTAGTTGGTTATTGGTGCATAAGAAAAATTTTATAGCTGAGAATTTAGAAAAAATAGGGCATTTAGGATTGCCTTGGTTCCCTCTCTATGAGAAAGCAAGAGAAAATATAACACATCTCTTCTTGCAATGCCAAGTCACGAAGGAAGTCTGGGTGACAGTCCCAGGCCTGATCTATAATAGAACAAGGTGGCCAGAGGAGACTCTACAATACTTTAGTTCATGTCCCTCTCATTATGGGGGCTTCCTTCAGGCCAAAGATACTTTGAAAAAAGTGTGGATCACCCTACCAAAATATGTGTGTTGGAAAATTTGGTTTTCTCGGAACAAAGCTATATTCAGAATGACTCGAGTCTCAGCCAAAACAAAAACACTAAAATCCCTCTCCTCCTGCATGGAATTTCATCAACCTTATCTAGAGCATACTCTAGACAATTCTGAAGTGACATGGTTATGCCCCTGGGTTAAAGAGGGAGGAAAAGAAATATTACAAAATTCCTCACTCTAAAACCATTTTGGGTTCCCCGAATGAAGGATGAAGACCAAGGGCAGTGGATGCGAGAGAAAAATAAGTGTATCATTCAATTTGATGGGGCTTCTAAATGAAATTTTGGGGTGGTAGGAGGGGGAGGCATTCTTAAAAATCCCGAAGGAAAAATAAAAGTAAGATATGCATGGAGTATGGGAATAAAGACCAAAAATCAAACAAAGGCCGTGGGCCTGATGTTAGGACTATCTTTAGTAGAGGAAAAAGGAATTAGGGAGGTGTTCATCCTAGGATACTGTCTATTGATAATCAAACATATGGTCAGTGGGACTTTGGATCAAAACTGCAATCTTAATCAAATCATAAATAGAACAAAAGATATTAAGACAACCTTGGGAGAAGTCAAGTACTATCATATTCTTCATGGGAAAAATAAGGAAGCGGACAGACAGGCGAACCAGGCCTACCTACTAGAAGAAGAGATTAGTATGGTAAATGGAAAGGAGGGAATACATCTAATCCCATAACAAAGTTACAATGAGAAAAAACAATGGGAAAAATATTAATCCTAGGGACAATGGAGTAAGAAATAAGTTTGTTGAACCCCTAAAGAGATGGAGAAGTTGGAGGAAAATAAATTGGTGGTATTGGTTAGTTGAGGTTGGACTTGATCTTATCTGGACCCTCCTTCCCCCCTTCATCCCTCACTTCCTACCTCCATCGTTCCCCTCTTCTTCTCGGTGGGCAGGCTCTCATTGGTTTTCTCCCCTCCTCCCCGGTTATATATTTTGTTTCCCATCCACTCCCTTCGACATTCTCATCTAAAACCTAATTATATTGAATACTTATCACCCCTCTCCCATGTCCCTGTTGCATATGCCTTCATTATCTTAGTTGTCTCCTCTCCCTTTAGACCCCCCATTCTCCTGTCCCATCGAGCCTCTTTTCCAAAGTAGGTTTATGGAGATTCGTGGCACCCTCTTCATGAGGTATGGACGTGGGTTTATGACGCGTATTGTCTAGAACTTTACATGCAATTCACTTGTCTACACCACACATGGTAGCATAGGTGCCAAGGGATATTGGACCTGGAGTGTGAAGGTTTTTCAGTGCATTCATGGTAGGATCATGCGATATAAGGATTTATGAGGGAGGAAATTAAATCCAAAGTGCAGAATAAGTCAGTTGGCATGGGACTATCTCTGTGATAACAAGGCCAAGGAAAATTTAAGGTACAAAATGGAAATGGCAGTTAATGAGGAAGATTGTGACATGGAGAGGCAGATGAATGAGGTCACCCAAGCTAGGACCAACCCCTATATATTCAACTCCTCCACAGATCTGATGGATAATAAGGTAAATATAGTCAATAATATCGATTGGAGTTTTTTGGTGAGGAAAAATCTGGCTAGTGTTGAGAGAAAATACAACGTGTGGATTGTGCCAAGATATGTTATTTGGGGTATTGTTGAGGAGAGGAACATGGGTGGTGGAGCTTGGGGGTCTCGAATTTTCAGGGAAATAAAGAGGGTGAGTTTGTTGAGAGAGTCGAGTGGTGATTCTGGTTTTGGAGCCTATGAAAATTATAGTATATGGTCCATAACTTCCTACCTTGTTAACCTTCGGCGTCCTGCCTATGAGTGCTCAGGGGTGAAAAACCTTGGGTTTACCTGCATTTTGTGGTTTTGTGTTAACTTTGAATCTTAGTTGTTGGAGGGGAGCGGTGGGTGAATTGGCTCTTCCCTTGCTTGCTTACTAGTGGGGCAGAAATCTGCTAGTGGTGAGGCTGGGGTAAATAATTTTGAGCTTCACATGAGCAGTGATCCTCTTACACAAGAAATTGGGGTGAGGGTGAAGCTAGAAGGCCCAAGGAAATTTCGGGGATTGAAGGGAGCATAGTGGCCTGCCCCCCGTGGAAGAATTAGATTTGGTGTTAAGTTGTTGAAAGTGCAAGATATAGTGCAAAATTTGGAGTTGGTTGGTGAAAGTAAGTGCTTTAGGTTTCTTGTAGAAATTTTGGGGAGGTTTTCGGTAGAAATCTAGATGGGTTCCAAAAGAAATTCAGAGGTGGGAAGTTCAGCTACAGGGTTGTGGGGACATCACAGACCTAGGTCTTCCTGTGGGCATTGAAAAGGAGGCAAAGGACATGGGTCAGGGTTGGTTGAATGTGAGAAACGTGCTTTTGAGCTCGAGGACATCCGCACAGGGTTGTAGATAATTCAACTTAGCTTACATCAGCAACATCAGGACATGCTCAATATCCAAGAGAATAATATGGCCAAAAGTGAAAAAATTAAACAAATGGATGAAGAAATTGACGCACTTCAACATCAACTGGATGATCTCAAATTCCAGCAAAGAAACAAGAGCAAGGAAGAAGACATGAAAGGATCAGGAATTGATCTAAACATCCCGACTGAGATGGAAGAATGACTTGTTAATTATAATTTTTTGTGTCTATGGTTTTTTGTTGTTATTATGAAATTTTGTAAATGCAAGCTTCTAATGAATCAATTTTGTTGTATATATAGTTGTAGAATAGTAGTCTGGATCTATAATATTTTTTTTTGTAAAATAGAAAGGCCTTGTAGTAATAGATCAGCAAATGGAGCCTTCAGTGGAAATGAAATGTAAAGGTAAATCACCCAATTATTGGTCGAGAACAGGCTTAGATTAATATATAAGTATACTCTTTTCTATTAAAAAAAAAACATTATGTGCTCCCTGTTTATTGAGTTCTACGGAGGAATGTTATTGTTGAAAACAAAAACGAGCCACACTGAGTAAGTAGATCTGGCCTCTCCAAATGGTTAACACTGCCAGCTTCTAATGAAAACCTGAGATTATGAGGTTCTCTTTTAAACTCTGGCCACTTTTCCTCTATATTCCTAAATTCATATCCATCTACAGGCATTCGAAGAACACCATATTCACTTTTATTCCTTGCATGGTTATCCATAGGTTTTGCTATGCTTTTCACCTGAACAAGTTTTGTAGGTGTGGAATTATGGGAATATAATGAAGAACCCTGTGAGGCACCTTTTTTGTTACTTTATCGATGTGATATCTACTCTCATCACATTTCGGGAATTCGTCTTTCCACACATGTTCTTTATAATAAAGAATATCATCATTAGGGCATGCATGAATAGCTAGATACTCCATTCCAATATCCTTCATAATGGCATGTAAATCTATGTATGTACGAGCTAAAACATTTGATGGTGGTAGCAAAAATTTACCTAATAATCTACAACATAAAAAAAATAGTATTGGTTAATGTACTCAACAATATTAATCCTACATAATGCATCCAAATGTTACAAATTAATTAAATAATGCAGATCAACATACTAACATTAAAAATAATGGAAAAATAATTGTTTTGTCGTGTATATAGTACTAAATGTCACACAATATATTACATACCTTAGGAGTTGTGTCACACAACATGTTTGAAAAACCATTCACCACCTTTAAGTTGACCAACAACAATACAACAGAGAAAATAGATGTTTTTGAGCCTTCATAAAGAGGTTTAGTTTCCATATCAAGATGAAAACATAGTTAAAACACCTCCCAAAATAATGTTATAAAATACATTTAAAATAGAAAGATAATACAATGTGCAATAAAAATACATACAATCGAAAATACAATATACATACAAACATTTACAAAAATAATCTACAATACAAAGACATATAATAAATAACTTACAAATGGATGATATTCATGTATGCCTTCAATGTGTCCATAGACTCTACAATGCTTTTTCGTTGATTTTATTAGAATTATTCTTAGCCTCAAGCCCTTGCAATTTCTACAAGGGAAATAACATTTTTTATCCTCACTAGAAGCCCTCGATTCTGATCCCTGCATGTATCCTTGGTCTCTGCGAGGAATGTTTTGTGACATTTTTTGTCACCAAACTTTCAGTGATGATTTTGTTCAAAAATTAACCTCAAAATAAGCCTACAACCTTTCAAAACAATCACAACTATAATATATATATAGAGAGAGAGACTCTAACATCACATAACTTTGACATATTTGAAATATATATATCAAATATGTCAAAGTTATGTGATGTTAGAGTCTCTCTCTCTCTCTCTCTCTCTCTCTCTATATATATATATATATATATATATATATATTCCAATCATATAATATAATATTAATATTAATATATTATAGATATTAATTATATATTACTAATATTACATTTAATTATAATATTAATGTTATATTTATTTTAATTAATTAAATTGATCAATGTAAAGTGGTTCCATATTAGACGTTGTTAGCGAAAAAACCATTAATGGTAGAATTGAATGTTATGCAACGATTATTTGTGATTTGTAAGAAATTGGACAACACAATTTCATATTGGATACATCGTTGAATATCCGACGCTAAAATAACTCCTGTCGGATATTCGACACATGTCGAGATTTTAGGAAAAAACAAAAAAATACATTTAACTTTCCGACACTTTTTTCTGATTTTATCAATTCTGTCGGAATTTCCAACCAAATGTAGTAGTGTATGTTTATAGTTCTAACACTTATGATTTAATGAAATCCCTAAATTTTGGTAAAAAATGCTCGATATGAAGTTGAGCATATGAGAGAGATTGAGATTTGATCCCTTTAGAAAGATATTTACCCCTCAACCTTCATTTATAAACAATGCCTTTAAATATGTATTCCAAACTCGTTAATATGATGCATACAAAAGACTCATAGATCCATATTTAATTCTAGTTATGATCATATAAGGATTATTTAAGATGTAAATACTTTCATCTTTATTCATTGTAAACTACAAAGCACAAGTTAGCAAAATTTTATTTATGTACATTAATTTATATACATTAGTGTTTTTAAAAGCATAATTGTTCAAATAAATCAAACAACCAATGCTGCTAGGATAGTAATTTATCAACTCCATAACTCTTACTTCTATGTTTTGAAAAATATGTTAAGGAATCTTAATAAAGGGTAAGATGTTTTGCTCATTTTACTTGCTAAAAAGGAGTTGATATCTATATAATAATAATATGATATTCTCTTAAGGAATTTTCCATCCAATCATCCACAATGTCATGATACTATGTGTGATTGTTTAAATGATGAAACATTTCTAACCTTAATGTATCTGCAATATATTCATAATTTACTCCCCTCTCGTGGCAGTATAAAAGCATACCAAGATTAATGTGGTGGGAAGTTTTGAGTAATCGACGTGAACCTGAAATGAATCGACATTGGAACTAATAAAAACACCATCATACACCTTTTCTTCTTTGTGGTTTTGTATCTTTGATTCACCTTCAAAGTTTCCTTGCTTAGAACCATCAATGTTGGTGTGGTTATGAATATGAATAAATCAAGTATGTTAACAAAAAAAAACAAATAGTTTAGATACCAAAGAAGCCTAAGAGAAATCCATTGTAACATAAAAATAATTCAAGAGTCGCCAAGTGAACAACAAAACAAATAAATATATACTTTGAAAACCTTTAAGGTGTATGCAAGTGTAATATTGTTCACTAGTAAGTCACAACATTAACCATTAATTTAGTTACCAAGCAAACGAAATGGTAACCCTTAGTTCCCCAACAAGGACGTCAAAACAATGTTGGTTCTTGAATTGTTTCGGTAATTAAGAACAACTCAAAAACACATTCACTGGGGATTCTAAGAATCCTCCTGCTTTAGGTGACAAAGACTGACCTTCTTCCACCATATTAAGTATTCCATGTTCAAATGTTAGTTAAATATTTTTTCTTTAAAAAAAATAAAGTAAGGAATGATTAATGATAAAGTAATCAAAAGGTTAATAGTTTAGCTTTGGGAAAAGGAACTTATTTGGAAGTATTGGATTCACTGTTAAAATAAATAATTAAAGTATACAATTAAAATAAATAACTCAAACCTTAAAAAAAACACTTATGAGAAAAATAGAAAAATAAAACTAAAATATCTTTATATCCTGAGTATAATGTTATTTATTTAAATGCAAATATAAAGTAACTCAATATCATGTATTAAATTACTTTACAAAAAATACATAAAACAAATAACTAACACATATACTCCACCAATAATATATATTGGAAAATAAATGAGTTCCATAAAGATTTAACATATTAATAAAGCTTATGTCAATTATCAATCTGTTAGTAATTATCAAGATAGAGATAAGCCACAATAAAATGAATAAATAAATAAAATAAAATAAGAAGAAATGGGTATTTATGGTAGTTAAATTAAATGTGAAAATGAGACATGGATAACATGTATCAGCATAGCCTCAACTTGCGACATATAATTTAAATCGGATTTAAAATATTTTTAAATAACACACATATTTAAAAATAAATAAATAAATACAATTTAAGTGTACAAGATGTACGTTCGAGTAAAATAAGAATTTTTGCACATTTAACCAGTAAACCCTAAACAAAATAAAATAAAAAGAACATATAAAGAGATAAATAAAGTAAATGTTGTGATTTACTTAATTTCTTTATGAATTATTTATTATAACTAAATAATCAATTTTATGCACTGTAATATCTCTCAATCTGATCACTCTAGATAGTATGCATATCCTGAAGAGCAAACAAATCAAGCAATAAAGAGTTGAATGAAAAATTCATCAATTCATATTCATAAATCACTAGGTTAGATCATAATATTCAAACTAAATAAAATGAACAAACATAAACAAAGAGAATGGGCGTAAATTAAAATAATGAAAAAGGATTATTTATTAAAAATAGCATAACTTTATATTATAAATTCTTCATGAATCTAGTATGTACAACATGTGTACTCAGACTCTCCAAAGTGTGAATCATTTTCTGTCAAAGCCTCTCTATCAAATATGACCCTCTCAAATGAATAATGAGGGTTTATATAAATAAATATTGAACAACTTAGAACATAACTACCCAAATAAAAATAAAAATAAATATGACCCTCTCAAATGAGTAATAAAATAAATAAAAACTCTATAAATCTCCTCACAAAATAATAATTTCATCCAGCTTTATAAATTGAATATAAAAAAAAAAAAATTATACAACTTTATAAAATGGATATTCATTAGTAAAACTTAATAAAAAAATTTAGTTATATAAAAATATTAGGTTATACAATACATTTACTTCCAAAACTTTTTATGTTACATAAATCCAAAATACTAATATGCATTAACTTTAAAATTTGTTTTTCTTTTTAAAATGTTGATTTCTTACCTTTCTAACAATCATGCAACAATGCAAACGAGTAATTAGATTTTAAACATGTAAATCTAGTTTTTATGAAACAATTTCAAAATTTTTAAATCAATAATCAATATCCCTCAATGTTTCTCCTGGTTACAAACAAATTTGTGTTGCACAATTTTTCCATTCAGCTATTAATTATGAATATTCTAAGTTTAAAATTAAACATTCAAACAAACTCCAGCGTAATAAATGCCCAAATATTTTCATATAATGTTATTACATTTATGTTTATATATGCTTGATTCTTTCATTAGTTGTTGTGGGACTTTCCAAAGTTTGAAAACTTTAATGGTGTGTAATACAGGTTGAAATTCTCAATACTAAGCTTTACATTTCATATTATTACTTTCAAACAACTTAGATCGGTGAGATATTTTTGGAAGCTTAATATATTTCGAACCAAAAGTAACCGTGTGTGAAAGAATTTTAGTATTCTACTATATTTTGGATGACTGCGTGAAATCTGTGTGTAAGATTTTCAAATTACAATTTTTTATTTTTTATATATATACATTATTATTTTAATGTAATTTGATTGTTGTTTTAGGTTTCCAATTTTGTTTTCATAAAATATATTTTTAAATTATTAAATTATATTTTTAATAAATAAAAAAAATTCAATATTTTTAATAAATTATATTTTAAAATTTTAATATAATAATAAACACATATTAATTATAATATAATATAATAATAAGCATAAAGTCAAGTAAGGACTAATACTAATTTAATTTCAATGACATAGTTAATTTTTAGAAATTACACTCTTAAAAAATTATAATTTTTTCTTTTAATAAAAATTTGTTTTCATTAACTACAATATTCTCATAATTATTTTATTTTTCAAAACAATTTAATAAGGTATGGAAAATGTAATATATTTTTAAAAATTAGTTATAGCTATTGAAAATGTCCATGAAAATAAATAGATTTTTATGCTATGTGAGAAACTAATAAGACTATTATCGTGTAGATGAGCGTCTTTCGATTAATCACATAATAAGACTTTTCTAACTAGTTAATGTGGTTCATCCTTATTATGTGATTAATCTGAAAGACACTCATCTACATTATGGATCACAAAAGTATTAGATTTAACACTATTATTGTGGTTGACTAGAATTAGATTATGAGGAATTACAATTAACAAAATATCTCAATTTACCAATTAGTAAAACCTAAATCCTAAATTGATTAGATTCTAAACTTTAACACTAACATGAATTTAGTTCTTTTACTAAAATTTAGCTATATTTAAACTAAGCCACAGGTACTAGCTACTATGTAGCACTTGTTTATCTTGTTTTATTATGTTGACTTATATATTAATTATATATTTTTAACTTTTTGTAATTATAATAATGATTATAATTTGTAATCTTTTTTAGTTATTTTAATAATTAAAATTTTGAAATTTATTTATTTATTATTTTCTAAATTATTATAATAATAATAATAATTATAATTATAATTTTTTTTTGCAATTATTAATTTAAAATTAAAACTTTTCATTTTTCATTTAATATAATAATGATTTTCATAAGTTATAATGGTCATTATACCAATACACTTAATGTAGGGTAAACACTAGTATTTCACTATAAAGATTCAAGCATGCAATTTTGATCATAAGAATATGAGAGGAAGTCATATGATGAGGGAAACACAAGGCACAAACCCATAGAGAGAGCCTAGTTCTAAAGGGGATCGAGTTTAGCGACAACATTCATATTACATACAATGGCTTAGATGAGTGCAAAATTGTAGCCTCTACCAAAAAATTCTCCATAAAATATACAAGGTGTTAAAAAAACAACAGTACACTTCATGGGAGGGTCTTTCCTTAACCATGTCCTCTATCACACCTCCCACAATAAAGGCCCTCATCACTACACTTATTCTATGACCTCACTCTTGCAACAATGTCTATTATGATCCTACCCTAGGATTAGTCCCTTGAGCTTCTCATCCATGTGAGTGATCTATCAATCCCTCTCTTTAATGGAACCCATGAGTTCTCTCATGAAATCTTTGCATCCTCTCCCTTTGTTGGCATGAATGTCACTTATACGTATGCCTTGTGTAGACCTGGGTTATCGATCATCCATCAAATAAATTGCTCAATCTCTATGATAGTATATTTTGACCCAGTTACACTGTAGTATACTTGGGGGGTACCTAAGGAGGAACCCAAAAAATCATATATATATATATATATATATATATATCTGTGTGTGTGTGTGTTAACACAATGCGATGTTCCTAGAAGATAGAAATAGTTACTATAATGTTCCTCGGAGATATAGAGCACTATGTAAAGTAGTGTAAACAATCTAAAGAGGCATCGTGAAGAGTATTGTGTTTGTAACAAGTATTGCTTAAGGAATGCATTCCTTCCACAAGGAATAATCTATGGTGTTACTGTACCTCGAGGATTTTCTCTATATTGTGTGTATTTGTGTGTGGATTGTTGGGTTTATATATTGAAGATTAAGGGTGTATTTTGTATCATATTTCCATATGTATCAAGGAACATAAAAATGGTATCACTACTTCCTTTTGGGTCAATGGAAAGCAAACAAATTTGTCTTTTTGGCCACTATTTACGCTTGAAGTATTTATGTTTTGCAAGGTCTATCAACCTTGCAATATAATTTCTCCTTTGTTTGCATAGTGAACACCTTTTGTTATTATTTGATAGTATTATTGTTGGAATGTACTTGCTTGCAAGGTTGTTTGCATGGTTCTTAAAACTAAATATCAACAAGTATTTTGGACACCTTTCATTAGGCATTATTTGATTTTAAGACTTAAATCCATTGATTTAGATGTAAAATGGATTGGAAAGTTAATTGATGATGCACACCATATTGTAATTACATGAAAATTCATACCCAAAAACACTCTCTTTTCATGGTTATTTTAAATTATTATTGGTATTTTCGGAGAAATCATATCTAAATTCTTCAAACAAGGTCAATGAGATAGTGTTGGATGATTTCTTGTCAGAGAGGGAAGATCTTACCATTAAGTCATAGGCATCATCATTTATTTGTTCCAACTTGCATATACACATTAGAAAATATTGGGAGATGTTTATGAGGGGTGCGACTCCATGATTGAGCACTACAAGATGATGATTGTTTTTTAGAATGACTATACACCTTTTCTTTGCTTGGCTTCTTGATTTGAACTAGATCCTCAACAAAATCACATTTTCAACTTTGTAATAAGGATTTATTTTTTATGGTAAATTTGAGGAAATGTACAAAATTCACTTGGAAGTTGAAACAAACCATTTTCATGGTTGGCCTTTGAAGGTAGTCTTAGGCATGTGTTATATTTTTTGCACAATCACCTCCAAAAATTATATGTTGCATCGAACGTAGGGGGTAAAGTTGAGGAAATGTCTAAAATTCACTTGGAAGTTGAAATAAACCATTTTTATGGTTGGCCTTCGAAGGTAGTCTTAGGCATGTATTATATTTTTGCACAATCACCTCCACAAATTATATGTTGCATTGAACGTAGGAGGGAAGGTATTCCCCCCACCCCCAAAAAAAAGGTGGTTTTTTGCATTTTTTTTTTGTGGTTTCGGGCACACGATTTTTTCTTTTAGAAATTTTGTGGTTTATGGTGGTTCAACCCATGGTTTTGTAATTCTAGTTAAATAATTATGTTTATATTTTAATCCAAGGTAAATAGATTGCGAGTTTATAGGTGTCATGTGATATACATATTGTATTGTAATAGTGTAAATAAGAATATATTGAAAAATATTTTTGGTTTTTACGATTTGCATTTCCGGGATAAAAATATTTGCATTAATGTGTTAGCATCATTGGTTCGTACAAGTCTGAAATTGCAAGGTCAAGTTCACACATGCAAAGAGGAGAGAGAATATGTGTTAACTTTTTGTTCTTGCATATTTGACCGACGTTGACTTTTGGGTGTTTGGACTTAGGTCTTTGATCTGTTTTTGGAAGTTAAATTCTTTGGAAAGGAGAGCAAACGTTTTCGGTGCTTTGATCCATGTTGACTGCAGGTCTGCAACTAGGGTTCCATCAGACTTTGACTTTGACTTTGACTAAATTTGGAGGGTTTTTTTGGGATTGGATTGCCTGCACTTTGACCAGCATTCAAGGCCACACTTTTTTACTATTGAGAAATCCCTTTTGGAGATATGTTGACCATTGATCGTTGACCATTTGGGACTTCTACAACTGTTGTTGACTTTTGATCTGAAAATAAAAACTTGAAGGTTTCATAAAAAAATCGCAAGCAAGTTTATGTATTGTGGGAAATGGATCAAGTTGAAAAAGCACATAAAATTAGTGTTTTTAAACTCAGTTTGCAAAAATAAAACAAATATAAATGAACCATGAACAAAAGCACAAGAACAAGAATCTGATAACATATTTCACTTCTCCTGGGCTACGTCTCTACATCCAAATTCCAATGTTGGGCCTTTTTAATTATATTCTCAAATCTAAAATTACATCATTTTATAGTTCTCAAATTGCAAAAATAGTGCTTCCAATGGATTCAAAATGTTCAAAAATGCCTATCTAGGCTCTTCTTGAGCTCAAAAAGGTTAAAAACTGAGCAAGATATGCTTCTTGGAACCAGTCTTTGATAAATGTTCTTCAAATCTGGAATTTTGGCTAATCATCTTACGAATTTCACCTTTCTTACATCGAGCAACAATTTCGCTTGGCACCTATAGGATTCCTGCCAAAATTTGTGCAATTTTTCGCTTGTTTAAAAGCGCCAATAACCCTTATCATCGGAACCCTTAGAGATGAATTGGAATATTGTATCTCTCTATTGAAAATTTTATGACAATGTAATATAAGAAGAATTTTGAAAGGGTTTCCCCCATGTGGGGATTTTCCCTGGTCTTTGGCCAAATCTTGTGTCTCTTGTTATTTTCTCTTGGTTGTATTCTATTGTACAGTGCATTTATTGTTCTATCTACAATTGTTATTTATCACTGGAAGATTAAATTTGATTGCTAATTGAAGAAAATATTGGTCTAAGTGATTGTACTAAGCATAGAACAATGGAAAATTAACATGGTATCAGAGGTAAGGTGAAGACAAGCCTAAGGAGATAAGAGACAATCAATCACCTTTGAAGGAATCTATTTGGAAGAAGCTACTTGGTCAAAAATGTCTACCTCTTACTTCAAGCATATAGAGAAGTTGGGTGACTCATCAAACTTTATCGCTTGGATGATCAGGTTGGAAGTGATATTGAATGAAAATGATGTTTTGGAATATGTGGAAGGAAAAGATCTTGAGCAACTTGAAAATGCTCCTATTGTTTCCAAGGCCAAGTATAAGAAAGGTGATGCCAAAGCCAAGAAAATTTGTATTGATTCTTTGAAAGATCATTTACTTACTTATGTTGGAAAATTGAAGAAGTCTAAGGAAATATATGATAAGCTAATTGGGATGTATGAGGTCAAAAATTTGAATCACATTCTTTCCTTGAAGAATCAACTCAAGGAAATTAAGAGGAACAAGGGAGAATATGTGCAATCTTATGTCATGAGGATATCCCACTAAGGGATCAATTTTAGACTGCTAGTGAGCCTATATCTAATAGAGAATTGGTTTTGGTTACTCTTCAAGGTCTTCCTCCTATTTTTGAAACCTGCATTACTACTATAAGCAACAATGATAAGTTCCCAACATTTGATGAGTTCATTGGCAAGTGCACTTAATAACAAACCAGGATGATATCAAGAGGGAAAATTCAAAAGCATGAAGGAGATCCCTCTGCATTTGCTACACAATACCAAAGAAGAGGAAGAGAGATACAATATGGTTCAAGGAATTCTACCCCTGAATCAAAGTACTCTCATAGAAGAGGAAGGATAATTGAATGCTTCAATTTCCACAGACATGGCCACTATGCTCGATACTTTTCATAAAATAGAGACGCTCCAAGATCCAACAACAACAACAATCATGGCTTCAACAAAAACGAGTTCAATGATAGAATACGAGGAGATGATAGAAGAAGAAGAGATGCTCTTGATGATCATAAATAAGGCCATCATCCTCAAAAGAGGTCAAGGAACTCTAGGTATGGAAATAATGCAGTTTCTACTCAATCTAAATATATTCTTATTTATGCTCTTTCTAGTTCTTCTCTTCCATATTTGTGTGATATTTGGTTGGTAGATAATGAGGCTTCTATACATTTCTCTGGATACCGGGAAGTCCTATCAAATATTGTTGAGATGGAAACCAATCTAAATATATCCTTGGGGACAAATATACTCATCTCGTGAGGGGTTTTAGTTCTGTCAAATTTCATTTGGGTGATGGGGAAATCATACTTCTTCAAGATGCTATGTATGTACCTAGTCTAAATAATAATCTAGTGTCCATATCTGCCTTGGAAGACAAATGCATGAGAGTAGATTTCATAAGAGGAAACATCCTCACCTAGCCTATGGAATATGCATGAGGGATGTTTTCACCTTTGGATATAGAATTGAAGGAGAGTCAATGGAAGACCACTGCGAGCATTGGTTCATGATAATGATCATCAAAGTGAGCTATGGAACAAAAGGTTGGGACATCTACACTATTAAATCATAACTAAAGTAAGAAAAATGGTTTATGGGATGCTTGATGTTCACTCTAGTCATGATGAGGTATGTCCAATATGTGTCAGTGGAAAGAAGACAATGGGACAATTCCCCTCTAGAAAAATTAGAACCAATGACATTCTTCAACTCATTCATTCTAACCTATGTGGACCCATTCCAGTGCACTAACTAGGTGGCTACCTCTATTATATAATATATGTTGATTACTTCTCTAGAAAAACATGGATATTCTATTTGAAGCACAAGGATGAAGAATTTGATATGTTTTAGGATTTCAAGGCATTGATAGAGAAACAAACAGGGAAAAGGATTAAGGTCTTCAAGTCTAACAATGGTGGAGAGTATACTTCTAATGAGTTTGTTGACTTTTTCAAGAACGATGGAATCAATAAAGAGACTATTGTATTGTATAATCTCGAGAATAAATGGTGTGGTTAAAAGGAAGAATAGGTCCATCATGGAAGCTTCCTGAGCTATGATGCATGAAAAAAAAATTCCAAAGTTACTTTGGGGAGAATCCGCTAATACAACAGTCTATGTTCAGAACAGGACTCCTCATCAAGCTCTAAGTGAAAAGACTCCCGAAGAAGTATTCACAAGTGTGAAGCTCGATTTTGGACATCTAAGAATATATGGTTTCCCCATGTACTTTCATATATCGAAGGACAAGAGGAACAAGATGGAAGCCACTAGAAAGAAAGGTACCTTTGTTGGATATTGTGAAAATTATAAGGCCTTTAGAATATATGTGTCTATTGAAAGGAATATTGATTTTAGCATGGATGTAACTTTTAATGAATATTGTGCCTTTGGAAAATCAAAGGACCTTCCTCCACCTCTTCCTATTGAGATGAAGGATGATGACATGGACCTACAAGAAGGTCCTTCTATGAAAGAAAATGAGAAATATATTGTTGATCATCCCATGGATCCTGTAGACCCCTTGGATCCTCCTCCATCCCCCTACCAGAAAGAGACCACTTTGTATTTGTCATACATTGCAGGATGCTAAGAGACATGTCTTTGCTAGAGGAACCTTTAGAGAAAGAAATAAACCATGTCGATACTAGGGATATGTTGTAGCTAAGAGCTGCATTATACAAGCTGAACCTACCACTTTTGAAGAAGTGGTGAAAGAGCAAGTTTGGAAGGATGGTATGGCCAAAGAATATGAGTATATTATGAAGAATGATGTGTGGGATGTTCTTCCGAGACCCAAAGAAAATTTTTTCATGACTTCAAAGTGGTTGTACAAGATCATGCACGAAGCTGATGAAAGTCTTGAGAAATATAAAGCAATGATTATGGCTAGATGTTTTTCCCAGAAAGAGGGAGAATATTATGATGATATATTTTCAACTATTTCTGTTGGACATTGGATAAATTAACGCTCCCCGTGTCTTTTGCGACATGGACTAACCGCCTCTCGTGGATCCTTATCTTTGGTGATTAGATCGTTGACTAAAACCTATGGGTTTTGGTCTAACGACAATTGTGATTCCCAACAAGTGGTATTAGAGCATAGGTCACAAGTTCGATACACAACCGACTTGCATTGGGGGGGAGATTGTTGGACATTGGATAAGCCAACTCTCCACTTGTGTTTCGCGACATGGACTAACCGCCTCTCATGAATCCTTATCTCTGGTGATGCAATCATTGACTAAAACCTATGTGTTTATGTCTAACGTCAATCATGATTCCAAAAAATTTCCCGCTATACCACTATTAGGTCTATTTTTTCCCTTGTTGCTACTCAGTGATGGACTCTTCAGCAGATGGATTCGAAGATTGTGTTTCTTCATGGCATACTAATAGTATACATTGAGAAACCACTAGGCTTCAAATTCTAATACAAGAAGACTCATGTTAGCAAGATGAAGAAGACACTTTATGGTTTAAAGCAAGCCTCCAAATCCTGGTAGGCTTGTATTGATAGTTACCTGGTGAAGCTTGGATTCACATGAAGAAGCAATGTTGATCCAAACCTCTACTTCAAACTGGTCCAAGGTATGCCTTTGATTTTGGTTTTATATGTTGATGATTTATTCTTGATAGGTAGTGAGCATCTGATGCTTGACAGTAATAGGTAATTTTCCTCTGAGTTTGAAATGAAAAATCTTGGATTGGTGCATTACTTCTTGGGATTAGAAGTGTGGAAAATTTTGAGAGATTTTCCATTCTCAAGGAAGGTATGTCGTGAAACTATTGGAAAATTTTATAATGGTAGAATGCAAGTCCCTAGCCACACCAATGGAGATGAATTTCAATAATTTATGTGGAGATGTTGTTGGACCTAACTTGACGAATCCCCCTGAGTATCGAAAATTGATTGGTGCATTGATTTTCCTCGTGAACACTCGTACGAATATATGTTTTACAATCAACAATTTGAGTCAATTCGTGATTGAGCCTCTTCATACACACTGAGATATTTGCATGGGACAATTAACCTTGGTCTTAGTTATACTGTCATAGATGTGAGACTTCATGGGTACACTGATGTTGAATAGGCTGGAAATGTTATTGAAGGGAAGAGCACATTAGGGTGTTGCTTTAGTTTCAGGTCAACCATGATATCTTGGATGAGTAGGAAGAAGAAGTTCGTAGCTTTGAGCACGGTCAAGGCATAATATATTTTTGTTAGCATGGCTAGCTACGAGGCAATATGGTTGAGGAAGCTCCTTGGAGAGCTATTTTAGCAGGTCCTGGATACGACAGTAATATATTGCGACAACAAGAGGGGGATTCGATTAGTAGAGAATCATATGTTTCATGAAAATTCCAAGCATATTTATATCAGGTATCATTATATATGAGACATGGTGCAGAGATGAGCTATGAGAATCCATCATATTTTGACTGAAGAGCGGATAGAAGACATACTTACCAAGGCTTTGTCGAAAGGGAAGTTCTTGGTCTTTAGAGAGTAGCTGGGACTGATGGACATGACCCTCTAGGGTAAGGGTCACGGTTGATCTAGAACATTAAGGGTCAGATCGCGAAGTTGGGAAACAGTTTTTGGCGGATGGTTAGAATTCGGGAGAAATTTTTAATTTCTCGGCCGAGAAAAAAGTCAACTAAATTTCTCGGCCGAGAGTTTTAAAAGTTCTCTTCCGAGAGATTTTAAATATTTCGGACGAGACTTTGGTCGGGTTTAACCTGAGTTAAAATTCTCTCGGACGAGAGTTTTTCATTTTCTCGTCCGAGAGTTGTGGTCACAAAACTCTCGGGCAAACTCTCGGACGGGAGTTGGAGAAATTCTCGGACGAGAGTTGGAAAAACTCTCGTCTGAGAGTTTTACTAATTCTCTGATGTTCATGTAGATATTTCCGCCCCCCAAACGAATGAAAGGTCGACCTCGACCGTCGATTAAGGTGGGATGTGTGGAACAGGAATAGGACGGCAATGAAAAAACAGGCGCAATCATGATAAACTCAATCAAATTAAGTAATTACTGAAATCGATGCATAAGAAAAATCGGTAATAATGAGGGAATCGCATTGTAATAATTCAAGTATGAAGTGAAGGGTCAGCAAAAGATTAATGTAATTGCGCTATTTACCACATTAAAGTAATATGTCCGATTTATAATATTTTTCATGTGTGATGGTTCGGGGATAGAACTTAAGGAATTTTATGCATTTCGTTTGATATTCAATAAAAATTATAGGAAAGAGGGTTAAATAACTATTGATTTGTATAACTATGACTTCAATACCATTAACAGAGCTCTGCTGCCCACAAGTGTCCATAACCTTGACAGAGTTGTTTTGTAACCCATGGAACCATTGTCCTTCATACATACTTGAGGAAGTGCTTTATTTTTTCTTTGTATTTTTGTATTGAAAACTTAAAACAATCGTTCAAAACAATCGTGCTTTAAATACAAACTTAAAACAATCGTTCAAAACAATCGTGCTTTAAATACAAACTTAAAACAATCGTTCAAAAAGTGTTGTTCCTTTAAAAGGAACAACAAAGATAATCTGCGAAACTGCTGTTCCTTTAATCTGCGAAACTGCTGTTCCTTTCAAAAGGAACAGCAAAGATAATCTGCGAAACTGCTGTTCCTTTCAAAAGGAACAACAAAGATAATCTGCGAAACTGCTGTTCCTTTCAAAAGGAACAGCAAAGATAATCTGCGAAACTACTGTTCCTTTCAAAAGGAACAGCAAGGAAATGCTCTGCGGACGTGTTGTTCCGTTTGAAAGGAACAACAAAAACACTGCACGAAACTGTTGTTCCATTCGAAAGGAACGGCAAAAAAATCCTACGAAGGTGCTGTTCCTTTTAAAAGGAACAGCAAAAACACTCTGCGAAACTGCTGTTCCTTTCAAAAGGAACAGCAGAAGTGCTGTTCCGTTAGAAAGGAACAACAACACGAAAAAAACACAGAATTTTTATTATTTTTCGTTTTTAAAGAAACTAAATTCAAACGAAATAAAGAAGTATTAACATGGAAATGAATTTCAAAAACAGAAAAAAAAAAGAATGCATTATGTACAAAAATTAAAAAAACCAATTTATCAAACTGGCACGGGAGAGGGATTCTCCCCTTCAGCAAGAATTTCAATGGTGGAGTCTTCCCTTCACTGCTGGCAAAAGGATTCACGGGTAAGCAGCTTACGATATAATCAAACTCGATGGCCATTAACCTTAAAGGAATGCCCATATCCGTCAATGGTGACTAGTGTGAGAGTGTCGTTATCATGCACTTTCTAAATTTCGTAGGGTCCAAGCCACCTAGACTGGAGTTTTCCAGGGAAATCCTGAAACCGAGAATCATATAGAAGTGCCCAATCTCCTTCGTGGAAGATCCTTTGTTTAATGTGGGCGTCATGCCATTTTGCTCTCTATTGTTGGATTAATGCGGTGCGCTGAAGAGGAGAGAGTTTGATTTCATCCAATTCATTCAGTGGCTGCAGTCTTTTTGCTTGTGCTTCATCTAAATTCAGACCTATCGTTTGAGTTGTTCGTAATGTCTGAATTTCAAATTCGATAGGAAAGATGGGTTCTTTTCCAAATACCAACTGGTATGGCGAATGTCCTGTGGTAGGTCTCCATGTCGTTCGGCACGCCCACAATGCCTCTGGTAGTCTGTAGGCCCAATCTCGCCTATGTGAAGCAACCGTTTTTGTCAGTATAGATTTGATTACCTTATTCGTGCTTTTGACTTGGTCGTTGGCCTGTGGGTGGTAGGGAGTTGTAATTTTACGCGGAATATGGTAATTCTGTAATGTTTCAGCCAATTTGTTACCTATAAACTGTGGTCCCCCATCTGTGATTATGTCTCGTGGGAGGCCATACCGCACGAAAATTTGGAAAAGAAAATGTATCACGGAATCCTCTGTATCTTTTGAAAGAGGCTCTGCTTCAACCCATTTAGTAACGTATTCAGTGGCAACTAGGATATATGTTTTCTGGTTCGATGGAGGGCTAATAGGACCAACGAAGTCAAGGGCCAAACGTTCGAAGGGTTCAATCACTAGTTGAGGGTTCAAGGGCATTTCATCAGACTGCCCAGGTCGACCAGCCCTTTGACAGCTATCACAGGCCTGCACAAATTTGTTTGCGTCTCTAAAGATATTAGACCAATAATAGCCAGTCCGTAGGACTTTATGTGCTGTTCTACGATCTGCAAAGTGTCCGCCACACTGTCCGTCATGGTACGCTTTCAAAATATCATATACCTCATCGTCCCTAACACATCTTCTTATTTGCATATATGCACCTGTATGAAATAAGTAACCTCCTATCCATGAAAAACGGGTGCTACGATGTATTATTTGCTTTCGTTCATTAAGGGATAGATGTTTGGGTAATTAACCTATTGCCAAATAGTTCGCTATATCAGCATACCATGGTGTTCTGGTGGTAACAACGAAGAGATGCTCATCCGGGAAGTGATCTTCAACTGGTTCTACATCTGTTGGCTTTGGCATCCTGGACAGAAAGTCAGCTACAGGGTTCTCTTTGCCCGGTCGATCCTTGATCGTGATATCAAATTCCTGCAGTAAAATTAGCCATCTAGTTACTCTCCCATTCGTAATAGGTTTATTTGCTAAAAACTTAATGGCAGAGTGATCTGTGTAAAGCACTACAGGATACCCAGTTATGTAATGCCTAAATTTATTTATAGCGTGAACTACAGCCAAAAATTCTTTCTCAGTCACGGTATAGTTTAATTCGGCAGGGGTCAGATTTTTGCTAATGTAGTAAATTGCATATGGCTTTTTGTCTTCCTCCTACCCAAGTACTGCTCCAATTGCTGTGTCTGAGGCGTAAGATGAAATTTGGAATGGTAAATTCCAATTTGGGCCCCTCAGCACAGGGGCTGTTGCAACGAGCTTCTTCAAATCATTAAAAGCATTGTCACATTTGTCTGTCCAAACAAAATCAGTATTTCCAGTCAGCGCATATAAAGGTGCAGCTATTCGAGAATAATGCTCTATAAATTTTCTATAATAACTAGAAAATCCAAGAAAGCTACGTACCTCTGTCTGTGTAGTAGGTGTAGGAATTAACAATCTAGTATTTGAATTTTAGCTGGATCTACTTGAATTCCTTCTGCTGAAATATAATGGCCTAAGATAACTCCTTCAGTCATCATCATAAGACATTTTTCATTGCTTAAACAAAGCCTAGTGTCTATACATCTTTGCAATACTTTTTCTAGATTTTGCAACGCGGGTTCAAAATCATCCCCATAAGGAGTGAAATCATCCATATATACTTCGAGACCTTCATTTATTAAGTCTGCAAAGATGCTGAGAATTGCCCTTTGAAATGTAGCAGGAGCGTTGCATAGGCCAAAAGGTAAGACTCGGTAGGCAAATGTACCCCATGGGCAGGTGAAAGTAGTCTTGTCCTGGTCTTTAGGGGCAATTTGAATTTGGTTGTATCCATTGAAGCCATCCGAAAATGAAAAGAACTTCTTTCCTGCCAATGTGTCTAATCCCTGGTCAATGAAAGGAAGAGGAAAGTGGTCTTTTTGTGTTGCTTTATTGAGTTCACGGTAATCTACACATATCCTCCACTTTCCATTCTTTTTAGGTACCACCACTAATGGGAAGACCCACTTGCTATCAGATATTGGATAGATAAAATTGACATCCAATCATTTTTGTAATTCATCTTTCATAGCATCCTTAAGGTGAGGATTTAGTCTCTTTTGAGGTTGACGAATGGGTCTTGCGTCTTTTTCAATGTAAATGTGGTGAGTACATAATTGTGGGTCAATTCCTTTCATATCGGGGTAATCCCATCCAAAGGCTGCTTTGTATTTTCGTAATAATTGGACCAATTTCTCTTCTTGTTCAGCAGTGAGATTCTTGTTAATGTTCAAGGTTTTTCCTGGTTCAATTTCTACAACCTTAGTATTATTCACAGAGGTAGGTATTGCTTGATCATGGATGTCTTTAAAAGGATCTTCTTCTTCTTTATTGTCGAATGCTGCCTCAATCATGTGACATTGCAAGTGAGATGCAGTTTGTGATTTATTAATGAAATTACTAATGACATCATCCTCTATTTGATCTTTAAAATCCAAAAATTCTTCTATCGTTAGAGGTGACCTCATGTTTTCCACAAAATATGATGGTTCGAATTTCTTGCACTATGGGGGCGCCCATGAGCATTGTATCATCTACGAATCGTTGATGCGTTACTGTGTGTCCTTGGTGTACCGGTTTGATGCCTTTGAGTTGATTATGTTGTTTTGCCTTGGCTAAGGATCTTCCTAGCCCTTCTGCCATAATGACAAAGAGAAACGGAGACAGGGGATCTCCTTGCCTTATACCTCTGGACGGAATGAAGGGTTGAAGGGGTCCTCCATTCAGTAGCATTGAAAAGAAAGCACCTGAGACCAGTTCCATTATCCAATTTTTCCATTGCTGACTAAATCCAAAAGCCTGGAGGATTGCTCTCATATAGTGCCAGCTGATTTTATCAAAGGCCTTTGAAAGGTCAAGCTGGATAAGCATACTTGGAGTCCCTTTTGTTTTGAGAGAATGCAACACTTCTTGAGTGAGGATTATGCTGTCAGTGATCTGCCTACCTTCAACGTAGCCAGTTTGTTCCTGAGAAATGATTGAGGGGAGGACAGATTTAAGTCTGCTAGCCATCAGTTTGGAAAGGATTTTGTAAAGGACATTAAAAAGGGCTATGGGACGAAAATTGTCGGGGGAGTCAGCCTGGTCTGATTTGGGAATTAAGGTGAGGAATGTGGCATTGATGGCAGGAAAAACTTTCTTGGGTCTGTGAAAGTTCCTTACTAGGTTGAGAAGGTCAACCTTAATAATGGGCCAGCAAGCTTTAAAGAATTCGATTGTAAAGTTGTCTGGTCTGGGAGCCTTGTTCGAGGCCATGTTGAAGATTGTTTCTTCAATCTCATGCTCAATGAATTCTCTTAGAAGGAGGGAGTTTTGCTCCTCTGTAACTAAGTTGGGAATGGCAGCGATAATTTCATTGATGGCTCGGGTTCTATCTTGAATGGGATCGCTGAGAAGAGAAGTGAAAAAAGAGTTGAGTTCAAATCCTATATGCTCCCTTTTATAAACTTGATCGCCATCAACGTTTTTGAGGGAGAGGATGCGATTATGTGCTCTATGCTGGATGGTTGACTTATGGAAGAAACTAGTGTTGCGTTCTCCCTGTTTTAACCATTGCACCCTCGACTTCTGCCTCCATAGCAGCTCTTCTTGTTTTAACCGTTCTTCCCATTGCCTTTGCAGATTTGATTCTTGAGCTATTATTTCATCATTGGGCCCTTCTTTGATCAAAGATTGCTAGAGGTTCGCCATTTTTTCCTCGAGTTATTTTTTGGCTTGAAATATGTCGCCAAAGGTGTTTTTGTTCTAGCGTTTGAGGTTGATTTTTATTGTTTTGAGCTTCTGCTGGAATATGTACATGATATTGTCGCTCCTTATGGTGGCTTGAGTCCACCAACGTTGTATGTTTTGCATGAATGATGGGTGCTTTGTCCAGAAGGCTTCGAATCTGAATGGTCTGTTGTGGGTCTTATCCAAATTGGTGAAGTGAATCTGCACTGGGCAGTGATCAGATCCTCCGATAGGCAGAATGCTGGCCTCCATGTCGATCTTTTGCAGCAGAATGGATTCCGACATGAGGAACCTATCAAGCGTTGATGCTATCTTCCTGTTTCCTCCTTGCTTATTATTCCATGTATGCAGACCATTGACTGTGGGGATGTCAATGAGTTTGGATTCAGTAATAAAGGTGTTGAATGCTTCCGAGTCCTTATCCAATCTTCGTAAGCCTCCATTTTTTTCCGCTAGATTGGTGATCATGTTGTAGTATCCGCCTAAAATCCAGTGGTTTTCCCCATCGTGTTGTCTGACTTCATCCAGTTCTAGTAGCATCTTCAGCTTTTCCTGGATTCGTTGGGGTCCATACACGTTGGTGATGCCGATCGATTGCCCTAAGTCTGGCATGTTGAAAATGACCGATAACGAGTGCTTGGTGGACAGAGCATTCTGTAAGAAGAATTTGCTTTTGTTCCAGAACGTGAGTAACCCTCCTGCTTGCCCAATAGCATCTATGCTTATGCAGTGATGACTGTTGGAAACGAGTTTTTTGAGCGTCTCTGTGCCTTTGGGAGAGCATTTGGATTCTTGAAGAAGTATGATGTCTGGGTGTAGCGAGAAAAAGCAGTTTTTCAGGATCCAAGGTTCTTTTGGTGGTGCCGTTGAGCCCCCTAATGTTCCAGGTTGTGATTTTCATTGAGCTACCTTTGGAGCAGATAGGACCAAGGCCTTGATTTTTCCTTCATTGGTTAGGTGTCTGCCTAGTTCTTGTATTTGCTGTCTTGTGGATTTGCGCCCTCTTTTTCTTCCTGGTCCTTGTGGATTGTATTGATCCAAATCTAGGTTGGCTTGAATGCCCATTTGGCTGCTATTTCCCCATTGCCTTTTGGCTACATTTTGGTTGATGTATTCCAGCTGCAGGTATGCCATTTCTATCTTCTCCAAGTGTTCTTGGGGAATAGCATCGACTCCCAGTTTGGACCATTGCTCATTGACCTTTTGGAGATCTAGATCGCCTAGGATCTCCTCTAGAGGATTGTTTGAAGTGGTTGAGGATGGCTGGTCTGTTTTCATTTTTGTGCATTGAGGGGTTTGCAGTGAGGTGTGGCTGGTATTAATCTGAATGGGAGAGGATTCTGGTTTGTGTTGCGGTGCCTGGGCGTGGATTGAATCTGAGGTTGTGCTTGGGGCATTGGTTGTAATCAAAGATTGACTTAATAATGACGGATCTTGATCAGTGGGGGCCTGGGAGACTATAGGGTGCTCCAATGAGTCAAGATTGCTCAGAACTTCAAAGTCGTTTCGCTGGGTTGAGGCAGTGTTGGTGGGCGTTGTATTGGTGGAGGGTTTCGGAGGCTTGTTGCCTTTCTCCCCTTTGTTCTTTCTTGAGATGGAGGTGAAACCAGGTGTCAACAGGGTTGCACAATTCAATACATTTATTTGTCATAGGGTGATGAACTTTGTCACAAGTACTCAATACTATCTCAAAAAGCTACACACAAACTAGATTGGTTTTGAACAAGTCAAAGGTTCAAAACTCATCCACTAATTGCTTGCCTCTATTGTGCAATCAACGCTGGTCTAATGAGAGATCCAAGTTCGAATCTCACTAGCTCCAACTACGCAATTCTCATTGGTAATTTCCTCCAAGTGTGGTGCAAATCTCATGCACAACTAATGTCACAATTGATAGCTATCTCAACCCTTTCATCTACCTCTTTCACTTGTCGCCACTGAACTGTCCATGCACTAAGTTAAATTGATGTGTTCTTTAGTTGAATAATGAGTTAATAATTAGTGAATTAAATAATATTTAATTTACACAACTCATCTCTAGTGTATTAGCCAGTTAAACTAAATACAACTAGTTCAAAGTTAGTTAACCAGAACACCATCTCCATTAACTGTTGCATCAACTCCACCGAACTCCGCCACTTGAGCTCTAACTGAAGTCAACCATGCATTGGCTCAACTAACCCATAGGAAAAGTGTAAATCCTTCTGGCAGATGCATGCCCCACATCCGGGGGTCAAACTGAAGTGCTCCAAGAGAGTAAACTGAGGTTTAGAGTCCAAATATTATTAAGGGTAAATAATATTTAACTATTCTATTTTTAGCCCGCCAGTCTAAAAATAGACTTCGACCTAAATGCTAAAAATAGAGGTCTATATATTTTTACCAACTCGACCAATCATCCAAGAATAGAATATTGCAGCTCCTGGTCCATGATCCATATGTCTAAAAATAGACATAGTCTAAAAATAGACTTTGAGCCAAAAATACCCTGCGGGCCCACTTGGTGAAGGCAACTTCATTTCACCAAGCTCCATCATCTCACTACATTTTTAACACTCCCTCTCAGCAAGATATGGATTATCTACAACCCCTACCCTGCCTCTGTGAAACTCGAATTTGCTCCTGGTGAGCGCCTTCGTCAAGATGTCTGCATCCTGATCCTCCGTGGGAATATATGAAAGCATCATGATCCTCTGTTGAACACAGTCTCTGATATGATGGTACCTGATGTCGATGTGTTTGGATCTATCATGAAATACTGGCTGATCCACATCTGGAGACTCATCCTTGGGAGCTAACAGCTCCTCCTCTGCATGCAAGTGTGGCTCCCTCTCAAGCGAACACTGCATGGCTTTCTCCTCCTAAAATTTAATATCCTGTCGCACAACAGTGTTGCGACTATCTGACACATACACCCTATAGTTGTGTAGTGTATCAGTGTACCCCACAAATATTCCAACCTCGGCTGTTGGATCCAGCTTCTTCCTTGCATCCTTCGTCACATGCATGTAGACAGGAGAGCCAAAAATCCACAAATGGGAAATGTCAGGGCTCTTGCCAGAATAAGCCTCCTCTGGTGTACTCATGCCGAGAATCTTGTGAGGACAACGGTTCTGCACATATACTGCTGCGTTGCATGCCTCAGCCCAGAAGTGAAGGGGTAGGCCCTGATCATGCAACATCGCCCGTGCAGCACCCACAATAGTTCTGTTCTTCCGCTCAGCCACCCCGTTCTGCTGTGGGTGGGGGGTGCGATGAGCTCTCTCGAATCCCTTACAACGGCTGCAGTCGCAGGCCGACCAGAGATTAATTCACCACCATTGTCGCTCCTGAGAGCCTTCAGCTTCTTCCCCGATTCCACATCGACCAGTGGTTTAAACTCACAGAACTTACCGAATGTATCGCTCTTCTTTTGCATGTAGAAGATCTAGCACTTTCGAGATAAATCATCAACAAAGATCACGTAGTACTCGTGCTTTGCTGTCGAAGCTACTGAGAAAGGACCACACACGTCTGTGTGAACTCTCTCAAGGGTCGTCATGGCGCGACTATCCTTCTCGTGAAAGGTGGCTTTCACAAACTTTCCTAAAGTACACCCCTTGCACTGATCTGACTGCGCAAGGGTGCCCTTAGGAAGCCCAGTAGAAATCTGTTGGAGGATCTTCAAAGCTCCATGGTGAAGGTGGCCCAATCTCCGGTGCCACAGTTCGCCCTCATCATCCCGGCTCACCACTTCTCCTGCTTTGCATGCCATTGTTGCGCAGCCATCTACTTGCAACTGATAAAGGTTTTTGGTTCGAACCCCTATCTTCCGGGTCTCTCCAGTGGTCTTCCTGCGCAGGAAAGCCTTTCCTTCGCTGAAGACCACATCATACCCCTTGACTGCATGGGCATTTACCATACCTTTCACTTTCCAAAAATAGATTGCGGGCCCACTTGGTGAAGGCGACTTCATTTCACCAAGCTCCATCATCTTGCTGCATTTTCAACAAGAGGAGGGTGAAATACAAGAGGAGGAAATGGAGTTTCTGAGGGATCCACGTAATACTAGAAGTAGATTGTCATTATTTCAATAGTCTATCCATACTTATTGGACATTGAAATATAGACTGGCAAATGCCATAGTCAATGTTCAGGAAATTGGAGGGGACGCAAAAGCTACCTCTATTTTAACTTAAATGAGAAGGGATATCCAAGAAATCCACCTTCTGCAACACCACCATAACTTCTTCCTAGGCCGCAGGAAGTGCCAATTGAAAAGTATGAATCAAGTGGATACGTCTAGCTCCAATTTTAAGGACTCGACACATATCGATCGATCTGATGATTGAGTTTTATGAAATCCTTTTCTTTTTTATCATTTTGACATGCATATTATAGGTAGCATTTAATTTCTGAAGTTCTTGTATGTAATGGACAGTAAATTGGATATAGCAAACAGTATTAGGGTCAAACTTTATGAATTTTGGATGGCCTATGACTCTTTAAGGTGGCCAATAGACCTGGTTTCCAACATTATTCATTATAACCTACTTTTCTCTTTTTTGATTAATGGAAAATAGAAAGGCTCTGCTAAACTTACAAAAAAAATCAAAGTAAAAATTTAATAATTAAAGATGAAATTATAATTTAATTATATAATTTTATAATTTTTTTTAATTTCAACAACTTTAAAAATAACATAATAAAAATTGTTTTGATAAATTAATGTTATCTAATTTTATCAATAATTAAATTTATATAATTAAACTAATCAAAATTAAAACTAATATCCAACTAATTTATATTAGAGAACTGAAATGGATATAATGTGAAGTTATATAGATACATCACAAAATCATGTCAAAGGAGGAGTAGAGTTTTTTTTATGTCAACTCAAGAGGAGGGTTCAAGATTTTTTCGTTGTATATTGTGTTGAATGCATAGAGCTAATCATATAGCTTTGAAATGATGCTCTGAAGTATAAATACAAATTATTTAATATTAGATGGCTTGTAATGGATATTTTATAACCTATATAATGCAAAAAATAATTATGTGTGAAAACATCCATTAAATCTATTGCATATTGAATAAAATATTGAGGCCAAAACATTTAAAAATGTTTAACATTGGATTTTAATAAATTATAGCTTATTACTAATTCTATTAAGTATAAAATTACTGGTACAAAACTGCCATAGCGTCAGCTTGGTGAGCCTGAGCACTGGGCTTGATAATCAAGCAAGTCAAAGAGTGTCTGGACTGCCCAGGATGGGAAACCAGTCCTTTAAACCACAAAGTCTGAACCGCCTATGAAAGGGAAACCGGTTTTAAGTTTACACAAAACAAGCTAACATGAAAGTAAATACTAAAAATAGTACGGTGCTTATAAAGCTTGGAAGCATATGATTCCGACAGAAACAGAACAAAAAAAACCTGAGTGACTTTGCAGCTGCTATCCATGATGCTTATGTAGCAGAGCAGTAAAGCTTGGAAGCATATGATTCCGACAGAAACAGAACAAAAAAACCTGAGTGACTTTGCAGCTGCTATCCATGATGCTTATGCAGCAGAGTAGTAAAGCTTGGAAGCATATGATTCCGACAGAAACAGAACAAAAAAACCTGAGTGACTTTGCAGCTGCTATCCATGAGTAGGAGAGGTAGGTTCCTCGATGACTCTGCAGGCATAAGCGTCGCTTCTGTCCTCTTGTCCTTCGCTGAGAGCTCTCCCTCTACCGGTGCGCCCCATCGCCATGCTGTACTCGTGCTGAGAAGGAGGAACAGAAGTGGCTAGAGCCGCGCATGGGGAGCTGGAGCTAGGATGGGAGAGAGGAGTAGCAGAACAGGGCGGAGCCAAATTGGGGACTTCTTCACGAAGTTTTACAGTGATAAAAGTAGTGAGGGTAGCGTTGCAGGAGGTGCAATCAAACCGGAGCTCAGCACGCTTAGAGGTTTGTCTGATGGAGGGTCGAAGGGGCCGAGGAGCGACAGAAGGGACCGGAGGGAGAGAGACGCAGGGAGACTCACGAGCAGGGGGTGGAGGGGCAGGGGCGATGGGAGCAACGACGAAATCAACGCAAAACGCAGGTACAGGGGCTCCATCTTCTTCTGGCAAGGTAGGGACAGAGCCATGGCTAGGAGGAGGGCGCCGCTGGTTGGATTGCCCACGACTGGGTCCGCGTCTGCATCTCATGCGTTCGCGGAGACGAGGCATGGTGACAGACGCAGGACTAGGCTCAACGAAACAAACTGAATTGGCAGGGGAGAAATGAAAATCCGGGACGCCACTGGGCTGAGGTGAGGGAGCAGGAACCAGACCACTGAGACCACGAACAGAGGGAGGATTGACACTGCACCACGGACTGTGAGAAAAATGATAATCCGAAACCGGTTCAAAGCAAGCGGCTAACGAACAACGCCTCCCAGTGTTCGTTTTAACACTTGCATCAGCGCAGCCTGGAGAGCAAATCGCGTGCAGGGGAGGAGGAGATCCATGAACGTCCGCCACACCAGTCGAGCAATTGCAAATGTAATCCGTCTCACATAGAACCGCCATAACCAGGCGCTTGGCGAGCCAACCGAGAGAATTAACGTTCGCGCAGGGTGGTGAGTTAAGATCTAATTAAATGCGAGTACCGGGAGCCACATGGGCTGCCCAAGTGAACCCCATCGGGAAGTGCACAGGGTGCCACGTTCCCTGGTGTGCATTGATAAATTATAGCTTATTAATGTATATAATATTTTTTATTTATTTTAATTTCTAAAATTATTTTAAGTGGTTTTCTTCAAATTGATCAGATTTTTATCTTATATAATGATCATCGGTTACATAATTATATCTTAGTCTTGTGGTGCAGTAATTCCATAATGGGCCTCAGTTCTTATGTATGACAATGGCCTCTTTGTGACTTCTTATATGTGATATGAGAAAATATTATGACAGTGATATGGAGATTTGATAATCCTTATGAAAAATATATCATGACAGACCTATGATTGTTCCTCTGCATTGTTATGGCTAATGTTCTCTCTACATAATTTATTATGATGGTATGTGGTGGATGCAATGTGAAAATGTTGAAAATGTTTTAAAATGAAATTATCAACAATAGATACATCTGGCCACAAAATAATTAGCATTATTATTACTCACTACTTAGTAAATATATAACAATGTAAAAGTGTGTAAAATATTAAAATAAACAATTTGCAACTTGAATCAATCAAATTTCCGAAGAAATGAAGCATGGGCATCCATTTTAGTGAAGCATGGCAATTTTGGCTCGCATCACAAAAATACACACCCAACCTTCATTTCAAGGCCAAATTGAATAATTCAGCTTGGAGAGTATTTATTTACTCGTAAGTAACAATAACACAATTAAATATTTTAAAATTTTCACATATATATTAATTTTGTTCAGGAATACTCCAAATTGTAACATGAGTAAAGCTTATGACAGATATATGAAGAAGATATGTTGAGCCCTATGATAGAGGTAACATGACAGACCTATGATTTCTCCATTGCATTGTTATTGCTAACTATCTCACTACATAATTGCTTAAGATGATTTGGGGTGAACGCAATGTGAAAATGTTGAAAATGTTTTAAAATGTAGTTATCTACAACAAATAGATCTAGCCCTAAGAAAATTAACAAATTTGTTACTATTCTACTAGTTAGTAAAGATATAAAAATGTAAAAGTGTGTAAAATAGTAAAATAAAACATTGAAAATTTGAATAAATCATATTGGTTAGGAAATGAAGTTTGGGTGTGCATTTTTGTGAAACAAGGAAATTTTGTCCCGCTAGACAAAAATACATGCCCAAGGCTTCATTTTAGGGCCAAATTGAATGATTCAACTTGGAGAGTATTTCTTTATTCATAAGTAATGTTAATACAATTAAATATTTTTTACCTTTTCACATATATATTTCTATTGCTCAAGAATACTCTAAATTCAATTGATTTAGGGTAAACGGTAGGGTTTGTGTGGCTCAAATAAATGCACACCATGATTTGTAATTAATTGGCAGTGATACAATGAGCATTCCATCCCAGGCTACAAAATTGTACCTCAGTAATGGGCCTCATTCTTGTGGTTTAAGAACGCCTTTTAATGTGCTTCATTTGTTGGGTATGACAGTGGCCTCTTTGGGCCATCTTATCTATGATATGAAAAAAGCTTATGTCATAGATATGAAGGATATATGTTCAGCCCTATGAAAAATATATCATGATAGACCTATGACTATTTATTTGCATTTTTATTTCTAATTTTCCCTCTATATAATGGCTTATGATTATATGGGGTTAACACGATTTGAAAATGTTGAAAATGTTTTAAAATGCAATTGTCTACAATAAAGACTTCTAGTCCTAAGAAAATTAACATTGTTACTACTCGATTGGTTAGTAAATATATAACAATATAAAAGTGTGTAAAATAGTAAAATAAACAATCTTCAATTTGAATCGATCATATTCGCCATGAAATGAAGCATGGGTGTGCATTTTAGTGAAGCAAATAAATTTTATCCTGCTTCATAAAATGCATGCCCAACCCTCATTTCAAGGAAAATTTGAATGATTCAATTTGGAGATTATTTATTTACTCATAAGTAACATTAACAAAATTAAATATTTTTAATTTTTTACATATATATTTATGTTTTTTAAGAATATTCCAAATGGCATAGATTTCATAGGGTGAAAGGAAGGGTTTTTGTGCCTCAAATAAATGCACACTAGGACATATAATTAATTGGAAGTGATATAATTATCATTCCATCCTATGGGTTTACAAAATTGTACCTCATTCTTGTTATGTAACAATGTCCAAATGGGCCTTGGTCTTGGGGTGTAACAACACCCTAATGGGCCTTGGTTCTTGGGTATGAAAACCACCTCCTTGGGAATTCTTATTTGTGATAACATCACAACACCATAATGGGCCTTATTCTTGTGGTGTAACAATTCCCTAATGGGCCTAATTTCTTGGGTATGGTTGTGGCCTCCTTAGGCCTTATCTGTGATATGAGAAAAGATTATTATAGATATATGAAGGAGATATGTCGAATCCTATGGTAGAGATATCATGATGGAGCTAGGACTATTTTGTTTCATTGTTATTACTAATGTTCGCTCTATATAATTACTTATGATGGCATTGGGTGAATGCAATGTTAAAAAAATTTAGAATGAAATTATCTACAATAGATACTTCTATCCTTAGTAAAATTAATAATGTTACTACTCTACTAGTTAATGGTTAATGGCTAATTGTGGGTCACCTATGGATGGTAATGAACCTATTTTCCTAGTTGAAATTATGTATAGGCTTGTAATTTTAGTTTTTTTTTTTTTTTTTTTTAATTTTAAAGTGATTATTGAGCTGATTGGTCTTGTCAAACACTTAAAAAGCATTTGTCCCTCCAATCCTCTTGTTTTTTTCCTTTTCCTATGTGATGGTAGTCTTAAATCTAGCAATAATTAGAGTCTTTGATTTTGGAAATTCCTAGATACATTCATGTCATGGATAGCTATCCTCCTCCTAGAGGGTGTTAATGTGACAAGATGCATGAGATAAGGAAGGATATGAGACACCTAGCCAATCAAATGGAAGTCGTGCATAAGGTCATGGTCTATATTATTACCCATATGGAATCCAAAATGAAGAAGAATGAAGAGTTAGAATGGTAAATAAATCAAGGACCGCAGTCTCTTTTCAAAATTTTATTTATACATTTTATACAAGCCTAACCTTTCAGCCTTAAAAGAGAAACCTTAAAATATATAAAAGTTGGTGTAAAAATTTTATAAATTCGAAATTAAATGTGCAAAATTTTTGCGTTGAATCATCTCTCATTGGAATCAACCTAAGGAATCAAAGGCTTTATAACATGTTAAAGCAATTGAAATTTAGAGGATGAGTACCCATCGACAATCAGGATACTAACCAACCCATCTCCAAATCAATGACCATGATTCATTTTGACAGATCCTCCATGATTTTCAAAAACCACTATTGGGACCCCTTAGAAATGGTTAATGCCTTTTATGAAAACCACGCATTGAATGTTGATGGAAACACATGTACCTGCCAGGAGAGGTAGGAAAGTGAGTGGGCCCTTACACATCATCAAGTTGTTTCGATAAAAGCCCATCCCGCCTATTATTTTATTTGATCTATAGTTGCAGAATTATAGTGAATCCCGTCTAGAGTGTATATTGTCAATTCCTCATCAACATTAAATTTTTAATTATCTCGAGTGACTGGGTAACTCATAATTCAACATTTCTTCGTTGTCCTTTCTTTGCAATTTTAAACATGGAGAAAACAATAAAATCAACTAACAAATCCACAATCTCTCTGGTGTTTTTTCATATACCCCTTAGGAATAGAGAAGCCAAAGTATATGATTCCAATTCCTCCTTGGACCTTTTGGAGATTCTACAGGACATTCTTGACTGTTCCAGTGATTTAGATAATATTTTTCAAGTCGTCCAATCTGGCCTTTATCATGAAATTGTCCCACATACTTGTTATTTCCCCAAACTCACTACAATGAAAATACCTTCTAGTAGAGGTCATAACGAAAGTTTTTAGTGTTATAAAATTGGAAAAATTTGTGAAAAAAATATCTGCTAAAACATTTTTCTGTGATAGCAGATGTTTTAAAATATATTTTAACGTAACTTCATCACAATTGAAGAAGGGTCGTCGAAGTTTTAGCAGATTTTTTCTTTTGCGGTGCACTTCATGAAACAAGTAGCATTAGTACTCTACATATATAAATGCACTTGACAGAAAACATAACTAAAAGCACAAAGGCATTGAATGAAAATAGTTACACCAGTGCATAATATATATCACATTGTTTCTAATGGATAAAAAAGCCTTGGGGCGTTCTCGTAAGGAACGACATCGGGGCACGCAAAAAAAAATTGTTGAGTCGGTGATTTAGTTTAAACTTGCAGCATCGATGTGTATCGTTTGTATAAATGCCACAGTGCGTTGGTTATTTAAAAAATTTCGGTGTTGTTAATTTTCATGATGCACCAAGCTGGAAATAATATTTTGTAGGATCAGTGTGTTAGTTCTATCAAAGCACTGGTGCGCTAAGAATATAAATCCACCAAATTTTTAATTTCAAACAATAACAATGCTTGAAGAAATAAATGATTCGGCATTGTCATTTTCCGAAAAGGCACCGGTCACGTAAAAAAGATGTTTTCATGGTGATTTTATATAAAATAATGCACCAGTGCATCTTTATGTTTAGACGTAATGATTTTTTGTATGAGATTTTCTCTCTTTCGAAAACATCAACCTGTGGCAGTGAAATTATTGTAATTAAAAAAAAAATGTTCCTAAAAATATTGACATATATATATTATAATATTATTCACGTAAATTAAAATTTTATTAGTTCATTTGTATATGATGTTTGGATTAATTTGTTAGTTCATGAGTGGGCCCGCAGGCAAATTCTAGCGCTAAATCTATTTTTAGACTATGTCTATTTTTAGACATACGGAGCATGGTTCGGGGATTCCAGTTTGAGATTCTTGAAGTATGTGTCATGTTGGTAAAAATAGATGAGACTCTATTTTTGAGGTCAAAGAGGTCGAAGTCTATTTTTAGGCTGCCTCTCCTTAAAACAGGGAAGTCAAATATTATTTACCCTTAATAATATTTAGACTATAAACAACAGTTTACTCTCTTGGAGCACTTCAGTTCGAGCTACAGAAGTGGCTCATGCATCTGACAGAGGAATCACGTGGTTCCCAAGTGTTTGAGAACGCCATGCATGGTTGACTTCAGTTGGACTTCAGTGGCAGAAGTTTGGAGGAGTTAATGAGACAGCTAGTGGAGTTGTGTTCTGTTTATTTTAGTTGAACTGATTGAGATTAGTTTAACTAGCTAATAAATTAGTTATGAGTGGAGTGAATTAAATCTTATTTAATTCATTAATTAGTAACTCATTATTCAACTCAAGAACACATCAGTTCACTACAGTGCATGATCAGTTCAGTGGAGACCAGTGAAAGAGGTAGATGAAAGGGTGGAGTTAGCTATCAATTGTGACTATACTGTTGCTATTTGCAACACACACAAAAGCATGGAGAAATTCGTAAGGATGAATTCAATTTTGATGGGGTGCAGCCGCAGATCGCAGATGAAATTAATTTTGTGATGGGGCAGAGTTGTTTTTGGAGAAGAAATGGAGAAAGCCGTAGATCAGAACTACGGCGGAGTAGAACAAATTAAAAACCAGTCATTTCGGGCTTTAAAGCCCTCAACAACCAAAGTTAATTTTGAAGCAGTGTCTTGTTGATGAAGAGATCTGCGATGCGATTGCGATTTGATCACAAATCGCAATGTAACAATACTCAAGTGTCTTGTTGATATGGCAGAGTTCCGCAATGGAACAGCTGTATATAAAACATACAACCGAACTCTCTATAAATCGCCCTCCACAACTGCGGAGGCTCGTGGGTCCACTTGACCACGTGGCGACACCTCAATGGAATCGCATGAGCGCAATTGCAAGGTTCAATCGGGGCGCTTTTGTTTCGTGCTCCGATCAAAGGCCGGACCCGATGATATTATATGCCACAGTTGAATGGGCAATCGCATCCGGTTGTCCAATTGCAATCAGAAACTCTTAAGTGTTGGGCCCGATTGCACCATTGAAATTGGCAGACCCAATGGTGTCATACGATGGAGTTAATAAGTCCATCGCGTTCGTTGTAATCGCAATCGGAACTTCCGATTGATCGCATGCCTTTTTATTTTTGGTGCGATTGGAGTGGTGGACCCGATCCAGGAATAGGCCGGAGTTAATAAGCCGAATCACATCCGTTTATGATCGGCAATCGGAACATTTTTGAATGAGGTCCGATCGCACTTGTTTAAAGTTCGGACCCGATTGCTATATGAGCCATGTTTTATATGACCATCGCACCCGGTTGGTCAATCGCAATCGGAAATTTTGTTTGGTGCGATTGTTTTTTTAAATCGCGGACCCAATTGTTTTATACATTGAATTTAAATGTTTTGACCGTGCGTTCAAAGCAGGGCCCGCATGTATTTAATTTTAAATAGACTTTGTTTAAATTCTTATATAAATATATGTAAAGTTTTTTTTTATATGCGGTATATAAAAGCCAAAAGGCTCGTAAGCCTGTGTAATGGTAATTTGCATTCGCACAGCAGCGCGGAGTGAAAATACACAGCAGTGTGTTGTTTTTTAGAGACAGAGTATTGTTTTGAGAGAACAGAGAGTTTTGTGCACTGCGTCTGAAGCAGTCAACCACTTTTGTTATCCCTATGTTAAGAGGAAGACTTGTATTATAAGTTTTTTAAAGAAATAGAAGTTGTTTTAAAAGTCTGGGAAACTCTGTCTCCTGTTGGAAATATTTTTTTTTAATCTCTCTATGTTGTGAAGTGGAGCCTATTCTCTCCACTGTTTGCTTGGAATTCTCAAAATTCCAACAGATAGGTGGAGTAAGCCCATGAGTATTGTGCAGTTCAGGCTGGTGGTTTTTCTATATAAAGAGGCCATCCCATAGCATTGAAACAAGCAATAGAGGCAAGGCAATTGGCGGGGAGTTTTGAACCAGTAACCTGTTCAAAACTGAGCTAGATTGTGAGTAACTGTATGAGAAAGTACTGAGTACTTGTGAGGAGTATTGTACTGAGTTTTTTACTTGATTTCTCCATTATAATATACACAATAGCTGCGGGGTTTTCAGCTATAAGCTTTCCCCATACACACTGTGTTAATGTGTATGATGATTTGATGTGTTATCGGTTGATTTTATTTTCGCATGCTTGATGATCTGAGTTGATCTGGAGTGGAAGAGATTATGTGTTGCATATAAGTTCGAATTGTATGTGATCAAGATAGTCTCGGTGGATAATTATTTATTATTCAACAAATTTCTACATTTTCTTCCATAAGACATACAAGAAAGTGTGGATGACACCAAAAGTGATATTCCATAGTTTTGAGATTGTGTTACTTCTCTAGCTTTCTCATATTCCATAGCCGATCAGTACAATAATCAAAGAAAAGGGATCCTTCAAACAATCACTAAAATACCAATGAAATGTAGATTTACAAGCCTCCAGTAAGTACTTATAATTTGCTTTGAATTATTATCTAAAGACAGTGGAGTACCGTAATCAGAGACAATGGATACATGAAACAATTATAATAATTGCCCTTCACAGTGGCTTCCTACTTGTGAGTAAGTTGACAAAATTTTCACTTATAATTTGCTTCGAATTATTATCTAAAGACAGTGGAGTACAGTAATCAGAGAGAATGGATACATGAAACAATTATAATAATTGCCCTTCACAATGGCTTCCTACTTGTGAGAAAGGTCTTGGTTAAAATATAAAGGACCAATAAGTTTAGAAACAAGGTTTTTGGAAGTGAGCAAGATTCAATAATAAGAAAACTGAGTAATTACAGAAATTTAAATTTTTAGCTTGTCATCAAGGCCGATGATTCACAATTAATTTAAATAAACTCGGCACCTATCATAACTAGCAAGAACACAGCAGCAAGAAATTGGAAAGAAACGAATCTAATAGTTGGTTTGAGGGTTAATCACTATTTACCCAAGTGGTCTTATAAAGCATATGCTAGAAATTCTCTTCTTTAACATCTGATCAACAGTGATAACCATCACACAATTTATCAAGTTATTCTACTTCATTGGAAGAAATGTCAATCCTTCCATAATGTTTGTATCTTGTTTAGCATGGAATGAAAATTCATTTATTTAACAGTGCATTTAACAAAACATTACATTCCCATCATGTAAACAGTTTCCAAAGTGACAACTTCTAAGAAAGGAGGAGTCTTGAAGTGAGAACAGTATGTGGGGATCATAAAAATATGGGTGCATAACATCCCAAACAGATTGCGAGTCCAGATAAAGAAAAATCAACAGATCAGCCCTTAATAAGGGGAAATGTTGCCATCTGTTTCTGAACTCATAAGGATTGAAGAAAAAACATAATAATCATAGACAAAAACAGGCTCGCTTGATGTGTCTAATGTTGTCCCTTGAGAAAGCTATAAGCCATTGCATCTTATGAGAATAAAAACTATGATGTTATGAAAGAAACAGCTAGAAGAAACCGGCTCTCCTGATGCACAATTATGACATTCAGATGTTGTGAAAACCAAGTGTGAACCCATGACTGCTCCAAAAGGTGCACAGTATTGATAATGACTGTGGATCCAACCAAAACGGAAGCCAACTCGTGTACAAAAACCAACATAAGAAAAATAAATTGTGCCAAATTCAAACAAGATTATCTAAATCGCTATTGTCAGGAAACATCCACCGTTACCAAAAGCACTTTGGATGATTAAATCATCAATCTCATGTTCAATTTACCACTCCTCCTGAGTCGGTGTTGATTTTAATACATCCATAACTTCACTGCCAGGTGAAGTGTTCCAAGCCTGTTAATAACCTTGCCTGATGTTCTAATCCGTAAGAATTACAGTGATATATCAGTGCCGTCACTGTAAAAAAATATTACATTGATTCTGTAAGCCAGCTACATCAGGGGACACTCCTCAGGAGTTCGGCCAAAAAGATGGAGAAATAGCCAAAACAAATGGTATTTTTCCGTGACTTAGGAAGGATAAGGCAAATATTAATATGGGTGAAGAAAACACGTTGTCATCCAACATAGGAAAAGTACATCTAAAAGGAAAAGAGGAATAAAGAAGGTAGCGACACAGACCGAAATAACCCCACAATCAGGTGTCAGATATCAGGTGCCACCACACCTCATGCCGTGGGTGAGTACTTAAAAGAGGACTAAATGAAGAGGATAGGAAGAATCCGAAAGAGGAAAGTCTAATCCCAAGGGGACCCTCCCCCTAATCTTCTGAGTAGACAAAATCCCAATGACCACCCAGAGACAGATTTGTCAATCGCTTAAAAAAAATTTGTCAGTGACTTAATAGACTGATGAAATCAAAAAGCCGCCACTACAATAAAATATTCAGGAAAAAACCGTTCACATAATGAGGCATGACAGTCCCATAGGGTAAATATTCCAGCGGATCATCTGAGCACTCAATATAATATAGTCTGGCAGCCCATATTTAGTAACTGTCAGTGTACATAAAAGAGGTAGTCTGCATACAACCTCGAGAGAAAGAAAAGATATGTGATTACGAAAAACTCAAAGATGCCAAGTACAGAGCCTAATCCCTTCCATGTTCAAACGGCCATAAGTTATTAATATTTGACACCTCCTTACCAACCAATCAGGCTGCATTCAATTGTCAACATCCGAATTGCATCCCCTAGAAGTATAACTCCAGACTGTCATACCGAAAAAAATTGAAATTAACCTGAAATGTATCACCGAAAATACAAAGATGGAGAGGAGCAATGGGAAAAACCAGGCAGAAATAGTATGCCATTAAAAATGACAACAACAGCAACAATAACACCCAGGAACAGTCCACCACCTTTCACATAATTGGAAACCAAAATTTTTACAGGGCCTAGATATGATTAGAGTATCTACCCACTTTCTCCATAGAGTACTCCATCTTGCAAAACACCACGTAGATTCTAGATTGTTTGAATCCTCTGATGACTCCTGTGATGAAGAGGGTTGGTGTGACATATACACCTCCTGGCTAATCATTCGACTTGTGTTGGTTATATATGGCAATAAGAATATAGATGGCAATGACTATGAGAAAAACTATCATAACAATCTCAAAACCATCAATAGAGTTCATTCCTAACCATCTAAATCTATTACATCCAGATAATCAAACTATATCCAGATTCCAACCAATAGCACGACCACTCCCACAAGTCTTGCCTCTCCTCAACAAAGACGACGTCCGCGACTCCACTCTCCAAATTCAAAATCTCCTTCCTTCAGGGAGCCTTCTCATTCCTTGAGAACTCCTTCAAACGCCCAAAATCTGAGGGAAGCAGAGATGGGAAATGGGATTCGCGAAAACAACCAGTGCAGAATGCCGCGCGAATGAAGAATTTTGGTTATATTATTAAAATAAAACTCTCGGACAAGAGTTATAAAAACTCTCAGCCGAGAGTTTTATTGAATGTTATATATATAATGTTCCAATAAAAAATCGACGCAATTTTTCGGTCGACAGTTTTCTCGCGCGAAAGTTTGCACACAGCTCCGACTAAAACTGCTGAGGTCCAAATTCTTTCCCTGTAGTTTGGAAATTTGCACATATGTAGCTTGTAAATTTGCCACATATAAAATTTTGGCTATGTTACTTATATTTTTCATTGAATTTTCCACATATAAAATTTTGGCTATGTTACTTCTAGGCTATAGGTGCTAGCCAATGGGGTTTTTTGGCCAGGGGAAATGACCAAAGGTTGATCTATCTTACCAACCTTCTTCTAATTAGCTCTCCCTCTTGAGCCTGGTTTTTAGGGGTGACTGTCAATCTAGTGAGGGTGCTCCAATCTATTTTCTGTGCACAAAATTTTTGTTGGTAAAAAAAAATAATTTCAAGTTTTTTGGGTGGGAAATATTTTTTGACAGTTTTTGTGGGTGCAAATTTTTTTTTTGAAATGTTTTTGGGTGCATGCATGAAATATTTTGGCATGTAATGTCTCTATGAAGACATGGAGTATTTTTTCAATCTTGCAATCTATGAAAGCATGAAGTACTTAGTTTGAACTCTTTATGTTTTGTTAGGTATTTGGTCCAAATAGAATTGGATTTTAGTTTTCCAATTGTGTGAACATGGGAAACCAAAGGAATTGCATATCAAAGTACGATCGAAAAAGAAAAGATTTAAAGGAGAAAAATGAGAAATCACAAAAAAAATGGCGAGAGGAAAGGGAAAGATTAAGGCATGAAAGAAATGTGGAGGTAGAGGATCGTGAAATAGATGTAGAGGTACATGACAATGACGAGAAAATGAGAAATGTGGAGGAACTTGTCAACGAGAATATAATTGATATCAATGTCACTGGTGAGTCAATTTAGTTTCTTCAATTTGAATTTTGTATTTTGTATACATGTCAATTTCAAATTAGAAGTTTTAATATTGTTTTTTTATGCAGGGACAACATCAAATCCACAAGAAGAAGCAACCACACATCCAATTTCACTGCAATTAATTGGAAGTTCCAATAATGTTGTATACAACTACAAGTTTCTAGAAAATATGGATGCAACTAAAATTGAAGAATTGGGACCACCATTGGCTAAAAGGACAGTTCGAGATAAAGTAAAATATGTATTGAAACATACTTTTGAAGGTTTATCTATCATAGCACAAGCTCAACTATTACGTGGACTTATAAAGCACAAATCTCTCACAAATGTTGTGGAATTATTGGGCATTAAAAGTGAAAAAGAGGTTTTAGCAAATGAAATGGTAACAAATAATGTGACATCGGTGCTTGGCATACTAGCCAAAGGGCGATCTAATGTTGCAAAGAATGCTCGTAGAGCACTTTTAATAGGTGCAGTTGCAAAAGGAACTTCATCAAGTCGGTTGATGTCAACAACTTCAAAATTGATTAAAACATCAAGAAAAAGTTTATGGAGGCATTCAAAATTTAGAACTCAAATAGATGAGAATGATGAAGGAGCATGTTGGGCTAATATCTGCGGGCGTCCATATCATGATAGACTTCTTGATGGTGTGAGGGATAGGGTAAAAGAGTTTTGGGATTCGAACTCTCGTGTGTCGCCAAATGAAAAGGATCAACTGCAACGCCGTATATCTAAGGGAGTTTATGAATCTCATTCCAAACATATAACACAGGTCAGTCAAGTAGAATTATTCGAGAGCTTTATGGAGAGTAATATTGATGTGAAGATTTCCCTTAGCACATTTGTGAAGCTTAAACCATGGTATGTTAGGCCTATCATTGTTCGAGACACATGTTGTTGTCGATACCATGTAGAATTCGAATTATTGTATGAGACATTTGTAAATTTTGGCATAAAATATTGGTCAAATGACCCTCCTCCTTCAAGTGTTCGTGAATTTTTATCAAAGATATTATGTCCACGAGAGAATAATGAATTATTTTATAAAAAGGAATGTGTTGGTGGAAGAAAATGCGACAAATGTTCTCATTTGGCACTCTATGATGAAAAGTATCCCATTGATCCTAATGATCCCGGACTGTCAAATCTCAGTCTGAATTGGAAGAGATATGAATATGTTACTTACACTCCTGTTGCAGATTCAAGCACAACATCAAAAAAGATCACTTTACTTGATGACGAGATTCCAGTGACATCTTTTATGGAGAAGTTCGGGGTGCAAATATACAAATATATTAAGCATTGTCATATAGCACGATGGCAAGATTTACAGTTGAAGAAATCACGTGAGGTGTTCCCAAAAGGAACAATATTATCAGTGGTTGATTTCGCTGAGAATTACACGTTTAGTCCACAAAAGGAGATACAAAGTGAGTATTATCATTCAGACCAAGTATCGATATTTGTGCATATTTTGTATAGACACGCAGAGCTTCTGTCGATGGTTTTGATAGCGATGAAAATAATCGTGAGGTGATTAAGGAGTACCATTTCTACATCAGTGATGATCGAACACATGACACGTGTTTTTGTTCAACATTGTTTTAATGTTATTTATAATGATTTGTTGAAACGAAGAGTCACTTTTAAAGAACATTGGGTATGGTCAGATGGTTGTGCTGGTCAATTTAAATCAGCAAGATCGTTCTATTGGTTGTCTCGTCTTCATAGGAAAATCAACATTCGACATACATGGAATTTCTTTGAGACGGGGCATGGAAAAGGAGAGCATGATGGTGCTGGGGCATGCGTAAAACGTGCACTTAGGAGGTATCAATTGAATCACTCTGCTTGCCGACTTGCAAATTCTTTAGATGTTGTTAATTGGTGCAAGGGCAATTTAAGTCATGTATCAAACCCAAGGATGGCTCATGTGCATAGGTAAGCATACACATTTAACTAAGAATATATTATACATGTGTAAATATATATATGTGTACATACATATATGTGCACGTATTTTGTTATCAAAAAAATATATAATATTTTTCAAAATTTGACTCATACATATGTGTGTGTTTTTATCAAGCAGGTACTTTTGGAATATTACAATGGGTGATGTTGATAGATTATTGCCATATAATGCCAGTGTAATCCCTAAAAAAAGAAGTTTACACTCAATTAGGAGTAGGGACATGACAAATATACATTGCATTGAGAAACGAAAGTGCTCTTGCTTTTGTTATGCATGTATTGATCAGACAGAGTCCATCGATGAATGTGAAAACCAAATTAAGAAATTTGTTCAACCATGGAAACTCGAACAATTGACACCATTGCCCCCATTTGGAAACGTGAGTGACAAGGAAATGGACAATGAAGTGGCTATCATTGACAATGATAATGATCGTGTCTCTGATATGGTTAGAGAAGGTGATGTCTTTGCTGTCATTGCACCAGAAGATAATCAAGAAAAAGTGCATTATTATTTATTACGATGCACTATGTCTAAATCCAAGCTGTTGCAAGAGTATAATGATCCATCAAATTATACATACCCAATCGGTTCAATGGTGTTAATGGGACATTTCTTTGAAGAAGTAAAGAAATGTAAAGATCATATTATTTTTCAAGATTACCATCCAGAGGTTATTTATGCCCAATATAGTCACTTGGTCATAGCAACTCGACTGCAGTTGAAGCAAGTGAAGAGTATAAAAAAACAACGACAATGGAGGTTATCGATAGATGATCATGATGCCATTTTGGAAAATTTGCCACTAGCACATTTCATATGAGTGGAACACATTGTTCAAGATGAACAATGAACTTTGATTCTAAGGTTAGAACATATAATTGCTACAATGCATTGGACTTTCTATAGTTTAAGACTATATTGTGGATTGCTTGAACAAATAAATTGACATGTGGATGCTTAGATGTGTGTTGGTACATAATTTATGATGCAGATTCATCAAGGTTTTGATTCAAGATCAGGAAGCCTTTAACAAAATCCATCTGGAAATGTTGTTGTGCATACCATTCATGTGAAGACACCTTAGTAGATTGCAATCTATTTGAATGAATACATGTTGTAACAGAGCAAGAGGTTAGCACAGACATCTGTTATTTGTTTCTTCAATCTTGTTTTGTTCATTTGTGTTATGTGCTTCAATCTGTCGTTATTTGTTCGAGTCTATTCCAAGTATCAAAAAAGTTTCTTTCCCCACAAACATATACGTATGCTGCTTGTTATATATTTCACATGCTTCAATGGACATTCAATTTTTGTTGTTTGCATTGGGAAGCTCACAGCATACAGATCAGGAAGCCTTTAACAAAATCCATCTGGAAATGTTGTTGTGCATGCCATTCATGTGAAGACACCTTAGTAGATTGCAATCTATTTGAATGAATACATGTTGTTTTACCTTGCTTTATTCTAGAGATAATTAATAGCCATGGTGGGATTTCAACCATCTTATACAGAATAAATTAAGCATCTCACATGTTTACAAGATTGTGTAACAGAGCAAGAGGTTAGCACAGACATGGGATTTCAACCATCTTATACCTCGTTCGACTATTTTTTTTATTCTTGAGTAATTTATTATCATATTTTGACTCTAATTATTATTTTAAAGTCCATAATGATGTAAGTTGAAAGGTGGTGCTCTCATTCAGGTTCGTTTGATGAAATAATTCCTTCCATTTGTATGTTGCAATCAGAATGTCTGTTGGTGCTGCATTGACATCCCTCTCAGTCTGGCTTATTGATATACAAAGATTGGTTCTTGATGAAGAAGATATTCCTCAGCTTGCCAGCATAGTCACTGTGTATGGTTTTCTTAGCTAATTTATTTAATTAAGCTATGGTTTGGAGCTCACTTTCTTTCTTTCTAGTAAAATTCTGTCTTTTATTTTTATTTTCGTTAGGATGCCTGCCATATTTTAACTAAATTAGATTTTCCTACATCCTATGTATATTCATTTCAGACAAGGTGAATCTGCACAGAAAAAAGATGCAAGAGAGTTTCCCATTTCAAAGGCAGTGTATTCATTTCTCAAGGACCTAGAAGCACCTGTTAGCTATGCTGCATGGAAAAAGGGCCACATTATATGTCATCAGATTCAGTTAAAGCGATGGCTTTCAAAGTCCTTTTTGGATGAAGCTATTGCACTTGTAAATTCCTTTCTTCCAATTCCCAGTGCGATGATAGGGAGCAATTCCCAGTGAAATGTTAGTAGTTAAGAATGTGCCATCATGTTGGAGAAGCAAGTTTGTCTCTTTGGAAGTTGGAAATTTTATCTACATATCTGCTACTATATAAAAGTTAATGTTGGTAATAATAAAGGTTGGTTGTGTTTCCAGAGCATGAATTCCACAATTTTTCATGTTTGTGATTGATAGGTATCTAATATACATGGTAAAGCAAGTATAAATAAAATTTATAGATATTTGAGGAGGCAATGGTTATTTTGATTAACAATATTGCTCCAACACCACAATGCGGGGGATCTCCTTGTTTGGTGCTATCAAAGAAACCCTTGGAATGTCTTTGTTCAGATCTGGCATTATTCGAACCCGAATTTTTCATAGTCTATGTTTTAACGTCCTTGACTTACTTTTCAATGAGGCCACTTATATCTTCGAGCGTAATAAACTTGTGAAGAATGGCTTGGTTCTGGACCCACCATATATATTGACAAATATGGCTGGACCCTTTTCTGTGAAGGATTTCAAGTATGGAGAACGCTAGCATGAAACTGTTTCTTCTCCAGTATTAACTTCTTCAGAGGAGTTTTGTTTTGCTTTGTAATACTAAAATGGCAAGTTATGAGTATGGAAAGGCAGAAAATCCTCACGTATGTACCCTTTTTGGTGTTTTAATGCACATTTCGGGGTCTTAATTGATACAGGAAGAGTGTAACTAATGGGAATAGATGACAAACTGGAATTTGTGATATTGTATCTAGTCCTTAAGGCTCAGCAAGATCTAAAAAGACAGTACTATGTATATTCTGATTTCAACCTTTGAAATATCAAATTAAAGTATTTTGATGGAGAAAAAAATGTCTCATTATTTTCCATATCATAACACATGTACCCGAAATAAATTTAACTGGGAATTACTATTTGGAAAATACAAAAGGACTCATATTGGAATTCCTTGCCCTTCAGCAGAAGCTAAGGTAAGGGGGAAAAACTGATTGAAGGCAGTTTCTAGACATAGATAACCATAAAGCTTGGCATCGCACCATTTTAATTTTTGTACGAGCAAGAAAATGGGGACTTCTCACATGAATATCATCCAGGCTGTCCTTGAAAATTATAATGAGGCTGATCAAATGATAAATGAAGTTCGCCATAGCTGAAGGAATGTTGAGGATCTGCCAAAACAACTTCATGAATGTCACAATCTAAAACATTCCTTAACCATGCGAAAATAAGAACTCTACATCATTGGTTGAATAATTTCTTATCCCTGCATAAATATTCCTCAGAAAAGCATAAACAGAGGCTACTCCAGGAAGAAGTCTCTGGATTCTAGAACATGACAATGACATGGAACAGAACTATAACCCCCTGGGCTCCACTGTTCTCTTAGCCTTTCAAAGCCATTGACAGAGAGATGAGGGATTCGAAGGCCACCTTGCAAACCTAGCCCTGAAACTGCAACCCTATAAACAACACCCATTTGTTAGTGACAAGGTGACAGTCGCTGCCAGTGACAACACCCAATGTGTAACTTTTGGAGATTATATATCCCAAAGCATTAAGAGTGCAATTATATCATGTAAATAATATATTAAAAAGTTTGATAATATTTGGAGGTTGATTGCAAAAGAATAATCTATGGATCCATACCTATAATCCTTCTACTCTATCTAGTCAATATAATGTTGCTTGAAGTGTCAATGTCATGATGGTGACCAAAAAACTATCAATTCTTAGCTTCTTTACTGGTTCAGATTTGAATTTAAAATAAATGTGAAACTAGATCTAAAAGAGTCCTCTCTTTTAGCCAAATCGATTTCAATATCTTGAAAGTTTTGCTAGAATAGAACACTACAGTTATGTATCACTGAATTTATTCCCCAATAAGTTTGCAAGTGCAACAATACCAAAGAAAAAATACAAGATGAGACTAGATAGTTGTTTTGGAAAGGATAACAGTGTAATAGTCATGGAAAAAATCATTTACATCTTCATCATGCTAGTACTACTATGGCAATGTAGAGTGTGGGAGTTTAGTCTCTCACAAGAAAATTAGAAGCAAGAAATACATACAAGATAAGACCATAGATGCTTAGGGAATTTAAAGCAATCAAAGATGAAAGTTTGCTTTTGCAAGAATATCTCTCAACCAAGACTATAACAATAAAATTCCTTCGGACTTTGTCAACAGCCAGAAAACAAAGATATTATTAATATAAAATATATCTCAATTAATCTTTGATTCTTTACACTAAAAAAAAATGATGGGGATATTTAAGAAAGCTTTTGAAACAATGGCCATGTAAAATTTTACAACTAAAATGTTACATCATATGGGAAACACCCACTTTTAAAATGTTCTACTTAGGAGAACGTTTCATTCAATCTTGTGTGCTAGATGTCAATTGAATTAACATTTTTCAACTGCTTGAACTATATTGTAACCACAACAGTTGTTAAAAAAATGAGAAACTTTGTGTAATTACAGTGAATGTGGCATAAATTTGTGAATGTGCAAACACATTCACTATAATTGTGTCGTGTACCAGAACTCTATTATTAAAATCAAACAAGCAAAGAGCTTCCCACCTGTACCACAATACATTGATCACAAATTTGACATGAGTAAGATAACCTATAACAACTACATGTTCTACTCGATTTGGTGTGGGATTTTGCTCTACGAGCGTAAAAGTCTCATCTCATCATCTAGTGCTCATCTTGAATATAATTTAATGTCGAGGACTAAGGAAATTGGACTTTTCTCCATCTTGAATTTGGCTACTACTATTCCAAGCTTCTGTACATTTCTAGTTGCTTCCATTCCTTATTGTTGCCATGATGCCTTATTTTATGACCTATTGGTCCATTTATTAATCATGTAGGATCAACAACAATACTGCTATGGCTGAAGTCTTTTCTTGAATTGACCGCAAGGTGGATTTTGGTTCCATTTTGTCAAATATGATTTGCAATCCCGAGTGGATGGAACTAATTGATGATGGAATTGATGATGATTGATTAAAGTGTTTGAAATTCACATGGTGGGTAACACCTTTCTAGTATATGAAGGACAATGTAAGCCTTAGACAATCTCATCTCCAAAGCTAGAGACATAAAATGAACACCTAGTTAGGTATAGGAAGATACCCCTTATACTATTGTCACCTTTATAAGAGTGACCATCTGGAAAAGATTTATTGGACATATTAAAAGTCATGATCTTCTTTTTTGCATAGGTTAGCTTCTAGACCAATGCTGTAACAGAATATCCTCAAAATGTTAAGATTCTAGCTCATGTTGCTTCAATAAATTGAGAGTGATATCTGTTTGAACTTTGCACCAATATAAATATTTGGTTATGTTGTGGGAAACACAAGTACATGGTTGGTACCATCACCAAAAACACAGTGAAATGTGGAAACACATATGATATGGCCTGGAAACATGTTTCCTAATTTGGAAAGTTGTTTCTTATTTTGGAAATGTGAGATGAAATGCCATGTTATGATAGTGTTTTTCAATACGCTTATCATGCACTTCAGAATTTTCTTTGGATTTTATTGGGTGGACCCAACTTGGGTAATGCAAATGCTAATTCAAGGTGAAATTAGATGAGCAGTGGAGGCATATTAAAGAATACTCACCACCATCAGATAAGAAAGCTACAGGAGTTTTATGACATACAAATAAGTTGTAGTGATAGATGGGTATAGGAGGGAAAAGTTTGCCTAGAGAACTTGTCCACTTTCAAAGTGAGATTTTTCCCTTGTGTACCCATCTGTCACTGGCTTATTTGTCTATCATAAACCTCCTGTCTTTATTGTGCATTCTCGGGCCAATCAACCCCGTTTTATTGCCTTCTTCTAGCCGACTTAGGACATGTGTTAACAATCTCTTTCATCCACATATCAACTCCTGCTTTAGATTTTCGGTGAATATCCATGCATTAGCACCACTACAAGAAAGCACATTGCCTTCAAATATTGGCACAGATTTGTAAAAGAATTATACTCGATTTCAACACAGTAGAAAATGTATAATAAACAAGAAAAAAAACATATATTTTAGTCACCTTATTTGCGATACTCAACAGTTGTCATAAATTAAAATGGATAATAATAAATATTAATATGAGGTTCATCACTACACGGATTTTTCAATCTGAATAAAATAAATCCATATTGTACTGCCGAAACTCGATTTCCAAAATATATCAAATATTTTCAGTCTTGGTTTCTGCCAATTTTCTAGCAGTACAGATTACAGAGATAGCAAGGCTACGAACTATTTATTAGGCTTATAGCCAATTTTAAATCTCACTAATTACAGAAATAGCAAGGCTACGAACAGATTCCTCTTATTTGATCTCATTAGGCTTATAGCCAATTTTAAATCTCACTAATCTGTTCACTAAACCTTCATTTGTAGAAATTTGGGAACCTTTAATAAATCTTTCCAGCTGTATCATATTGTCAGCTGCCAAGCCTGATCACATTTAACTCTGTTTTCAATTTCTTAAGCTACTCAAACAATCTTAAAGCTTCCTCTCTTTCTTTGCATAAGGATTGTCGTTGTTCAATCTCAGCTTCAAACTCAGTTTTCCTTGCTTCTAGTGTGGCCTTGTGATCATCAATGAGCTTTTGGATCTCCTCCTACAATAACAACAAGATTATTATGGAATCCCATCAAAAATTAAAAAAAATAAAACAGTATCTGAAATCAGGAGATAATTACAATAAAGAGCATGATACTAAAGTAAGAATAAGGAACTGGAGCTGCTGGATCTTGGACAAAGTGCTTGCGTTGATTAACAGTAAGCAAGGTAAAGTATTCTCCTATTAATCTTATTTCACATCAGAATACAATAAATGCATGATGCTACAATGCTTAAAATAAATGTTCCAATTTAATAAATCATCCATAGATCATTTTTACAAGAAACTCACATTCTCCATACTGACAAGTTTTTCTTGTAAGGCATACAACTCTTCTTCTTTCTCCTTAATTACAGTTTCTCCTTTAGCAACATCCTGCACAGGGGAGGAACAAGTCACCATTGACAAAGTGAGTCGTGTCAAATTCAGCATGCAAATTTAAATAAGAGTTGTGTCAAATTCAGCATGCATCGGTCAAGTTAATGTTGAATAGTCATGTACCTCACGTTTAAACCATTTTCTTTGCTGCATCCTTGAGTTATGCTAATGAAAGGTCCAATGATCAACCTGACTTCTTTTAGTGATTCTTGTCACAAGGGAGGTCTGGTCTTCAGATACCTACAAAATTTCTTCCTTTAATGATGCTCACCACTTGCTATTCAAAGTAAAAAATTGATTCTTCTAGAAACTGAACAAGGATCGATAAGCACGATGCTAAGAAGGTCAAATTGTGACTGTATATATGAATGCTGACACTATTGAAGGAACGTGATTGTGAAGAAAATCAATACGACCCAAAATGATCGAGATCATTGATATTTTAGATGGAGGATATTGCAGCTACCCCACTGCAACACCATTCTCGAATAGGATTCCTGACACCATATATAGGGGAATATTATTGTTTTGTATACAATGCAAAACTGAATGAATATAGACAATATGAATAGAGCAGAGAAGCCATATCTGAACTGATGGATGCACTTCCATATATTCATGTACTGTACCATAATTCATATACAAATGATGAAATTGAGGTCAACCTTATAATATTGTAATAGAAATACCATATTGCAGCTGTTGCACAGTGAAATCCATACACAAATTTGAGAGTATATAGGAATGGGTTATACCCATTATTGCCAATATGGGAAACTCTACCAATGTAGAGTAATATGAGAAACACATATATGACTAAAGCAAGACAAAAAGTCATAATGCAAAAAATCATACTAAAGCATATGTCATATGACATTATAGGCAACTGAATAAAGTTATCCATAACTTCATAGACAATTGGGAAAAAGTTCTTGATTGAATAAGAAAAGATACAAAAACTAGGATACAAATTCTACAAAAAAGGCAAGTGAATCTCCTCGTACACTCTCAGATATTTTTTGAATACCATAGCAACGAAGAAAGGGTAAGAGGTTACCATGGTTTAATGTAGAGTCTCGGACCCAGAGACTACAGGATCTCCTTGAGGCTCAGTCTGCATCATGTCAATATCCTCTGTACCCTGAAAAGTAGAAACCAAAGTTAACAGTCAAGTTCACGAAAAGAAATATAATAAACACTATAAATATTCTTAACGAAAAGTATCAATACCTGTGTCACGATTGGAACCTCAGAAGGAATAATCTCTTCAGGTAGCCCTTCATGTGTAGCACTAACCTGAAAATTCCATAATGTTAAGACTCGTACCAATAAATTTGTGACATAAATTCAATTTCAATTTGACATACAAAAATATAGATAGATAGTAATGAGTAATGGTTGTGGCACCTGTACATGATCGTGTCCACGATCTACAGAATAAGCACGAGGGGAAAGGCAATGTTGTTCTAGGAATGTTGTAAACTGCATAAGTTAAATAAATATATTGGCGACAGTTTTTTGAGACTAAATGTATATATACACCAAAAAAACATGTTAGATCAAAACTTGTATGTACATACCTCGCCCATGGTGTGCATTTGCGTTGTCCTGGATTGCTCATAGTGGTCTCTACATGAGGCTGCATACTTAATAAGCTCATCTCGGTCCATATCCCTCAACACATCATCTGGGACACTCACAAATGAACCCTCTCCTGCACTAGATGAAGGTTGGCTCATCCCTAAGCCAACTTCCACCCCTCCTAAAGCAGTTGCAATATGTTCTTGTATCTTATCCCTCATTTTTGATGCAGCACTGGAGATAAGGGCTAACTCCTCTGGAAGTGTAACTACCCTAGGTGGTCGAGCTACTAAACGAGGTGCTGGAGGCCTAAACCCAACATCTCGCATAGCATCAGGTCGTTCATATGTACGACCTTTTCCAGCTCCATAGAAATTGGACCCAGTATCTGTATAGTTAGGGTCCATGTGGTCTTGGAACTGAGCAACCAACATTCTAACAAAATATTGCGGCACCTCATCATTATTTGGGAACTTCCCGTATGCATACAGGAACTTCTCATAAATATGGGGTGCAATATTAGGATCATTGAATCTTGCAATCTTCAGACGTTTTTTGTCTTCAGGCCGCAAGTCAAATAGTGACAAGGCTGCTTCTTTAGTGACCTTCCTTTTGACTTCATTGTAGGAGTGGATACCAATCACTGATTCTCTCCTCCTACGCATCATGTCAAAAAAAACTTGGGTTGATGGTCCAACCCCACGATAAGTCTCTATCAAACTCTCCAAATTGTGCAAAACAATTTGGAGACAATTTCGACTAGGGGCATAGAGATTGCAACTTTGCAATTCATTGCGCAATCTCGTGGAATGCTCCCTCATCCCATCAACAGTAAGTAAGGAGATTGTATCTTCCCAAGGCATCTGCTCAGGAATATCACCGGGATGGGTGTAAAGGGGATCATAGCTCGGATTTCGAGCAAACTCATGAGCCCTACGACCTCTACCCCTAGGAGGGCGACCACCACCACCTGTAACATGTTAAATTATTGCACGTATTAAAAATTAAATAATTTATAAGAAAAATTTGTATTTAAAAAACTTGTTTGGTAATTTGAAAATACCCGTTGGAAAAACTATCTCTTCCTCTGCGTTCATACTATGCTCCACTGACGAGGAACGAACGTGTCTATGATCCACTGTACAAAACATTAAATTGTTAGAATTTTGGCACATGAGTACCACAATAAATTTGAAATTAAACATACATCAAACAATAAATTTTCATTTAGATTTTACCTGGAGAAGTATCCAATTGTGGGATGAATACCACAGGCTCAGACATTGTTCTCCTTTGCCCCTCACCAGCAATAAAGCCAAGCCCAGCTTCAACATTTGCACCTATGGAGCATAATGTTTTCACATTAAACAAGTCATTTGGAAAAAAATTCACTTGTTCAACATTGAATATAACGTAAAATTGAACATTTTAACTAGGAATTGATCTAATGTGTATAAGACCCTCGTTCATACCATGGTCCCCTGGCGAGTAATGAATGTGTCTATGATCCGCTGTACAAAACATTAAATTGTTAGAATTTTGGCACATGAGTACCACAATAAATTTGAAATTAAACATACATCAAACAATAAATTTTCATTTAGATTTTACCTGGAGAAGTACCCAATTGTGGGATGAATACCACAGGCTCAGACATTGTTCTCCTTTGCCCCTCACCAGCAATAAAGCCAAGCCCAGCTCCAACATTTGCACCTATGGAGCATAATGTTTTCACATTAAACAAGTCATTTGGAAAAAAAATTCACTTGTTCGACATTGAATATAACGTAAAATTGAACATTTTAACTAGGAATTGATCTAATGTGTATAAGACCCTCGTTCATACCATGGTCCCCTGGCGAGTAATGAATGTGTCTATGAGCCACTATACAAAACATTAAATTGTTAGGAATTTGGGTACATGAGTACCACAATAAGTTTGAAATTAAACATACATCAAACAATAAGTTTGTATTTAGATTTTACCTGGAGAAGTATCCAATTGTGGGATGAATACCACAGGCTCAGACATTGTTATCCTTTGCCCCTCACCAGCAACAGGGCGAATGGGAACATGTCCTTGGGGCACCTCTTGTTCAATTCCCTGACTGGGTGAACGAGTCGGATGAGTGCATCCACCTGCGCAAGAAAAAAAAAATTCACATTAATCAATTTTTCACAACGAACAATAAATATAACCTAATTGAGCTGGGACATAACTAAACAACCAATGTACCTGAAAATCCTCCTCTCATGGAGACGTCTCTGTAGGGCTCCCTTGATGCCATGGATGGGTCTTTATAGGGTTCGCCTGCCCCTCATAAACAAATTAAAAAACAAATTATCAATCGACAGTTGAATGTCATCAACCAATGGATAACAAGTACTATATAGGTACTATGTGTGAACGCATAAGCATGTTGAAAAGTATAGCTAGATCGGTCTTCATGTTGACTGTGTAATTATATTCTTATGTAAAGAAGAAGTCAAAGTAATATTATCTAAAGACTAGGAACCAAGCTTTTCTAGGACTGGTACAAAAGAGTGCAAAAAAGAAGGCTTTATCATCATTACAAACAAGATCTAATCCTTACCCTTGAAGAAGATCATTCAAAGAGAAATCACCAACACATATTTTCTCCACCATCGAAGAAATCAAGATGAAGACTTTATCTTCACTTATCAATTAAATATTTTCATTCTATAATCAATTTTTTTTTAGATGAATTTGTTTTGGCAGGGAGATCTATAAGCTGGTTGGGTTACGAAGATTCCCTCACTATCTACAAGGAGCACACCATTGAAACCATTTGAATAAGTACAAGGAATATGCTTATGAGTACATGGCACCACATGACACCATTTTATTGAACTTCATGAGGGTTGCAAGGAGATGACTCATACTTCAAGCACCAAGCTTCAGATTTATAGCTGATTTATTTTTCCAAACCTTATATTCATCATTGCAGTGTGATTATACTTCAATTTTGTGACTTATCTTTGGACACATGACATTAGATTAGATTCTACTTTTGAGTACAATGCCTTTCCTAATGATTAAAGTGATAGATTTCATGCAATAAGGTCTCCAAGGTAACAGGAACAACAGCTAGCAAATCTCTCTCAGAATCCCCACTGTATCACAAAGATATACCATGACTGGGGCTTCACTACTTCAACTCAAAAGTTGTAACAAAGACAAAAGAAAATAAAACCGACTTGTTCAATGTCATGAGATTACTTGGTATCCGAGCTAGATTATGGTGAAAGAGCAGCCTGGATGTCAAAATCATTTGGCCTAGTTCAAGAACACTTTTCATATGAAGGGTGAAATCATCTATTGTTTACAGTAGGTCGAAAATATGAAGGTGCCCTGCAACAAAAATACCATAAGCAAATATGTTACGAGGAATTTCCTTTTTGGATTTGTTTCTCCTTGCTGCCAACAATGAATTTGTCAGTTTGGGACTAGTGCATTCTATTTTTAGTCGGGTGTAGCCAATATTTTGATGTTGTTTGAACCATGAAAATTTGCAAGTATAGTTTTGAGTCACAATTGTACACTAAATGGTTTTTGTGGACATATGACTATTGAAAGAGTAGCACCAAATTTACCTGGATCCCGGCGACAAAGAAAATAGCTCTTCAAAATGACAGCTACAGTCCAAGAATTCGCGAAAACGACAGCTACAGTCCAAGAATTCGACAGCTACAGTGCAAAAATTCCCGAAAACGACAGGCAGAATGCCGCGCGAATGGAGAATTTTGGGTTTATAAGAACAAAACTCTCGGATACCATTGGCGCTATGAAAATAGATGTGCATATGTTGTTTGTGTTTCCACAACGTGATGTGTTTTAAAATTTCATTACAATGCAATGTGGCATTATCTCAAGCTCTCAGCGCACTATGTTTTAAATTTTACTTACATTGCAAAGTATTTAATGTTTTTTCTTGTTCTTTTAATTTTATAGTATAATTTTATTCTATAATTTGACCATAATTATGAATTCTAATTATTACGACGATAGGTGTGGTATATATTGGAAGTGGGCTTGGGGAAGTTCAAATTTTCATAAATAAATTTTTTTTTGGATGGTCTTCATTTGAGAAGCCTGGAATATTTTCAGTGTGTCACAATTAAACTATTAAATTAAGGGTTTGAGGATGAAAAGTCAAAGTTTTCGGTTTCAAAGGAAAGAATAACAAATTAAATTAAATTATTATTTCTTATGCTGCATTTGACATTTCTAAATCCTCATGTGTAAGGCCCCAAGACTTCATGGGCGCGTCGGTTGGGCGTTTGGGCGAGTTCGGGCGCCATGCGACGTAATGGGCGTAACGACGCACCGGAGAGTCACGGGCGCGCGGGTGTAGCGAGGCGAGTCACGAGAGCGAGTTGGAGGAGAGGCGAGTCAACACGGCGTTGGCGAGACGCGTTTATATCACCATGAGCGCACCTTGGGTGAGCTAGACCGACGGATGAGTTGGTGGGTCGGCCAACATATTGGGCGTGGGCCATCGCAACACTTCATGGGCGAACACCAAACGTCGGGGTCGGCTCGGGTCGGCCGAGCGCCCCACACCCCACAACACGGCACTTCGTGGGTGGATGAAAAAACGGGTGGGTCGGCTCGTGGCAAACGAGCGACCCTCACTTCACTTGGCGTCCATATATATATGATGGCGTTGGAGAGTGAAGCAGCCATGTTCGAAGAAGCAACAAGGACGAACAAGCAAGAAGTCAAGGGTAGCACACGAGTTGCCAACAACTCGTTGGGCGCAGAAACAAAGACGAACCGAGCTTTGGTCGAGTCGGGTCGTAGACGTGCACGTCGCACCGCAGGTCGGGTCGGACGCAGCTGAACGGCGGACGGGTCGAGTCAAGTCGGTTATGGACGCCGAGTAACGGCAGTGGCCCAGCACTAAAAACGCGATTCTGGGCAAGTCGGGTGTCGGATTGAGGTGCCGTAAAAACCAGAAGGTGCGTAACTCTGCTCAAGACGCATCCAACCTTATGGGTGAGGGACGGATTGGACACACGGTCAGCTCAGAAAACGCTCTGCACTGATTTGGAGCAACAGCTGAGTGACCCGAGTGACCAACACTTGGGCAGTTTAGGGCAACACTTCCGCAGGTTGAAACTCTTGATTGTATATGATTGTTCTAGGCTAGTTTGATGATTGGCAAGCCTTAGAGCTTGGCCAAAAGGCAAATAGCCGTGCCAAGGAGCAGGAGTGGTTTCTGCTAGATTGGATGTTGTAAACTTGTATTTTTATGAAACATAATATCCGGGCGGACTCATTTTAAAAGGGAGTTTCCCCTCCCTTGTATGTATGGGCGTACATGTCGTTTGATATTGATGTTTATGTTTTATTCCGCACATTGAAAGAACATTTTTAATATAACTAACGAATGTTGCTATAGGCGTAGTCTGGGTACTTGAGTATTTAGAAAAAGAAAAAGTACGACAGTGCCGCACCTGCCTACAAGACGTGGTTAGAAGACACCCGTGGTGTAGGGGCGTGACATTTGGTATCAAAGCTGGACAGAGTTGCAGGGGTTGCAGACGCTGTTGAAGCTGACTTATATATTTGGGGTTTCTCTTGAGACCTTAGCTGAAGCAAGGCATTTGTCAGGGCTAGAGCTAGAATGGAAGAGTTAATTCCGAAGGACTTCGGAAGCAGGCTGGTAAAATCTTTGAGAAGAACGGATGAAATCGTTGATTAGTTTCGTGAGTTGAAGAAGACCTTTTATGCAATACTTGCAGAAGGAATATCCGACACGAATCGGGATGAATTCAACCGACTTATGAAGACATTGGACAGCTATGGAAAGGAGCTAAAGGAATTGGCTGAAGAGCAACGCATGCTTCAAGGGAAGCTTGTCAAGCTTGATTTTAAGGAGATGAAACGTGAGCTTATAAGGAGGTATATGGCTAGAGCGAAGAATGTTGAGAATGTGGTTGAGGAGAAGGAAGAACTTGAAGAACAAGTTGAACCCGAACCAAGCACATTACAAACATTGCAGGTTGAACCACACAAGGATGTTGCAGATGTAGAAGATGTCAAGGGTGAACTTGATAACCAAGTCGGACCAAGACCGAGCACGTTGCAAGCATCAAAGATGGATGATTTGTTGAAAATGCAGCAAGGTGATGGAGCTTAGTGAAATGAAGTCGCCTTCACTAAGTGGGCCCGCAGGCAAATTCTGGCGCAAAGACTATTTTTAGACTATGTCTATTTTTAGACATATATGGAGCGTGGTCCAGGGGTTGCAGTATGTTATTCTTGGAGTATTGGTCATGTTGGTAAAAATAGATGGACCTCTATTTTTAGACCTATAGGTCGAAGTCTATTTTTAGACTGCTTATCCTAAAAATAGGGAAGTCAAATATTATTTACCCTTAATAATATTTGGACTCTAAACTTCAGTTTACTCTCTTGGAGCACTTCAGTTCGAGCTACAGAAGTGGCTCATGCATCTGAAAGAGGAATTACGCTATTCCTAGGGGTTTGGTGAGCTCATGCATGGTTGACTTCGGTTAGGACTTCAGTGGCAGAAGTTTGGTGGAGTTGATGAGACAGTTGGTGGAGTTGTGTTCGGTTTAACTTAGTTGAACTAGTTGAGATTAGTTTAACTAGCTAATCAACTAGTAATGAATGGAGTGAATTAAATATTATTTAATTCATTAATTAGTAACTCATTATTCAACTCAAGAACAGATCAGTTCACTACAGTGCATGGACAGTTCAGTGGAGACCAGTGGAAGAGATAGATGAAAGGGTGAGTACAGCTATCAGTTGTGCATGAGATTTGCACCACACTTGGAGGAAATTCCCCATGATGATTACGCTGTCAAGCCAAGGAGATTCGAACCGTGGATCTCTATTTAGACAGGCCATGATTGCGCAATAGAGGCAAGCAATTAGTGGTTGAGTTTTGAACCCGTGACTTGTTCAAAACCAAGCTAGTTTGTGTGTAACTTCATGAGATAGTACTGAGTACTTGTGAGGAGTATTGTACTGAGTTGTTACATGTTTTCTCCATTATAATATACACAATAGCTGCGGGTTTTTCAGCAATAAGCTTTCCCCATACATACTGTGTTAATGTGTATGATGAATTGATGTGTTATCGCTTGTTTTATTTCCGCATGTGTGATGATCTGAGTGGAAGAGATTATGTGTTTCATATGAATTCGAATTGATATGTGATCAGGATAGTCTCGGTGGATAATTAATCATTATTCAGCAATTTTCTACATGGTATCGGAGCTATTAAAGCAGAGATTGATCATCACAGTGATAATTACAAACTTATTTCGGTAGACAGAGTCTGCATGCGGGCCAGGTAGCCTCTGGATCCATCCTTTCTTTGAAAGGTGATATATCCAGTAAATGCCCCTGCAGTCGATCTATGTGCTAGAAATAATTTGTTCTCACAGATCTAGAGCGATTGAGCTTTGAGTTGGAATTCGAATTTTGCAGCAGTTTTGTTTTCTTGGTGCCGGAGTTGAAAATGTCTTTCAACGGTTTGCGACTCGAATATGCTCTTGAAGGAAGTTCGAATTATGTTGCATGGAAGGATCGCATGGAGGCAGTATTAGAAGATAATGGTCTGAAGGAGTTCGTAGATACGGATGTCCAAAAGCCCACTGATCCTGCTGAAGTCGATGCATGGCAAAAGAAGATGGCAAAATGTCGAAGGATCCTGTTGGAGGGCGTCAAGGATCATATTGTATCCAGCCTGCATGGAAAGGCTACTCCATATTTAATGTGGAAATCTTTGACGGATCTATTCCAGAGTAAGAGCGACCAAAGGAAGCTGGCGCTCAAAGATAAGCTCGGGAACATCAAGATGGAGAAGGGCGACAGTATCGCCAAATACCTCACGAAGTTCACTCAATGCAGAGATGAGCTGGGAAGTGTGGGGGTGATTGTCGAAGATGAGAACATGGTCAACCTGGCTCTCCTTGGTCTTCCGAAGGCTTGGCACTCATATCAAGATAGTGTCAATGGTCGGGAGAAGCTGCCGGGATGGGAGCGCCTTTGGGCGGATCTCATGCAGGAGGAGATAAGGAGGACTACTCGAGATGGATCTTCATCAAAGGGAACTGATGAAGAAAACTGCGCTTTGGTGGCCAAAGCAAAGAAAGGGAAGGGTAAGAAAACCTCTCATTCTGGTGCAAAGGGCAAGAAGCAGGATATGGCGAAAGTGAAGTGTTTTCACTGCCATGATCACGGACATTATGCTACCAATTGTCCAAAGAAGAAGAAGAACAAGCAAGCGGGAAGATATGCAGATGGAGAGGCTTTGGCTTCACAGTTCGAGCTTGACTTTTCACTGATCGCATGCTTGGTTTCAAGTGTGATGGGATCGGTGTGGTTCTTGGATAGCGGTGCGTCATTTCACATGACCGGAGATCGAGATCTGTTTTCAGATCTGGAGGAAAAAGATCTTGGAGTGCACATCGAGATGGGCGATGATGGTATGGATACAGTGCGACTGGTATCGGTACCATTTCCTTTGAGAGGGAGTCTGGTAAACCCTTTGTGTTGAAGGATTTCATGCATGTACCTGGATTGAAGAAGAACTTGATCTCTGTGGCGATGTTGGAGGATAAGGGGTATGATGTGGTCTTCAGCGAAGGAAAAGCCTTCCTGCGCAGTAAGACTACTGGAGAGACCCGGAAGATAGGGGTTTGAACCAAGAACCTTTATCAGTTGCAAGTAGATGGTTGCGCAGCAATGGCATGCAAGGCGGGAGAAGTGGTGAGCCGGGATGATGAGGGCGAACTGTGGCACAGGAGATTGGGCCACCTTCACCATTGTCACGCCCCTACACCACGGGTGTCTCAGTTTTGAACAGGTTACTGGTTCAAAACTCACCGCCAATTGCCTTGCCTCTATTGCATGTTTCAATGCTATGGGATGGCCTCTTTATATAGATTTAAACCACCAGCCTGAACTGCGCAATCCTCATGGGCTTACTCCACCTATCTGTGTGTTGCAAATAGCAACAGTATAGTCACAACTGATAGCTAACTCCACCCTTTCATCTACCTCTTTCACTGGTCTCCACTGAACTGATCATGCACTGTAGTGAACCGATGTGTTCTTGAGTTGAATAATGAGTTACTAATTAATGAATTAAATAATATTTAATTCACTCCACTCATAACTAATTGATTAGCTAGTTAAACTAATCTCAATCAGTTCAACTAAAAAAAACAGAACACAACTCCACTATCTATCTCATTAACTCCTCCAAACTTCTGCCATTGAAGTCCTAACTGAAGTCAACCATGCATGATGCCATCAAACCCTTGGGAACCACGTGATTCCTCTGTCATTGAGGAGGAGGTGTACATAAAGCAGCCTGAAGGTTTCGAGATCTTCAACAGTGAGTCGCATGATGGTGGGGTCGCTTATGTATCTGGTCAATACACGACCCGATATATGCTATGATGTTAAGCTGTTTTCGCAAGCTATGGTTAAGCCTACAAAGCTCTTTTGGAAGGAAGGCAAGCATGTATTGCGTTATCTTAGTGGCACATCGGGATATGGTCTGTGGTACAGACAGGAGGATGGAGTTAAGCTTTCTGGCTTCACCGATGCAGATTGGGCAGGGAGCCCAACAGACCGGAAGAGCACATTTGGAGGAGTTTTAAGCATTGGGTCGACAGCAGTTTCCTGGTACAGCAGGAAGCAGAGGTCCGTGGCACTCAGTTCAGCAGAGGCTGAGTACATGGCAGCAAGCTTGGCTGCATGCGAGGCTATTTGGAGGAGGAAGATCCTCGTTGGATTGTTCGGGTTGCATTTGGAGCCTACAGTGATTTACTGTGATAACCAGAGTTGCATTAAACTCTCGGCTAATCTAGTATTTCATGATAGATCCAAACACATCGACATCAGGTCCCATCATACTGAGATAGTACTGAGTACTTGTGAGGAGTATTGTACTGAGTTGTTACATGTTTTCTCCATTATAATATACACAATAGCTGCGGGGTTTTCAGCAATAATCTTTCCCCATACATACTGTGTTAATGTGTATGATGAATTGATGTGTTATCGCTTGTTTTATTTCTGCATGTGTGATGATCTGAGTGGAGAGTGAAGCAACCAAGTTCGAAAAAGCAACAAGGACGAACAAGCAATAAGTCAAGGGTAGCACACGAGTTGCCAACAACTCGTTGGGCGCAGAAACGAAGACGAACCGAGCGTTGGTCGAGTCGGGTCGTAGTCGTGCACGCCGCACCGCAGGTCGGGTCGGGCGCAGCTGAACGAAGGACTTGTTAATTTTAAACCATAATCACATTACATCTCTCTCATATATATAAACTATAAAATGCATCTCTCAATGCAATATGAATTAAATATATTAAGTTATAATAAATTTGAAGGAAGAAGCCAAAGTGAAGCATTAAACCTAAGGAACAAGCAAAGAGTATGCTTGTGAACATTATAAGGATCAAGTTTTAAATTTATATAATGCTTCAAATACATTTTCTACATGTCTAGTGCAAACTTAAAATGAAAATTTCCATTAAAATTTAACATAGGTAACAAAGTAAAATCTCGTTATAGACAATGGTGATCTAGGTGGATATCAGTTGCCACCCACCTCTTCCATTGTCTCAATGGTTATATATTTTCTTGGCAGTTTTTCTATAATTTATGAGTCCCAAAATCACAGGGCATTTTCGAGGTCCTAAATGATGTTTTTTGGCAATTTGAGAGGCCAAGAGTTGCCATAACATGCCCTATTCCTGGTCAAAATTTTTATTCCTTTAATAGTTCTTTCTACCGAGCTACTATGCACCCTAAACAAATATTGTATGCAAACTTTGTACCCTCAGGAAGTTGATGTACCAACTAACCACCTCAATATCCACAAACCTTTTGTTGTTTCATCTTTTGGGATTAGGGTTTTAGACCTATAAGGTTCTTTATTTATGTTAAAATGACATTCCTTTAGCCTCTTTTAATATCAATTGTGAATGCACATAACTGGGCCATCTCTCTATCTTTAGAGATATATACCACCATTCTAACCAAATCAAATTCAGGGTCAAAGCTTTGAAAATCCAAGTCTTATTATGGAAATAAGAGATCATATAATGTACTTGGGAACTCATCACCATGCATATTAGTGGAATCATTGGTGTTAGGGTGATGGTTTTCCAAGCCAAGTCATCTTGATTAATGAATTAAATCCCACTTGACTAATATCAAGATGTTGAGATTCTTTACCAGAAAATAATGTAGAAACATCATTTTGACATAGAGGAATTTGAAAAAAGAAGAGAGATTAATTGTGTCTTCATCCTTTTGTTCCTCTACCTGTGAAATGTAACCATATTGTACCTGATTTCCATGTAAACCAACTAATTGGGAGTTAAAAGAATCTAGAGAAACTACAATTGGAGTAGGTTGATCGAATCAAGGTACATAGGGTCATGTGGTGTAAATTGTAGAGGATGAAAGGTAACCCTTAAATATAAGCAATACTTTCTATTAGATCAGATTCAAGTTTTGAATTATGCACATCAATCTTCAGCTTTAAGGCTCCATGGATTTATTAGAACATTTAAATTTTCCCTAGATACGATCTTGTCCATGGGGAGGAAATAAAGATAGGATAAGTGGATCAATGGTTCAATTCTCAAGTTTTCCAACTTCACTACCAGTACATGAGACTACTTTATATGGTGATGGAAAAGGAGGAAGACAAGGAACAAAAAGGAGAGTAGGTTCATCCTTTGAAATTTTAATTGCCCCACGACTAAGAAAATTTGGGAGACTCATATAAGATTCATTTTCATATGGTTCTAAGGAAATTTGAACTAAATATTGAAAATTTTCATTCATAAAATCCCAATCCACATCTTCCTTGGAAAATTGGTAGCAAAGGTGAAGAAAATTATCCATAAAATCCTCTAATGATTCATCATATTTCATTATAAGTTAATTTATCCTCTTATACACATTTCAATAACCATACATGTCCAAGGTTTGATGAAGCTCCTGGAACGATTAGCTCTGCCCTCTACAGTTTAGAGATCTCTAAGCAAGTGGAAACAACTCAAAGGAAATGAAATCCAAAAGGAACAGCAGCATAAAAGAAACATCAATTACAATTCTTCAAAAGAAACAACAACTACGATTCAATCGCAATTCGAACAACTGGATATTCTAAACCTGTCGAAAATCCAATTGTAATCTAATAGCAATCCATAAATGAATGGAACAGCAACTCACTGTAATTACAGAACAACACCGCTGATAAATAATAATAAGTTTGATAAATGAAATAGCAATGGATCAGCGTTTACTTCAATCAATTAATGAAACAACTCTGTAATGCAAATAAATCTTAAACACACATTGCGCATTAACAAACCAAGATTAATAATACAGCAGCATAGTGAAGTACCGCTGGGTCTACCTTAGATTTCTAAAGGATAGATGAAACTGGTGATTTTATATTAATCAAAAGAACATTACAGACATCGTTCTCTCACGACAGAGAGTCGAGAATTTAATTGCAAAGGAAATATATAAGTCTTTTACAAAAATAGTTCACCATCGTCTATGACTAAAGATCGACGCCTTTATATTCCATCCTTGGACGGACAAATCAAGAAAGACGATCAGTTTATGCAGCGATCCCTATCCTGAGGGATTCGCACCTCCTTTGTTTTATCACAGTTCTGTTTTCTTTGTTTAGAGCCGAGTTGTCTCTTGCCCTTTTCGGGCAATCCGTTCAGATCTTCTTGGCTTCAGCTGACTATGGTTCATCGCAAATGGAGTAGGAGTCAGACTGTTTTTAGCCACGCCTTTGATACAGCTCCTCACCTCTTCGAAGTCCTGATTTGACAATAAAAACAATCTTTAGTTATCCTTTTTAGTCTCAATGTAAACCTTTCCAAATTAATTACAATTACCATGATAGATTACCTTTTCAAGACAAACTGAAGTATGTTTATGGTGAAAGAATGAACAAATACATAAGAATTTCATACCTCTTTCAATGCCCAACATACCCCCTGCTCTTCCTTTTTCATGTCCTCATGAAAACTATAATTTACATGGAGAGCCGTCAAAGAGTAAGCTGGAGAAGGTTTGTCATTGAAGGGTCTAAAACCATGATATGCAGCTAACTCTTCGAGAATATGTCCTGCCTGCCCCTCGGGAAGCTCATAGATAGCTTTGTAATCCAAAGCGGGGTACCAAACAATGGGGCTGCGGAACCTACACCCTAACCAAAATGGCCCTTCTTTCAAGACAAGATGGCCATAGGCAATTAAACGATCTGCAGCTAGCCCAAAGTTCCTATAATTGAATGGCTCCCTACTTTGTACGTTTTGACTCGAGGTTATCCACCGGATCTTGGCTGCTACATAGGCCTGGTCCCTAATAGATGAAAAATAGTCCGTTCCTTTCAAAATGATCGACATATGAACAGGCCCCAGAGCTTGGCTAACACCTTTCCTTGTCATTAGACTTTTCTGCCTAGCCCATAATTGACGTGGGTCCTGAGGTTCACTTTTGACCCATAGATCCAATGCATTCTCTTGCCTTGCAAAGGCATTATAGGCTTTAAGCCACTTTAATTGATTTACAGCAAAAGAAATGAAGGCCTGAAACTGTACATCTCCAATAAAAGGGCTAGGATTTGATTCACAGTCATTTTCAAGAATTAAATTATGCAAATAAAACTCACACAACAGGCGTTGTACTTTGTCCCCGTAAAGCTTGCAGCAAGATATCAGGTCGTCTACAGTGCTTAACTCTATTGATTTGCCAGCCCTAACTGCCTTGATTTTTAATTGCAAATACCTTTCTAACAAAAACAAAGCATAATTTTTGGCAGGGCACCTACAAGCTAAGACATCAGTATATAATGAGCAGAGAATGTCCATTTGTTTTCGTGTTAATTTTAATTGGTTGCTTACCTTATCGGCTCTTATCTCTGCTTCTCGACGTTTTTCATGGGCTTCAGCTTCTGCCTCATGAACAATTTTCATCTGCTGCTGTAATTCTTGATATTTCCTCCTTGGGACAGTATCTTCTTCCAGTTTTTGTCTCTCCATTCGAACCTGTGCCAGTTCTTCTTGCAGTCTAACTAATTCTGAATCACTAAAGGTTTGTTGACTGCTCGATTGGTTGTTTTCATTCAAAACTGGTTCTTCTGGAACAGCTGATGTTGGGACGGCTGTTTGTTGCTCCCAGAAATCATAAGTAGGCTCTCGTACCGTTTCTTCTTCTGGAACAGCTGATGTTGGGACGGCTGTTTGCTACTCCCAGTCCTCATAAGTAGGCTCTGGTACCGTTTCGTCTTCTACCTGAGGGTTTCTATTAGCAGTGACCCTTCTCTTTTTTGATCTTCGCTTGATGACAGAGTTTCGTCTTTTAGGAGTTCGCTTAGGTGTCTACTTCATTTTTAAAATCCTAATGGTTTGCCTAAGCTGCTCAATCACATTATGAAGCTTTTTCCTTTCTCTGCGAAGCTTCTCTACTTCCGTTGTTCTCTTCTTCTTTCTTAAGGGGACAACAGTTTGCTCATCTGACCCTAATTGCTCAGCAGGGCTTTGAGCCGTGCCCTCAGTGAAATCTTCTTGCACCTCTTCTTGGGGTTCTTGTTCCATAGTCTCATGCTCTTGATTAGATTCCTCGGGAATCATTTGCTCAGTTAACTCTGCGGTTTCCTGGGGGTTTCCAGATCGAAATGTTGGCTCAGCATGCGCATTCTCCTGTTCGTGCATCTCAGTAGAAGCAACCCTAGCTTCGCTAGGGTTTGCTGTTTCATTAGTTACACCCCTATCAAAGGCAGAGCATTCTGGCATTTGATTAATGTCACTGTTGGGGTCCAGAGACCGTGCGTAATTGCTCATGTTGGCCAAAATCTGGGCCAATTGGTCTTCCTGCAGAGGGCTCGTGTTGACATTTTCGACAGGCTCTGTTTCATCCTCTTTGCTGCTATTCGCATCACAGGTGTGATAACTACCTTCCTCATCCGAATACCGTATCTCACCTTCGACTTCTTCTTCCTCTGAATCTCCTTCGATCTCTTCTTCGTCCGAATAACGTATTTCTTCCTCCTCTGATTGCTTTTCGCCATCAGTATGGTAACTTGCCTCTTCCTCATCCGAATAACGAGGTTGTTCCTCTTCATCTGAGCTGTTTAATTGCAGGGGTTGAGCACTGCTGCTCGGGAGTTCCTCTGTTACTTTCTTGCTTCGTTTTAATCGGGAGGATTGTCTGTAAGTGGAGGGCCCGGCTATTGAGCCGACCATCCTTTTCCGTCTCGGAGTGGGTAAAGCCATCCCTCCTTCAATAGAAGAAATTAGCTCTTCCTAGCTGGTTTGCTGCTGGGCGAGGCTGTAACTTACTATTAGCCGAATCAAGCAATGGTGGCTGACCACCGTGTCTGCATGCTTTTCTTTTCTAATTCCACGAGCAATATCATGCAATAAAGAGTTTAAGAATGCAGGTAAATTGATAGTGCATTTTTGTTTTAGCACAGCTAACAGCTTAAGATGGCGAGGTCTTACCACGTCTTTTCTACCGTCGCATGTTATGTAAGCCTGCACGATCCTGGCTAATTTTGTCCATGGTTCGCCTAGCGACGCCGGGTGTACTCCTCTCCCTTTGACTATTAGCCTCTGTCCTTCATCTTGAAAGATTTGCATGGCCTCCCGAATTCTGATTTTCTTCTGAGTCCAGACAGTTCCTTGTGCGGGGATGCCGGATACTTCTGCAATTATCTCATCGGTCACCGCTATCTACCTTCCTCTGACTATGGAGGAACCTTCCTGCAGATTTAACAAGAATTCAGTAGCCACTGCCTCATGGGGTTGCTGCATTCTCATAAAGTATGTAATCCATCCCAGTTTGTCTAATATTTCCCGTGCAGCATCAGAGACAACCAACGTCTGAGGTTCGGTGTGAATTGGACGTCCTCCCATTTCTGTTCTTCGTTAATTGTTCTCAACACACGGTAACCTTAATGGAACAACACAACACAGTTCGCTAAAATTCGTTATTTTCTGAAAATGCAAGGGTTTTAATTCATAAAAATCTATTGCAGAGATACAGGTGAAGAAATTTTGGGTATTTGATCTGCATGCAGATATTTCCGCCCCCCAAACGAATGAAAGGTCGACCTCGACCGTCGATTAAGGTGGAATGTGTGGAACAACAATAGGACGGCAGTGAAAAAACAAGCGCAATCATGATAAAGTCAATCAAATTAAGTAATTACTGAAATCGATGCGTACAAAATAATGAGGGAATCGCGTTGTGATAATTCAAGTATGAGGTGAAGGGACAACAAAAGATTAATGTAATTGCGCTATTTACCACATTAAAGTAATTATATGACCGATTTATAATATTTTTCATGTGTGATGGTTCGGAGATAGAACTTATGGAATTTTATGCATTTCGTTTGATATTCACAACAAAGATAATCTGCGAAACTGTTGTTCGTTTCAAAAGGAACAGCAAGGAAATGCTCTGTGGACATGCTGTTCCGTTTGAAAGGAACAGCAAAAACACTGCGCGAAACTGCTGTTCCATTCGAAAGGAACGGCAGAAAATATCCTACGAAGGTGCTGTTCCTTTTGAAAGGAACAACAAAAACACTCTGCGAAACTGTTGTTCCATTCGAAAGGAACGACAGAAAATATCATACGAAGGTGCTGTTCCTTTTGAAAGGAACAGCAAAAACACTCTGCGAAACTGCTGTTCCTTTCAAAAGGAACAGCAGAAGTGTTGTTTCGTTAAAAAGGAACAACAACGCAAAAAAAACACAGAATTTTTATTATTTTTCGTTTATAAAGAAACTAAATTCAAACGAAATAAAGAAGTATTAACAAGGAAACGAATTTCAAAAACAGAAACCAAAAACAGAAAAAACAGAATGCATTATGTACAAAAATAAAAAAAAACCAATTTATCAAACTGGCGCGAGAGAGGGATTCTCCCCTTCAGCAAGAATTTCAATGGTGGAGTCTTCCCTTAACTGCTGGCAAAAGGATTCACGGGTAAGCAGCTTACGATATAATCGAACTCGATGGCCATTAACCTTAAAGGAATGCCCAGATCCGTCAATGGTGACTAGTGTGAGAGTTTTTTTGGAATCTAGAAGCTTTTGTGATCCATAATATAAATTAGTAGAAATTCTTTCGGTAATAATCACATGCAAAAGAACGAGGTCGACGTGTTTCGAACCAACCAGTGTGGTTCATCATCAGGACTATGTGAGAGATCAGATCCAGACATTAAGTATAAATAGATGTAGAGATGACTCAACTAGCCGTTAGGATAACGACTAGTTTGACTTTGAAAAAGTAAATATTCCATTATTTATTTATTTATTTAATTTTATTAATTTTATTTATTAAATTATTATTTTATTTATTTATAAAACCTTTAATGGTGTTAATATAATGGTAAGTAATTTAACAAATCGTGGTGTATATATGTAAATTTTTGTAAATTTATGATTAAATTATATAATAATTAATTATTATCATTAATTAATTAATTATTATTTCTTTATTTCTTTATTTATGGTCATGTTGCCTTGTCGGCATCCAATGTAGGCATCGACAATTGCCAACCATTGTCTTCCTAAAATTAAAGGATGTCCATCTAGCCGGTTCTTTGGATTAATAACTAGGAAATCAGCAGGGTACTCCCAAGAATCTACAGATACCATGACATCTTGTAAGGTGCCTTATGGTTTTACTACTGATCGATCAGCCAATTCCAACAAGGTTGTTGTTGGTTCAAGTGATGTAATGCCAAGTTTCTGACAGGTAGTGGTTGTTAAAATGTTGATTGCTTCTCCTAGATCAACTAAAGCATTAGGAAATGATTGGCCATTGATCTGAACTGTTACTATAGGGTTTTCTGGATCTTCGTACTTCATAGGTGTTTCCATTCCTGATCTAATAAATCAGATAAGGTACAAACTATTTGAACAGTGGGATTGGTTGTTACTCTCCTCTTTGGTTTTTTTATGCATAATTCCAAGTAATGGTTTTTGCGTATATAGGAATATCTTGAATGGCTTGGAGGAGAGGGATTCTGATACATAAATTTTTTAACTCTCCCAGAAGATCAAAATTAGGTTGTTCTAATGGGCGGAGGATGATCAATCGTTTTGGGAATGGTGGAGAGGAAGTTATTCCTTGTTGTTGTTGATTCTGTTGTTGATCTTGATGTTGATTATGTTGTTGAACTTCACTCCCATTGTATTCTGTTTGTTCTACCAGTAACGGATTTTCAATATTCTCATCATTATTTCTCCCTGTTTCAACTATACGCCCAGACCTTAATTGAAGATCGTTACACTCCGTTAGTTCAGTTTCTACTTCAGGAGGTTATGTTATTTGAATAGACTGAACTGGTCTATTGTTTGGGTTCGGGTTGGGTTGGGCTGGGAGTTAAGGTCTTAAATTAGTCTGGGGGTTTGGGTAAGGCGCTGGCAGTGTAGGTTGAGAGGGAGGGATAGCTCCTGCTGGCTGATTTGAAGGTTTTTTCCAGTTTGACTGCTAGGCCTGATTCTGAGAAGTAGAAGGGGACCATTGTGTAGGCCAAAATGGTGGCCAAAAAGGAAAGCTAGGCCAATTATTCTGATTTGTTTGATTGGGCCAACATGTAGGAGGGAATGGTTGTTGTGACCAATTAGGAAATGGTGATTGATTCTGCCACATACCACTATACTGTTGAGCACTATATTGAGGTTGAAAAGAAGATGGATCATTTGACATACCTGATGGTCGTGGCTGCCACTGTCGGCGCTGGTTAAGCAGACACACCACTTCTGATTCCTCTTCTGCCTCTTTATAAACTGCTTTTAAGCCAGGAAGCGACGGGCATCCTTCTGTAGGGTGATCTCTTGTACAAATGGCACAGACTTTAACCACATCAAATGGGCATTCTTTGTGGCTATGTTTCTTTCTACACCTAGGATAGAATATTGCAAGATTCTTCTCTGCTTCTGCCTGCTTCTGCTTGGCTTGCATGATATCAAACTGTGTTGTTAACGTCCCCAGTATGTCTGTCTTAAAATTTTCTAACAGATTTCCGATCTCTGCACGAGTCACACCTTCATTAGAGGGCTTATTCTCCCTTACATAACTATGTCACGTTCAGCTGATTTCAATCTTGTATTACCCCTCGAGCACCTGATGCACAAATCAACAATGTCAGAATAGCTTTCTTGATATATATCACCCTTTCCCATAAGATTTAATGTCTCAACCCACTGATATTTCATTCCCCTAATTAATGCAGTTTTCAAAACGTTATCAGGTAAGGGTGAAGACGCATAGGGTGATCTTTGAAGATTGTACTGAAATCGTTCCACATATTCTTCCAAGGTCTCACTGGGTTTGGTTGTCATCTGAAATATCTCATCTTTTAATTCTCGTGACCTGCAATAGTCTTGATATTTCTTTAAAAACGCAGTCTTCATATGGTCCCAATCTGTTATGACACCTCCACCTAATCCCATAAACCATCTTAGTGCTGCTCCTTTTAACGTAGAAGGGAACAGCTTTAGTTTTTGGGGGTCGGTGGTATAATCGTATCCTCTACACAGCACATCAAATTCAAACATAAACACATCTGGATCTTCTGATGTTAGACCATGAAAGGTACAAGAATATGTTGGAGAGGGATAGCTTTCATGGGTGCGTTAACTGCAGTGTCTACTATAGGGTATTGCAGCGTAGAGGTTTGCTGCTGGTTCGGGTTTTGGTTCTGGGCCATTTGATAAAAAATATGCCAATACCCTTCTGGGATCTCCAGGGAATTTCTAGGTTGGCGAACGGGGGTGGAAATGATTTTTACAGCACTTCCTCTGTCTGGAATGGGTATTCCCTGTTGTCCTACTGTTTGAGGTGACTCAAATCCTTGGTTTTGAATAGGTTGAACAACACTTCCCCTATTTGGGTTGTTTATTGTCTGAGTAATTTTAATAGGTGATTTTGTGTTTTCTCCTGTTTCCCCTTCTCCTTCCTGGAGGTTGATGTCGTTCCCTTCTTGCAGGAAACTTATGCAAGGATTCTCAATTTCTTGGGAATCTTGCTTAATTCCCTCAGTTGGAATGTATATCTCAGCGAAGGCCTCAGATGGTGATTCTGTAGCCTGAAGGGAACTAGTAGGCTGTCTAGAAGTAGTTCTTTTAAATCCTACGGATGGCTAAGACTCAATTTTCTTCAAGATTTCATCAATAAAGGTCGTGCGCCCAAGGGTCACCGACCCCTTAGGTTTTTCAGCTTTGGGAGGGTTCTTGTTTCGCTTAATTGGTTTATTCATTCAAAAGAAACAATTATTCATTCCTACCCAAAAGAAAAGCTTATTTACCTCTACTGTGAAGCGAGCTGCGAGCAAGTATGTTTCTTGCCCAGTGCGCAGGTTCTTACCTTCTGTCTTTAATACCCAACTCTCCACGGGTAGAAGGAAATCAGCTATGCATTACTCCTGTAAAATGGCATACACTCTCCCCGACAACGACACCAAAATGTTGAGCTGTAAAAAGGTATCTTTTAAACACCTAATTACCCCACATTAATCATCCATCCGAGAGTGTCTTTAGCACTTTGCTTCGAACTTCTTGCACTGTGGGGGCGCCCATGAGCATTGTATCATCTACGAAGAGAAACAGAGACAGGGGATCTCCTTGCCTTATACCTCTGGACGGAATGAAGGGTTGAAGGGGTCCTCCATTCATTAGCATTGAAAAGAAAGCACCTGAGACCAGTTCCATTATCCAATTTGTCCATTGATGACTAAATCCAAAAGCCTGGAGGATTGCTCTCATATAGTGCCAGCTGATTTTATCAAAGGCCTTTGAAAGGTCAAGTTGGATAAGCATACCTGGAGTCCTTTTTGTTTTGAGAGAATGCAACACTTCCTGAGTGAGGATTATGCTGTCAGTGATCTGCCTACCTTCAACGTAGCCAGTTTTTTCCTGAGAAATGATTGAGGGGAGGACAGATTTAAGTCTTCTAGCCATCAGTTTGGAAAGGATTTTGTAAAGGACATTACAAAGGGCTATGGGACGAAACTTGTCGGGGGAGTCAGCCTGGTCTGATTTGGGAATTAAGGTGAGGAATGTGGCATTGATGGCAGGAAAAACTTTCTTGGTTTTGTGAAAGTTCCTTACTAGGTTGAGAAGGTCAGCCTTAATAATGGGCCAGCAAGCTTTAAAGAATTCGATTGTAAAGCTGTCTGGTCTGGGAGCCTTGTTCGAGGCCATGTTGAAGATTGTTTCTTCAATCTCCTGCTCAGTGAATTCTCTTATAAGGAGGGATTTTTGCTCCTCTGTAACTAAGTTGGGAATGGCAGCGATAATTTCATTGATGGCTCGGGTTCTATCTTGAATGGGATCGCTGAGAAGAGAAGTGAAAAAGAGTTGAGTTCAGATCCTATATGCTCCCTTTTATAAACTTGATCGCCATCAACTTTTTTGAGGGAGAGGATGCGATTATGTGCTCTATGCTGGATGGTTGACTTATGGAAGAAACTAGTGTTGCGTTCTCCTTGTTTTAACCATTGCACTCTCGACTTCTTCCTCCATAGCAGCTCTTCTTGTTTTAACCGTTCTTCCCATTGCCTTTGCAGATTTGATTCTTGAGCTATTCTTTCATCATTGGGCCCTTCTTTGATCAAAGATTGCTAGAGGTTCACCATTTTTTCCTCGAGTTATTTTCCTGGATTCGTTGGGGTCCATACACGTTGGTGATGCAGATCGATTGCCCTGAGTCTGGCATGTTGAAAATGTTCGATAACGAGTGCTTGGTGGACAGAGCATTCTGCAAGAAGAATTTTCTTTTGTTCCAGAACGTGAGTAACCCTTCTGCTTGACCGATAGCATCTATGCTTATGCAGTGATGACTGTTGGAAACAAGTTTTTTGAGTGTCTTTGTGCCTTTGGGAGAGAATTTTGATTCTTGAAGAAGTATGATGTCTGGGTGTAGCGAGAATAAGCGGTTTTTCGAGATCCTTCTTTTGGTGGTGCCGTTGAGCCCCCTGATGTTCCAGGTTGTGATTTTCATTGAGCTACCTTTGGAGCAGATAGGACCAAGACCCTGATTTTTCCTTCATTGATTAGGCATCTGCCTAGTTCTTGTATTTGGTGTCTTGTGGATTTGCGCCCTCTTTTTCTTCCTGGTCCTTGTGGCTTGTATTGATCCAAATCCAGGTTGGCTTGAATGCCCGTTTGGTTGCTATTTCCCCATTGCCTTTTGGCTGCATTTTGGTTGATGTATTCTAGCTGCAGGTATGCCATTTCTATCTTCTCCAAGTGTTCTTGGGGAATGGCATCGACTCCCAGTTTGGACCATTGCCCATTGACCTTTTGGAGATCTAGATCGCCTAGGATCTCCTCCAGAGGATTGTTTGAAGTGGTTGAGGATGGCTGCTCTTTTTGCATTTATGTGCATTGAGAAGTTTGCAGTGAGGTGTGGCTGGTGTTAGCCACCTATAATATTTTGTTATACCAAAAGGTGGCTAAGATCTTTTTGAGCCTCCAAGGAACAAATTTTATCACTAAAAATTGTTGGCTCTTGAAGACTCCTTCTAGGCCTCATGCCTCTATCCAAAATCCTCATTTGCTGTCCCATTTTTTACTCAGAAAAATCTGCTAATTTCGTATAACAAACTGCTGAAGAAACCGTCATTTTCTTCCCTTTTTTCTCCATATTATTCCTTTACTTTTCATAATTTCTCCCTCCATTTATGAAAATTTCCCCTTTCATAGTTAAAAACTCACTTTTTAACTATTTTGGCACCCCCCAAATCCGTTTTAATCCTTGAAATTTCTCATAAAAAATCAAAGTTTTATTGCTATGGACCTAAGCCCCTTGGGCTAAGTCCTAAACCACTTCCCCCCACAATGCCCTTTCCCCAGAACCAGGCGCTAAACCATTGAAAAAAAATCCCTCTCCGATCATATTGTCCTTTATAAATCCAAAAACCCACTGTCCGAATGTTTTAAGTTGAAAACTTAAAAACACATGTTGAAATATTTTAAATGGGTTGATTGAAAGACCAATTGCGCAATCGCAATCGGAGAAATCAAATGGGTAGATCAAAAAGACCCGCATCAAAGTTCCGATGCGATTGGGTCTCGTATGTTAAAGTTTCCCCTGCCCCTGTTTTCATATGACTTCCCCCGGGACCAAGTGTTAAGGACCCCAGGTGCCAATCGCATCGCAACTTTTCCTCATTGCGCAATCGCATGCCCATCTCTGCGACCTCCGATTACGATCCCTCCGATTCATTCCCTGCCGTTGATCTGGTCCTCAGATCAACGGCCAACGTTCAATCGCAAGTTCCTAATCGCAAGTTTCAAATCGCATGCGTTTTTGTTTCATTCCCGATTGCGATGGCTCCGATTTAATCTGGGCCGTTCATTTCCTGCTGATCCAACGGTCATCACTTGATCGCACTGATCGCCTGATCGCTAATCGCAAGCCCTTTCCACTGTCCTCCGATTTAATCCTAGCTGTCCATCCTCCCAAAGATCCAACGATCCTTATTCCCTCCGATCACAAGTCTTGCCCCCGTTTCGAAAACCCTCCGATTCATTTTCCGCCGTCGATCTGATCTGCAGATCAACGGCCTGCGCTCAATCGCAAAGTTTCAATCGCAATGTTTCTATCGCGTGTTGTTAAGTGACATCCCCGATTGCGATCCTCCGATTAGATCTGGACCGTCCACGTGTCCAGATCAGACGGTCCAAATCCACCCCGCCTGTTTTCCTCTCCCCGCTCTCCTTTTCCTTTTTGCGCAGATATCCACCGTTGGATGTTTTCATCCAACGGCTATGCTCCTTTCCCCGCCATCTGAAGCAGTTTAAACCTAAAAAACGCAGGATTTCTTTATGAGTTTATGTTTTATGCAGGTTTTAAAGAGTCTTCGTCATTATATTGAAGAAAAGCCAGGGGTTGGGAATGACGATTCCCGTGCCTTCGGCCTGTGAAAAGAACCATTCGTCGGGCTTCATTTGAATGTTTGATCGGCGTTCCATGGGCGCCGATATCCTAAAAAGCCCTGTGCGGCTCTGCACATTGACAAGACACTGCATTTTAACGCGTTTTTTTTTAAAAGAGTATAAGTTTTGAAGGACAGCACACAGGAGATTGAAGATTGAAGACAAATTTGGGGATCACGGCTAAGGTTGAATATCAAAAGCCTAATCCCCAATCTAAAACACAGTTTAAAAGAAAATCATAAATGTTTTGATTACGGAAAAGACTTCCAACGCTGCATTTGAGGCAAATTGATTCCTCAGCTACCACGGGAGCCACCTGTTGCCTCAAAGCATTCAAACAGAGGCCGAACTTATTGAAGAAAATCAGATATTCACCTCCAGCGCAGCAAAGGAGTTACTTCTGCAAGATAATAAATGCAAAAATATCTGCAGAGTCACTCCACACAGCGTACAGAGCCTCAAAGTCAAATAAAGCTCCCATCGAGCTTTGATATTTATTGTAAAACATTAATACAGTGATACACCTGTACACTTCTCCATCGAACCCCTCAAGAGGCCGAGAAGTCATTTAATCTGTATTAATGGTTCACGAGATATTTTTGTTAGTTCTCACCTCCTCATCTTCCTATAAATACTTCTGCATGAGATGAGAGGGGGGTTGTTGGTTGCTGTTTGATCACAAGTTGTAATATTGAAACTCTCTGAAATAAATATACAAGTTTGTTGAAGTTGAAAATAATTTTGAGTCTTGGATGTCTTGATGATGCCGTTGCATGTCTGTTCCTGAGAAGGCTCTATCATTGGATCCATGAGCTTGGCTGTTGGTGAAGTGCTCTGAACTGTTAAATGTTTTTTCCCTTGTTTTCATTATGTTCATAATTTCTTACTACAGTAGGCTGAAAGTTTTAGGCTAAGAAATGACTCCTGGAAGCACCTTAGACCTGTTCACCGTTCACTGTTTTATGTTTTCTTCTGCTGAAGTATTTTAGAGGCTTTAAACCTTCTCTTTAGTCTTCATGCTCGTTTATTTCCTTGATAGCTCAAATAGTTGGTTTCAGCATGTTATGGTTCTCCCTGCTTGTCTGCCATCACTTGAAAGCCGTTATTGAAATCTCCCTTCGAAGTACCATTGTCTTGAGTTAACCAAAGAGGTCGGTTTTGATCTTACCCTTTGCCCCTGCTTAAACAGTTGTTTTGAAGGTCTTTATAGTTGCAAACACAGATGTTATTTAGGTGTTCCCTCTTCTATGAATGCAATTATCGGTGAATCTTTTATGTTTTCTAAATCCTTTAAAATAAGATCTTTGAGGAAATAGGGTGTTCCCCGAATCTTAGATTTCATTTTAGAAGTTGTCTTGAAATCATTATTTGCTTAAAGAATGTTTGTAGAATTCATGGTTAGCCCTGTCTATCAAATATCTCTTTATTGATAAGTTAATGTTTCTCAAGTTCCCTTTGTTGAGAATTAAATTTCTTTTTCCAAATCATTAATGTCCATCTCATTCCAAAACAAAGGATCTTGTGGCCAAGTTAGATTTTCCCTTTGATATCCAATATCCCTTGAAGAGTTTGTTATGACCTTATTTGGACTCCATTGCCCAATGAACCGGATATTTCCTCTTTCTGTCTATCTTTCCTAGACCTTTCATATTCTGATGTATCAACTCAACCCAACCAAACAAACATTTGCACGTAATAACTAGTCTAAAATCCATAACCAAAGCAAACAAGATAAACCTTTGCAAACAAATATTTGAGAGATCCCTCTCTGAGAACAGGAGGACTAGATCCTAGAACTCTAAAGATTGGTTCTGATGTTGCCTTGTCTTTTTATTTGCCAAACTGTCAAAACACGGGATACCAACAGCTGGTATTAATCTGAATGGGAGAGGATTATGGTTTGTGTTGCGGTGCCTGGGCGTGGATTGAATCCGAGGTTATGCTCGGGGCGTTGGTTGTAATCAAAGATTGACTTAATAATGACGGATCTTGATCAGTGGGGGCCCGGGAGACTATAAGGTGCTCCAATGAGTCAAGATTTCTCAGAACTTCAAAGTTGTTTTGCTGGGTCGAGGCAGTATTGGTGGGGGTTGTATTGGTGGAGGGTTTCGGAGGCTTGTTGCCTTTCTCCCCTTTGTTCTTTCTTGAGATGGAGGTGAAACCAGGTGTCAACAGGATTGCACAATGGAATACATTTCTTTGTCATAGGGTGATGAACTTGGTCTGATGTGACCTTTCTGCAACAGCTCCTGAATCTGCCTCTTGATTTCATCATTCTCCAGAACAGAGCGCCGATAGATCGGTCCATTGGGTAGCGGCGCACCTGGGGTCAGATCAATCGGGTGCTTGACCTGACAGTGCAGAGGAACCCCTATGAGTGAGGTGAAGATGTCCCCGTACTCCTCCACAACCTTATCCATTTGTTGTTGTCGTGCAAAGGAGCCCTGTCTGGAGGTCGTGGAATTATCTTAAAGCTATTCTTGAGGTGTTTGGATATTTGATTTAAGATGGATCTATTGGATAATGCCTTTTATTTCTTCTCCTAATTACTTTATTCTTCTTAACGAAGTTCCTTCAACTCCCTTTAATGCTACCTGGGGTTTAAGACAAGGGGATCCACTTTCCCCCTTCCTTTTCATTATTGCAGCAGAAGGCCTTGGTTGACATATTAAAAGTAAGATCCAAGGAGGTCAACTTAAAGGCCTTAATCTTTGGGGGCCAGGTTTAAAACTTTCGCACCAACAGTTTGCAGATGACTTTATGCTCTTCTGTCAAGCCACTCTAAAAGAATCTAAGGTTCAATTCTATCCATTCTTAAAGATTTCATGGAAGCCTCTGGAACTCTTATCAATAATGACAAATAAAATGTGTTTATATTTAATACTAATATTCTCTCCCAAAGATTCCTATTGCCTACCTTGGGATTCAACATCAGATCCTTCCCTATGAAATATTTAGGAATCCCTCTCAATCTAAATTCTCTTCGGGTCTCTGGGTGGAAATATCTCATTAATTGCATATAAGCTCGACTTCAAAATTGGGCATTTTAGGTGCTTAATGCTCTGAGTCGAGTTGTTATGTTAAGAACAGTCTTACAATCCATTCCCATCTATCAACTCTCTAGATTGGAAACGCCTAAAATCTGTTGTAATAATATGGCTAAGACGTTTAAAAACATCCCATGGCAAGGATCTCAACAAGCATGTAAATGGGTTCTCCTTTCATGGGATAAGCTTACGAAAATAAAAAGGACCGGAGGCTTGGGGTTAAGAGATCCATATTTGCTAAATCAAGTTATGGGAGCTAATCTCTGGTAAATATGGATACAATGGGGTAGAGATTTGTGGAAAATAATCTCAGAATAGAAGAATGAAATTTCCTTAAATATTGTAAGCAAATTAAAAGTTCAAATGACCCCTAAAGGATCCATTATTTGAAACTTGATAGCACTAAATAGATATCTCATTCGAGAACACAATTTTTGGGAAATTAGAGGAGGCGACATTGCCCAGTTTTGGGAGGAATCATGACAACAACAGGAGAAAATATTCAGTGAGATTGATTTAGGGGAGATTTTCCTATTCACTAACAGGCCGAATACTAAGACAATAGCACAATTTTTGGATGAAGGGACAGAGCTTCAATGGCAAAAATGGAAGCTAAAAGACCAGTGGAAGAATGCTCCAGAAACTTGTCAATGGGAAAACTATGTGAAAGAACTTAAATCTAGAAAATTAGCAATAGCAACACGAGAGGATATACTCATATGGGGGTATTGCACGAAATGCATGTTCACAATACAAGAAGGCCATTACATAAAATCAAATAACATTCATAATGTAGTTGTACCACTTTGGAAAAAAAATATGGTCGGAAAAACAATGGCTGAAAATTGAATACTTTTTGTGGCTACTTAGTCATGGAAAGATTCTTACCTAGGATCAGCTGCATAAGAAAGGAATGCATGGCCGACTGACATATACTATGTGTAAGAAGAATGTAGAAACATTGGAACACCTATTGAATAACTTCTATGTCGCTGAGACCTTGTGGAAAAAAATTTCGTCCCTCTTACAATAAACGGATAGGGACAACAAGAGCCTCAGGCATACAATTGAAGTCTGGAGAAAAGGAGGGTATAAAAGCCTTGTTCTTAACATAGTGTGGGGACTCTTTATGGGATTTCTCATATGGGTCGCCTGGAAAGAAAGAAATTGGAGAACATTCAGAGATGAGTATCGACAAATTGAAGAGATATGGAAAGTGGTTCTCAAGAATATCAAAGAAATTGTCCTCACCGAGAAATGGCATGAAGATGACTAGAAAGCTAATGGGAATGAGGATAGGATTTTAGCTATGCTTAACTTGAAACCCCAACTGCTCGCCCCAGCCTCATGGAAACAAAAACCTTTGGGAAGACATTCGCACGATCCCAAGATTCCTTTGGGAAGCTTGGAATCTCCACCCGATTACACCATAAGAATCCAAAGCCCATAATGCCTCCACATGAAATCAGGTAGGAATCCATAGTGCGCTACACTTCCACCTAATAAATTTCATGGGAATCCAAAGTCCACCCAAACGATCTCCACCTTTGAAAACCAAGAGAAGTTCCAGAGTAACCAACATCTCCACTTGTGCAGGAATCAAAAAATCACCCTACCTTATTAACGTGGTTGTTTTTACTTTTTGCAATGTTTCCAGACTAGTTGCGAGTGTGCACTAACAATGCTTCCACACACTCTTAATGCATAGTTGTCATCACTACGATGTGATTATTATGTCATTGACTTCCCTTTTCTACGAATAATTCTTGAATGCATCAATCATTGAATGACTCCCCTTGAGAAAGTGTGTGCTCTCATCTCCCAACTGTGTTGACTAGCGTCTACCATTCCACATGACCGAATTTTCCTTTATTTCTCTATTCCCATACAACATCGTCAATTCTTATTACAATGTGGAAATGATGTGGGTGACCGAATTTTCCTTTATTTCTCTATTTCCCATACATCATCATCAATTATGAGTACAACGTGAAAAGGACTTGGGTGGGAATAATTGCAACATTCAATACTTTCCCTACTTCCCCAAGCCATTCTATACTTTCCCTACTTGCCCAAGCCATTCTGAAGGAGCTTCCTCCTAGAGCTATAAATCTATGTCCTTTCTCACAATCTAGACATTTCATTTTATCACATTCAATTGCAATTACCTATGAAAATATTTAGATGAGGGAGCAACTAAAAAGTGTTCACACATCCATAAAATCTTTTAATATTTAGGATTAAATAATATTAACAAATATTTAAAAATATTTTAATGCACAAAAATAACAAAAAGCATTTTAATATCTAAAATGTAGTGCATAAATAAAATACATTAATATACATATTATGCATTTTATTTTAATGTTAAATATATATATTATTTCCAAAATAAATTATATATGTACTAAATGAATTTGATGCTCAATTTCTAACTTGCAATACACACAAATGCATGTATATGAATTTGAACACACAAATACATGTATATGAAGTCAACCGTCAAAAGAATGAAAATCCCATAAACTAGAGGTTAACCTAATTCAGAAAATGAGCAACGAGAATAAGTGAGGTTGATGTTCTTAGAAAGAGGCCCATCCCTTTTCGTGCAAGATCTACACAATCCCGTAGGAATAGAAAATCCAATATCAATCTAACCGGTGACCCTTGAGTTTATCGATTCCTCCAAAAAGATGTTGATGCCACTTGTTAAATATGAACCCTTCTTAATGAAAGAGAAAGTTGAGCTTCTTGTAGTCGTGATTTATACAATCACAATGGAATCGACCATCAAATTTCTTCATAGCTGACCACCGCTCGCTTTTACAAATCCCCAAAGAGAATTATGGTGCCTTTTTATTTTATATTACCATAGGAGAATATCAAGATCGAGCAATCAATTTGAGGACTTTCACAAAGCAACAAGGCATATTGTAAGGCCCCAAGACTTCATGGGCGCGTTCGGTGGGACGGGCGCGCCGGTTGGGCGTTTGGACGAGTTCGGGCGCCGTACGACGCAATGGGCGGCACGTCGCACCGTTGGAGAGGCACGGGCGCGCACGTAGCGAGGCGAGCCACGAGAGAGAGTTGGAGGAGAAACGCGTCGAGTTAAACCAACACGACGTTGGCAAGATGTTTATACCACAACGGGCGCCCCTTGGGCGAGCGAGCCGACGGGCGAGTCAGTGGGTCGGCCGGCGCGTTGGGCGTGACCGACGCCACACTTCGTGGGCGAGCAACCAAACGTGGGGGTCGGCTCGGGTCGGCTGAGCGCCCCACACCCCACGACGCGACGTTTCGTGGGCGGATGAATAAACGGGCGGGTCGGCTCATGGCAAACGAGCAACCACACTTCACTTGGGCGTGCATATATATATGATGGCGTGATGGAGAGTGGAGGCATCAAGCGAAAAGCGAAGATCAATCAACGAACAACATCAAGGGATTTGCACCACGAGTTGCCAACAACTCGTTTGTGGAAGAAACAGTGAAGGCACGATAGCAAACGGGCGTTGGTCGAGTCGGGTCGAGCTCGTGCACGTCGCACCGCAGTTCTGGTCGGGTCGGCTCGGGCGCAGCTGCACGACGGTCGGGTCGAGTCGGGTCGGTTCTGGGCGCCGAGTAACGGCAGGGGCCCAGCACTAAAAACGTGATTTCGGGAGCGTCGGGTATCGGATTGAGGTGCCATAAATTGCAGAAGGTGCGTATTCCGAAACACATCCAACCATATGGGTGAGGGATGGATTGGACGCACGGTCAGCTCAGAAAACGCTCTGCATTGATTTGGAGCAACGACTGAGTGACCCGACTAACCAGCACTTGGGCAGTTTTGGGGCAGCACTTCCGAAGGTGAACTTGATGATCATAAATGGTTGTAAAAGTCTGTTGTAAGCTAGTTTGATGATTGGTAAGCCTTAGAGCTTGACCAAAAGGCAAATAGCCTTGCCAAGGAGCAAAAGTGGTTTTTGCGGGATTGGACATTGTAATCATATTTTTATGAAACATAATATCTAGGCGGACTCATTTTAAAAGGGAGTTTCCCCTCCCTTGTATGTATGGGTGTACTTGTGGATTAATATTGATGTTTATGTTTTATTCCACACATTGAAAGAACATTTGTAATATAACTAACGAATGTTGCTATAGGCGTAGTCTGGGTACTTGAGTATTTAGAAAAAGAAAAAGTACGGCAGTGCCGCACCTGCCTACAAGACGTGGTTGGAAGACACCCGTGGTGTAGGGGTGTGACACATATCAATAGTGGGTAACATGAGTTTCATTAACAGTGATACAAATCACGTTATAATTGGATTTGACAAGTGTCAACTTTTTTCATTTTATTATGCTTAGGTTGTTGCATGCGTGCATAATAATTTGTTTAGTTTTGTTCTCTCTTACCTCTTCAACGAGAATACTAATCACATTTGCCGACAGTTTAGAAAACTCTCTCGGCCGAGTGTTTTATAAACTCTCGGCCGAGAGTTTTCTAAACTCTCGGGCGAGAGTTTTCTAAACTCTCGGGAAACTCTCGGGAAACTCTCGGGGTGAAAACTCTCGTCCGAGAGTTTTTTTAACTTTCAGATCCGGAGTTTCCACGCGACGATACATCTAACTCTAGGCGGGTTAAACTAGTTTTAAATTTCTCGGTCGAGAGTTTGAGAAATTTCTCGTCGAAGATTATCTGTCCGAGAGTTTTTGTTCAACGAAAAACACAACGTCTGGGTTTGCCCGAGAACCCGCAACTTCGGGAGGGGCGATAACACCTACAAATTATATATATCGGACAAAGTACCATTAGATTCATCTTTGAATCTAGTTTCGATGATATGAGAGTTTGTGGAGTTTCATTAAAAAATTCAATTTTTTATTAATTTTTTACTAAATTGTGTCACTGTGAATTTCATTGTTCGAAAAATTGCACACTGAATGAAAAATTCAATAACTTTCAAATGAGGACACCAAAAAATTCAAAAAAAATCATACCGCACTTCCTCTCCCCCTGTCTACTTCAAAAGGGTACTCTCATTTTTCTTATTGACGCATCACATTGAAAAGAAAATCAAAGGATGATAAAAATGTACTCGAAATATCACTGTTTTTTTTGTCTTCGTCCATTTCAAAAAAAATAATAAAAAAATAGTGATTTAATCCGAAAATTACCGAAAAAATAGTCCGTGCACTAGCTCAATATATGCAGATTATGATGCTATGGTTTTTTTTCCAAAAAAATTAATAACCTCCCTAAAAAAAAGTAAAGGATGATAAAGTGACTATTTATGTTTGCTCTGAAAATTTCAAGTATATGCGATAGTAAACAAAGAAATTTACCTCTATATGTCAAAATAAAAATATGTGTATGGAGGTAAGACAATTCTCTACAATTCTTGTTTTTATGTCAAAGCATAGTTTGCAATAAAAATATGAGTTTAGTGGGAGTTGAAGTTGAAAATCATAGAAAATTACAATTTTCAACGTCAAAAAAGGGCAAAAAGTGTTTCCCAACTTCACATTTTCACCAAAAGCTATGCTCTCCCCCCCCCCCCCCACCACCACACCCCCCCCCCCCTGTTTGAGCTCACAGGGAGAGGAATTGAGTGGGAGATCTCTTGGGGTTAAAGGAAATCTGGATAATAGGATAGGGTGTTATCCTTACTGTTGAGAATTTAGAGGGATGGTGATTATTTCAAATTTTATTCTTCATAATTACTTGTGAGCTTACTTGAGTTACTTATGTCTTGTATTCTTTATCTTAGTTATTCTTTCATCAAGTCAATTATAAAAATACATGAGACACAAAATTAGGCTCCTGGAGATGGGGCAAAACCTCTCCCTCTTGGCCCAATAAAACCCGCAAATAATTCTTCTTATAGATCTTCAAATGACAAGTACCATGACCAAGACTCAAACCCTTGACCTAGGAATTCCTCCAAGACCTTTTCAATGCTTCCTTGTTTTCCTCCAACGTTGATCCTTCATTTCTGCACTAGCTTACACTAATCTGCACCATCCTTAGAGATATCAATATCTAATTTGATATTTGAGCTCATCTTCTTGCTCCATTTTTTCTTGACCTATATTTTCTTAGTACTGAAGATAGGATGGTAAATCATAGATTTACCTTCCTTCCATGCTTGCACTTTCGATTTTCATCATCATGAGAGAGTTACTACTTCATTGTATCCATACTTCTTTCTGTCCTATGTATGCGTTGATTCCTAGCTTGTAGAATGCCTTCAAACACATATTTACTTCAGGACAATTTGCATCTTTTCATTGTCCTTTACTTAAACCAAACTTATATATGCTATAACCATCACAGATATATTCACACTGATTATATCCTGTGATCGGCACGGTTTTCAACCTTATATTATGTCCCTTTATCCTCTTTGTTGACCGCAGATATACCATCATTTTAACCTTGTACTAAACCATTGAAATCCGCACTTAAAATCTTCTTGGAATATGCACCTGAACCCTTCCTAGAATATGCACTATTTCATAGTGATTTGCATTCCTGTACTGTTCAAATGATTTGCAGATTCTGAGTTTATATAGTGGTGCCATTTCTGCCTTTAGGCTGACCATTCAGCAAGTGGGTAGGCCGACTTTAGTTACTGATATATAAGCCGACATGAAGTGTATTTACTCCAGCATTTAATGAGGCATTTCTTCACTGTATTTTAATCTTATATTCCAACACTGATGAAGGTTGTCCATAGCCATTTCTTCAAGGATTTGTGACAAGGTTCATGGCAAGGTCTAGAGCATATGTTGATGACTAGACTCTTCATTTACTAGACACTTAATTACAGATGTAACTAGAAGAAAACCCTAATAGACATCAAGAAGAAGTATATAATAAAATCTTACTCATGAAACCCATGAAGCAAGTACAACCAAAAATACATTTTATTATCTTTGTCTTCTTCTTTACATAAATACATAATTACATTGTCAATATGAAGACTGACCTAGTTACACTTTCCAACACTCCCTCTTAACTAGGGAGGTAATCATACAGGTACATGGTCACTTTCAAACTAAAGAATCTCATCATAAGAATTGGATTGGTAATCGCATATGTATAGCATCATATCAACTAGCATTGTCCTAGTGCAAGGCCTTTACTAACAACCCCATCTCTCAATGAGGCAATGGGCTACAATGCTAGTGAGACACATGACTAATAGACACAATAGCCATTGTCTCTCCAAGGTACATACCCCACCTAGGTTTTCCCATAGTATGACCTTCTTGGACTATTCTTCTCTTGGGTAGCCAGCCCTCAAATAGTATCGGTCCTCGACTACTCTTATCTTGAATTTCCTATCTCATTCTAAAAGAGTATCAAATGCCAGATGATTACCCAATCCTTCATTCTATCTTCCAGGTGAAGACCAAAACGATGTGTCTATCCATTCTCTTCACATGGCCTTCACTAATACTTACGATTGTTAATCCTAGTCTAGTACATGACACATGTAATAGAGAATCACATACGTCATTCCCTCTCAACACAGGAAGGACATACTTCAAGTTTCTTCCAAGCAATAAACTTACCACTAGGCTCCCTCTCAACCAGGGTCATGTAGCAACAATCCAACTACTCATGAATAATTCCTCCCCTCGATGTCATGGATTTTAATATTGTCGGAATCTTCAACTTTTGGCTTCATAGGGCGTAGATCATCCATCACTTTCACTCACGAGTCATGTCCACTATCATAAATTGATTCATCAGTATTTCTCATCTGGTACACCATTATTCCATGCTGCTTTCCTTCGGATCATCTCCATGGATCATACATCCTTTCCCATGATTAGTATCCCTGCACAAATTCATCCAAATAAACATATACATATGAACTTTTAAAACAAAAATTACCTCAATGATGATCTTTCACCATGACATCTTCCTATAGGCATCGACATCCTTTATTCAGATTGATACATCTCCTAATGATATGTTTTGTCAAGGGTCTTCTTCTTTACCATACTTCTATCAGAATCTACATATCCTCCCAAGAGATCTCCTAGTCACATCTTCTTGGCCTCTAGATGATAACTGCCTCTTGACATGGCTGCATTTCATGATCTCTTCTTCTCTGCACATTCTTCATTCCCAGGATCTTATAAATTTTCCAATTTCTCGTTCATATATAACCACCTCATATTCCATGAGGATATATATATGTGTGTGTGTGTGTGTGTGTGTGTGTGTGTGTGTGTGTGTTGATTTCATCTATCAGTTCACTGAGAGATCCTCCTTCATAGATAATACTTCCAAATATGGATTTCTATTACCTGCAACCATATGACATGACTTCACAGCATCCAGTGTCAGCATATTAAAATATGCATACCTCATACCTTTATCATTTAAGTCATCATGTAACAGTTTTAATTGAATGAAGAGTTGCATTCCCTTGACCTGCTTCATTCATATGTCATCACATCCCAGAATTTTGTCTCCATGATGACCCTTGATTTTGATGACTCCCTTCCATCAGTATTGTTATCAGAGAGGTTTTCCTGGAGCTACTTCACCAAGAGCTCCTACCATGATTTTATCATGATGCTATAATTTACATTGCTTCCTATCATACTATTTTACAACCAACGGAAATATATTAAAGGAGAATATTATCTCAATCATAGTGGAGATCCCTTGCTCCTTTTTCCTCTTGTCCTTTCTAAATTTAGGACAATCTCGTTTATAATGCGCAAGATCATTACATCCAAAGCATCGTACTTTGTTCATATTTCCTTTCTTATTCTAAGGACCAAATTTACCGAATCTTTCTTTCTTCCTGGACATGGTAGAAAAGGCTTGATTCTCTACACTTGATCCTGCTTTCAATCTTGATTCTTCTATCTTACCTAGACTTTGGAATGGCATGGCTTCTTCTCTCCCATCTATGCTGGAAGTGGAACCTCTTCATTATTTCGGTAATATATTTTGTACCATAGTGAGTATTTCTCTATCAGACATTACTTCACCCAAATTCAGTAGTTGTTCTCGTATTGCAAAAATCTCCATCATATATGGAATTATTCCTTCCTTTGACATTCTCAATTTGTGTAGTTTTTGTCTCAGGGATATTATTTCCTTTGTAGAACCTTTCGAGAACAATTCCACCAATTTATCATATATTTCTTTTCAGGATTCTAGCGTTGATACATAGGGAGTGAGAGAGTCTTTTATGGATTTTATAAGAATCCTTCGGGCTCTTATGTCTCCTTGCATGTATTTGATATATGCTAGAATGCATTCTTTTGAAGGTTGAATTGTAGATCCTTTTATGAAACCCATAACTTCATTTTAAATTAGCTTTAGATCTATCCTTTTCTTCTATGCATTAAAGTTTGATAACCCAACCATCTGGTTGCTTTATTTACAATAAGTCATCTTGACAGATTTTAAGTAAGGTCATAGATACTTACTTGAGTAGAGTGGCTTACAGCTTCCTTGATGATGATGAAGATGAAGTTAGGAGCTTCTTCTAAGATAGGAATATTCAATGTAGGTGATTTTCAATCCTTGATGATAAAGGATATATTCAAAAGATGATGTCCTCTTCTAACAATGTCTTGGATGTAAATATTTGATGGCAAAGATTACTTACTTGAATGAGTTGATACCTTTTGAGTAGGACAGAAGGTTTTTCCTGAAGTAGCTAGAGAGTCTTCCTTGCAAACTGATTTTATTCTTCAACCCAAACTTTGATCTTTGCTTCCTGTAGTGTCTCATTTTTCAATCAGCCCTTGCATTAAGCACCTTAGCTCTGATTCCATGTTGATAATTTAGAGGGCTGGTGATTAATTCAAATTCTCTTCTTGATAATTACTTGTGAGCTTACTTGAGTTACTTATGTCTTGTCTTCTTTATCTTAGTTAGTCTTTCATCAAGACAATTATCAAAATACACGAGACACAAAATTAGGCTCCTAAAGCCAAGAAAAAGCCTCTCCCTATTGAAGAGGAAAACCGGCAAAGAATTCTTCTTATAGATCTCCAAATGACAAGTACCATAACCAAGACTCGTACCCTTGACCTAGGAATGCCTCCAAGACCTTGTCAATGCTTCTTGGTTTGCCTCCAACACTGATCCTTCATTTATGCACTAGCTTACACTAATCTGCACCATCCTTAGAGATCTCGGTCTCTAATTTTATCTTTGAGCTCACCTTCTTGCTCCATGTTTTCTTGATCTATATTTTCTTTGTACTGAAGATAGGAGGTAAATCATAGATTTACCTTCCTTCTATGCTTGCACTTTCGAGTGTCATCATCATGAGAGAGTTACTACTTCACTGTATCCATACTTCTTCTTGTCTATGTATGCATTGATTCTAGACCTGTAGAATGCCTTCAAAAACATATTTACTTCAGGACAATCTGCATGTTTTCACTCCCCTTTACTTAAACCAAACATATATATGTTATAACTATCATAGAGATATTCACACTGATTTTGTCCTGTGATCCACATTGTTTTCAGCCTTATAATCTGTCCCTTTATTCTCTTTGTTGACCACAGATATACCATCATTTTAACCCTGTACTAAACCACTGAAATCCACACTTAAACTCTTCTTTGAATCTGCACTTGAACCCTTCCTAAAATCCGCACTATTTTAGAGTTATCTGCATTCCTGTACTATTCAAATGATCTGCAGATTCTAAGTTTATATAGTGGTTTCATCTCTACCTTTAGGCCGACCATTCAGCTAGTGGGTTGGTTGACTTTAGTTACTGATATATAGGTGGACATGAAGTGTATTTACTCCTATTATCATTCAGATTTTCCTTGAAGTTTTTGGAAGAGGAAAGGGGTCCGAGGTAACCACAAACCAACCTTCAGATACAGAATCTAGCCAATCTGTATCCAGAGAGGGCTCTCTCTTTATGATTTAGCTTTTGTTTTTAGAAAATATTAGGCTAGTTATAAGTCCAGGGGTTTTGTTTGAATTTTAATGATGGAATCCGCCAACTGAGGGTAAAGATTGAGTATTTCAGGCCATTGGGCTATGAAGTCGAAAATATGGCTTTACTGGATTAAGTTTTTACACAAAAGATGGCTTTGCAGGGCAAGATAGCAAAAAAAAAAGAACAATTTTAGATAATAAAGTGAATGGAATGGATTTTTTAAATAGATGAAAGGCAATTAAGAATCTTTCAACATGTTTAAACGAGGGAAAGTGAGTGATTACCAATAAAGAGAAATTAAGAATTCTTTACTAAGTAATCAAATGCTTAAACCAGAGAAACAAGAGCAATTAAGAATTCATTGTTTATGACCAGTTTAGAAGAAAACATTTAGAATGATAACAATTGAAATGAGAGTACACTTAAGCAATTTCTGATTTAATCATTTTTTGTTAATTATTCAGAAATGAAACACAGTGATATAGTAAACATATATAACACTTAAAACACAGGATATAAATGACTTATTGAACTGTAGTCTGACACATGAATCCTGCAAAAAGTCTTGAGCTTCAATTCATCATCCAGCAAGCCATGAAGAAATTTCTCCAAAAGCACTTTATTCCAAAAGTCAATGTTACAGCAAAGTAGAAGAATCCACCCTCAATAATTCGATTGAGGGCTTATTTATACAAAAAATCATACAAAATATCTCTTAACAAAACAAGATATAATCTAAGATGAATCACAAATAAGTTACAATAAAAATAGAGACAGATGGTCTCATGGATAAGACAAGAAGTAACCGATGTTGTGTTGTTCCCTCTTTTCGAGAATGAGCTGGAGGCAGGACCTATATTTTAGCTCTTCGTTGTCCTCTTTAGTAATTTTGTTCTAACTGACTTGCTTCACTGATACTCTTTGTTTTTACTGATACACTTTAACTGAACTGATACTCTTTAACCTTTGTTTGTTCCTTTATCCTTTATACTGTAGTAAATAGGCAAAATTTGATATAAGGATAAATTTTACAAAAGTTCCAATAGATCTTCCCACCATTTATCTTCTGCTATTTTGGTCCATTGAAGCTTCCTTAATGATTCATCAGCCTCGGTATATCTGAAGAAATTAGGCTGATTAGGAAACAAATGTCTTACTTCATGTTCTAGATAAAACAAATTCTCTAATCTGTCATGAAGATTCTTTCTGGTAGGTACTGTTGCTTCTGATGAAATGGTTGAGGAACTAGCAATGGAATAATTGTGAGCATGTATGTCCAATTTTTTGAGATAATTTTCCAAGTCCATTATTTTATCTCCTGAAACCATAGGGCTGGGCAACCCTTTATTTAATAAAACATCAAACCTTTCTCTAAAAGCAATGATTTCACTTTGCATGTCAAAGCACCTTCGTTCCAAATTTTGCATAAGAGTTCTTTTAGTAAAAACTCTTTTGATTTCCAAGATTGTTTCAGTTTTGTCCTGAATACCCAAATCTGCAAGTTGCTGTCTGGTTTGGGTGTTTAGAAACTGTATACGCTGATTGGCTTCCTCAGGCCTATTTCCTAATTCTGCTCGTGTATTTTCAACTTCATCCAGAGCTACTCTGACCAAATCATTCTGCTCGTACATTATCTGGATTGAGGACCAGATATCTTTTATTGACTGAATAATATCATCCCAAAGAATGTCATTTATTTCTCTTAAAGGTTTCTCCAATGTGAGATCCCTTTCCAAAGCTTTAACCAATTTTTCCAACTTTTTGACTTCTCTTGTTTTGTCAGCAACAGTCATTTTTGAAAGATCATATTTATGTTCCAAACTAATAAGCTGTAACTTTGTGTGTTGAAGTTCTGTTACTTGAAGTTTTAAGTCATTCATTTGCTTTACTAATTCCTCTGTACTCAAATTTGAAGTATTTACCTGTGACGGCTCTGTTGGCTGACCTGTTGGTTGACTTGTTGTACCTGTGATAACCACTGCCGTAGATACTGGAACATTGGTCTACTTGTCTTTTAAAGCTTGTTCCAGTTCTTTTTCTGTTTCAAATCAGTTGCTCATTCATTTTTAAGAGCAACTCCATCATTTCTTCTTCAGAATTCTTCTTGATTACTTCTTCAGTTTGAGGATGTCTGGAGGCTGGCAATTTCAACTGCTTTCTCAAAGCAGCAATGTCATCATCTTTTTTCTTTATTAATGCTTCTATGCCTTTGACATCCTTTGGATTGTGTCCCAAACCAATTATTATTTCTTCCAATGTTTTTATCCTGTTATCTTTGGCTTGAGAAGAAGCCTTTTCAAGCTACAATTGTGTATTGGTGTTCTCCAAAGAATCCTATAACCTGTGAGCTATCATTGCCTTATCAGTCAAAGTAGAATAGATCATTTCCCCGGTCTGCTTATGTAACTCAATCTGATCTAAAGGATGGATATCCTTTGCTAGGACTTCAAAGTTTGTCCTAATATAATCAGCAGTTGTTTGGGGTTGTTGCACCTTGGGTTTGAAATGGCTCATTAACATTTTGCCCTGTTGGATGTCAAAAGCCGACATCAATCTTTCTTGATTTTTTGGAGCCATTTTCAGATATTGATTATATACTTGTATTTTCAGTGGATCATTCCTGGCCTTGATATTGATAAATGTCTTCTTTATATCTCCTGTATCTTTAACTGGTGTTTTGAAAGAAGATATTTCAATACTCTGTTGCTTCTGTAGCTTTTTCCTTTGAGAGGTAGTAGATGCTTCACTGACTGTTCCTGTTTGTTGACTGCCCAATTGTTCTGGTCCTTCACTATCAAGGATTTCATCAATAGACTCTACTTCTGGAGGAGTATTAAATTTCTGTCTCTTGGCCTGAGGCTGTTGTGAAGATCCAATGAAAGGGGTAGCAGCTTCAACTTCTCTCCTTTTTCCCTTTTCCAGATTTAATGGAGTCTGCAAAATTGACATTTCTACTGGATTGGTTTGAACAAGAGAGATTTGTGCCTGACCTTGTTCTTTGGATGTCTCTGGTTGCTCTGTCATTGTGAACTTTTCAATTACCTATATGTCCGGTTCTTTTTCTTTTCCTTTTGATTCTACTGCCACTGTACTGATTTCCTGCAAATGTTGTTGTGAAGTTCCTACTGAAGAAGGTCCTGCTGTTTGTACCTGTCCAAGAGAGTCCAGGTCAAGTATCTTTTCAAGGTCTCTTATTACATTATAAATATTGACCTTCTCACTATCTTGCTCTACCAAAGTTCCTTCCACCCATTCATCTGTATTTGCATATTGTTCAATTTCTGGCATCCTAAAATGAATGTATGGAGATAATTTGTTTTTAATTCTTCTGTCACAAATAAAACTATATGGATCATAGGGTGCCCAGTATAAACTCTTTTGTAATTTGAGGTAGTCTTCTAAAATCCTTTCGGCTTCTTTCCCAACTTCCCTAGAATTACACACAAAGGGACCTAATTGGCTCTTTGTCCTGAGTTGCGCCTTCTTCTTGGCATTACAGAAATGAACTATATCTAAATTGTTCATCTGTATGGAATACTCAAGTGCAAAAAGTCTCATTGGAACATATCTGGGTAACTTGAATGGACACAATTCACATCCATAAATCCTAATTTCAGTATAATTTTGATATAAGTACCAATCTCCCACTTTATATTGTTTTGAGAGTTGAAGAACCCTCTTGATTTCATTACTGATTCTGGGAGGAGAAATTCCAGTTAACAAAGTGGTTGCTGGATGTACAAACAGATCAATAAATTCATTGTAGGAGTAAGAAGAATCAGAAGAATGATGGGTGATAGCGGACCAAAAGATAACTGACCTAGGGTTTCCTTTAGCATCAAGTTTCTGAATATGGAAAGGAAAACTTTCTGACTGATAGTAGATTATGAGATGATATATGAAAGAAGAATATTTGAATACCCTCTCATTTCCAAATCTCATGAATTTATCATGGATTTTGTCAGTAATATAAGATGCAAAGTCATACTTAACAGCAGGAGGCTGTCCCGGGGTAAAAATAGACAATAATACTAGGGTCAATTGGTCAACAAACTCACTAGTATTAAAACCCATTATTGAAGATATCATGTTTAAAATAAGTCTTCCCTCATCAGTAAAATAGGTGTGGCCATAAGGGGGAGGGCCTTTAGGCTGATGCTGTGGCAGCATGAAAGTCTGACAAAGACGGTTTAATTCTTCATGGGACAATTGGATAGACTTCTCAAGTAATTCAGCGATGTACAGAGGAGTGAGGGCTTGACCAGGTTGGAAATGTAGCATCTCATTTATGGATTGAGCAGTTATTGGAAAGAGGACATCTTGATTTGGGGATAAGACTGCTCTTTGGTTAGGATCATAGTTGGCATGGCAAAGATAGATGACTTCAGGGAAGATACATACGGCTGGGAGAAGATACATGGGCATATTGGATTCCCAAAGTCCAATTATGTCAGAACCATTCAAATAATTGTCTCTGCAGTGACAAAATATTCGAAGGGGATTTTCACTCATGCCCAGGTCTTTAATTTGAAAATCCATATCAGCTAAGGGTAAATAATCCAAGTCTTTGTGAGGAGCATTCAACAGTGCTACGTTTAAAGCCACAGGAACTTCCATTTTTGGTTCCTGTGGATTCAAAAATGGAAATTCGGGTTTTGACGGGAAAAACAGGTGCAATTTGCAAGTTTTGGGAATATAATTACACTTCTCAGATTTAGAAATGAACTAAAAATCAATTTTTAACTCTGTTTTAGTGAAAGGAAAAGGAAAGCCGAGTTTCTTACAGAGTTCAGTGTGTATTTAGGGTAAATACCTGTTTTTCTAAGGATGACGCTGGTTTCAAACAGGTACTGGATAAGGCGAATGATTTCTTGAATGCTTGACTGCAACTTTTTTAAACGAGGAAAAGGTTGGCGGTCTTCAGCTATGAAAATTTTGAATTATTGTGCATGGGAGTGTATTCGTTCTCTGCGCATGAGGAAAATGAAAAACGCGGGCTTATTTTGTTTTATTCACAAAGTCAGTGGGTGGCGGAATTTTTTATTATTTTATTGGATGACGTCAGCATGGTTCAGTGGACATGTCACCAGCGGAAAGGTGGTAAGTGGTTTGTATCGCACCGCTTATGAGGGAAGGCGGTTTTAGGCGGAGGAGCAGCGATGCGATACAGCGACTAACACGTAGCACGACACTGTTTGGAAACCGCTCGGCCATCGCACGTTATCTTTCGTACGCGGATGGCCAGCGAAATGGATGAGGGCCGTAGATCTTTGACGGGGTGATCGGATGGCTAACGGGACAGGGAATTGACAGATGTTTAACGGGCGGGACCGACGTGATTATTGGTTAATTAATCATTTCAGGGGCATTCTGATTGGCGGGGATCAGTTCTTAATTAACCATGAGGATTAATTAAGTCCTTGTACGGTGGATGGTCGGGATTTGTTTATTTTTATTTTTAAACACATATATATATGTTTAAACGTTTTTCATATATTTTTATTTATACAATAATTAAATCAATGTGATTTATTTACTGTAGGGGCGGGGATAAATATTAATGTTATATTTTAGCCAAAAGGGGGTATATTGTGGGTTTTTTATTTAAATAAAATAGGAATTAAATACTTTTGGCTAAAAAGTCATAATATAAGGGTTTTGGGGATATTACTATAAAAGGATTTATATATAATAGGAAAAGGTGATTTTTCATAGGGAGTTAATATATAAATTAGAGTTAATATGACAAGGGACAATGTAAACACAAAATACTTAAATATAGCCAAGAAAGTGAAGATTCAAAAGTAAATGGAATTATTATACTTTCATCACTTAGACTTAGAATAAAAGTGATTTTGAGGGCTTTTCATGAAATATTGAAGGATTTTCCTAAGTAAAATGGAATTTTACTCAGAAAAATATTTTTGAGAGGTGAATGAATGTGATAATGGATGATTTCAAGTACTTAGGTTTTTTCAATTATTGGGCCGAGGGTCTGGTCCCTCCAAAAGTCAAGGAAATGCCTTGAGCCCCTTTAATCTTCAAATACCTTAGCACTTAGGGGAAATTAGTGAAATCTTTAGGGAAAAATGAAGGGGAAGTTAATAATCTTGACTTTGTTTTGCTGTGAATTTTTCCAATGTAGTATCTGTCTTTGCACTTGTGATGAAAGTAAAATTGAACACATTCAGAACTATCAAACATCACATGTAATTCTGCAACAACATCTACCTACCCTACTTACTTTACCCTACCATTTTCTCTCCTTTATTAGGTTGCACTTAGACTGGCAAACCCTTATCAATCTTCTTTTTTTCTTTTACATGGCAAACCTATCTAACTCTATACTTATTACATCCAAGGGCTCAGATTAAACTATTGAGCTCCTTTTATTTACTCTACCTATCTACTTATTGCCAATATTAAACAGTTTGGTCAAATATTTATTATCTATTTCTAAAACATGAAAATGAAAAATGAATGAGTCAAGTTTAAATGGTTTGACTCCTCATAAATTGTGGCAAAATTTTGACAAGCTGCACACAATTTTGTTTATTACATCAGAGCAAAAAGTAGTGGCATTTAGACTTGCACACTTTCCTAGTCTATTTTTGTTTGGGGTTCATTTCTTTCACTTTTTTGACCATTTTATTCTTTCACCCTTTGATTTTTCTTTTAGGGTATGCCCTCTTTACATTTTTTTTTAATTTTTTGATTTTTTGATTTTTTAAGAATATGAAACACCTTTGCAACAAGAAAAAGGTTTGAACATATTGCATAGTTCAACAATTGAATCATGAAAAATGACACCTATTGGTATAGGATTCTAACACTGGCTCCACTTGGGGATGGCTTTTCCTGGTGAAAAGTCAAGAACAGCAGGTCAGATGCCTCAAAATGTATTTAATTGAACCATGAAATCTTCTTTTTCTGGTAGCTTTATTGTATGTATGATAGTGAACCTTCTGAAGCTTAGGGCCTTCACTTCGGGCTTCAACTTCAGCAAGTCACCATCCAATCAAAACTGATGCATTAGAAAGGATATATTATGTGCAAGTTAAAAAGTCAGAACATCCTAGTAAATAGGATCAAAGTAGTGTTTTAGCATTCGAACATTGACTGGTCCTTCCTCAGCTTCTGAACCATCCAAATTCTTCAAAAAATACGTGTTATTTCCTTGTAAAGCATGAATTATGTAAGGTCCTTTCCATAAGAAATCAAATTTCCCATGTTTTCCTTTTTCTTCCCTTCTAGAATCCCATCTTAAAACTTTGTCTTCCAGTTGAAAATCTTCTGCTTTGGTCCTTCTGTCAAACATCTTCTTTAAATTTTCCTGCAAAACTTGGGATCGTTGATACACTTCTTCTCTGGTCTGCTGCAAGTGAATTGTTTGATTTATTCTTCTCTGAATATCATTTGGTTCTACTTGAGCTTCCTGAAGTAACTTCATTACAGGAACTTCTAAAGATGATGGAAATCTAGCCTCAATACCATAAACTAATTCATATGGACTGGTCCCAATTGATTTTTTGGTTGTAAGTCTGTCTGCCCACAATGCATTGGTAAGTTTCTTATGCCAATTCTTCTTATTTTCTTCCAATAATTTTTTAATGATATTAATGAGGCTTTTATTGGAAGATTCAGCCAGTCCATTACCTTGAGGATAATAGGTTGTTGAATGACCTAAAGTGATGTGATATTTATTGCAGAAACTAATCATTTTCTTGGACTTGAAAGCAGCAGCATTATCAGTTATAATTTTTTCAGGACAGCCAAATCTTGAAAGTATATTGGTTTCTAAGAATCCTATAATTACAGAATCATTGGCTTGTCTGGATGGGATAGCTTCAATCCATTTAGTAAATTAATCTGTGGCAGTAAGGATCCATCTGTGTTGCCCAGAAGAGGGGGGATGGATTTCTCCAATAAAATCTAGGCCCCATTGTTGAAAGGGTCTCTCGGTGGAAATTGGTTTTAATGGTAAAGGTAACAATTTTCTCTTGCCTTCAAATATTTGACACTTATGGCAAGCAGTTACAAATTTCTTAACATCTGAAAACAAGGTTGGCCAATAAAAACCAACCCTTAAGATTTTATTTGCAGTTGACTTCCAGTAGAGGTGTCCACCACAATCTCCTACATGGAATTCATTGAGAACCTTGTCAGCTTCATCCTTCAATAAACAATTTAATAGAATTCCATCATGATTCTTCCAAAAGAGAGCATTATCTAAAATACAATACTTTAAAGATGTCATTTTCAAAAACCTTTGTTTCGTTCTGGACAACCCTGGAGGAGCTTGTAGGTTTAACAAAACATAAATGATATCAGCATACCAAGGTGAGTCTAAAAAGGCCTAACTGATTTGTGGAGTCGCCATCTCCTGTTCGTCATCCAGTTCATTAATGTTCAGGGCTTGGCAATTTGTTTCAGTCATGAGTTGAGCCAAACCTTGTCATTTTATGATTTTTGTAGGTTTTATTTCAATATCATATTCTAATATGGTAGCTATCCATTTACCTCTTTTGCCTTCAATGCCATCTTGAGTTAAGATGTCTTTAACGACAACATTAGGTACATAAGCTATCACATGAGAATACAATATATAAACTCTAAAATCTTTAATTGCTTTCACAAGTGCAAAAGCTTGTTTCTCCATGATATTGTATTTCAATGATGCATCTCTAAGTGCTTTACTAAAAAAGGCTATAGGTTTTTCACATCCTTGATCATCCTTTTGTAATAAAACAGCTGCAACTGTATGTTCAGAAGCAAATGAAAAAATTATGAAATCTCTATCAAATTTTGGACTGGTAAGAACTGGTGTTTTGGTTAAAGCCATTTTGATTTCCTCAAAAGATTGCTTGGCTTATACTGTCCATTGAATACTCGAATCCTTTCTTAACATGTTAGTGAGTAATCTAAGTAATTCAGCTAAACTAGAAATGAATCTTCTCAAAAAATTTATCTTACCTATGAATGCTTGAAGTTCTTTAATATTCCTGGGATGAGGTATCTGCAAAATGGCTTGAATTCTTTCAGGATCAATTCTAATGTCGTCTTTTGAAATGATATGACCTAGGAGTTTACCTTCTTCAAGACCAAACAATGACTTTTTAGGATTTAAAGAAATACCATATTTTCTGCATTTTATGAACACCTGTCTAAGATGATCCAAATGTTATTGATCTGTCTTGGAAAAAACAGTCAAATCATCCAGATATATGACTAGAAAATCATGGATTTCTTTGGCAAAGGAAATTTCCATTGCTCTTTGGAAGGTCGCTCTTGCATTTTTGAGTCCAAAAGGCATCTTAACATATTTGAATGTACCCCATGGGATTGTAAAAGTTGTTTTGTCTTAATCGTCAGGATGAACCAGAATCTGGTTGTATCCTGAGAATCCATCCAAAAGAGAAATTCTTGAAGATCCTACTACCCTTTGTAAGATATGGTCCATTTTAGGCAAAGGATAGTTATCTTTTAAAGAAACTTTGTTCAAATTTCTCAAGTCAACACACAGTCTAATCTCTCCAGTCTTCTTCCTTGTTGGCACCAAATTAGAAACCCATTCAGAAAACCTAATAAGAGCAATGATTCCTGCTTCATACATTCTTTTAATTTCTTTCTCAATTGAAGGTAGTAGCACAGGGTTAATCCTTATAAGTTTCTGTTTGAATGGTTTCTGATCTGGTTTCAAAGGTATAGTATGTTGAATTATTGATGTATCATATGATTTAAGATCTTCATAACTCCAGGAAAAAACATCCTGGAATTCTTTTAAAATTTCAACATATTTAACCTTCTGATCCTCTGGCAGAGATTTAGATAACTTAACCATCTTGGGATTTCCTTCAGTCCCCAAATTGTATTCTTCAATATCAGCTTTTAAAGGTTCCATTTTGGGTTTTAGTGGAATGTCATTTGAGTCAAAAAAGATATTCTAATGGTGTTAATCCTTTAGGTAAATGATTATCTTTTAGATTGATAATTTCAGATTCATCTTCTATAATCTCATTGACTTCCATTTGTTTCAAATCTTGCATATCTTTTTTGGTGAATTTAGTTGGGTGAAGCATGTGAATTGCAGTCTCTTGTGAAATATTTGTTTCTTGTTTATCTATTTGATCAGATTCATTGATTGTTGTGTCTTCATCTATACTACTGTTAGAGAATTCATTTTCTAAGGTTAAAAAATTGTTAATCTGATTATTATTTACAAACACTTGCCAATTCATAAGATTGTCTGGTATAGCAGGTCTATGTCTAATCTCAGCTGTGAACTGATAATTAGGTCTAAAAGGCAATTTACAAGTGCTAGCGAACATTGCAAGACTGTGAGCATGCAAATTTTGTTTTCTAGGAATTTTGGCAAGTTGAGCCTGTAGAAAAGTATTGAGAATTTCCACAACTGTTTCTCTGTATTGTTTTAATCTGGGGTCTTTTGTTGAACATTCACCATTGATCTATTGAATAATTAACTCAGAGTCTCCTATGATTGATACTCTAATTGCTCCTAATTTGTTTACATGTTTAAGCCCTAGAAAAAGCGCCTCATACTCTGCCATATTATTAGTACATCTAAAGTTCAATCTATGAGCATGGCCTTCAGCATGATCATTTTCAACGTTATGTATCCAAATTCCAGCTCCTGCTCCTAACTTGTTTACTGAACCATCAAATTCTAAATGCCACAGAATTTCATGTTCATAATCTTCATCAACTGTTTTAACATGTTTCTTAACAGGGAGCTCTGGTTTTTCAGATTTTTCTGGTATTTCTTGAATGTCTGATGTTTCTTTATTTTCAGAAATTTCTTCGATTTGAACAGTGGATTTATTTGCAGTTTCTGTTTCGGGTGCTTCTAGTTCAGTAGGAAGGTCAGATTCAGCATTATAAAGGATGAATGAGTCCATATCAGAATGTACTGAGTAGACAGGGAAGTTTTCAGGCTTCTCGTGACTACTGACTAAATATTTCATCAAGGTCTCTATGTATAGTCTTTTAGGTTGACCAAACACTGAATAGTTGCATATGACATATCTAATTGAATAGATCCTCCGAGTTTGGCACCCCAGGATCTGGACAACAACATACCATATTTGGGAGGAATATCTGCTACTACTATATCCAACAGAACAGATTTCGCAGGGTATTGCACCAAAGTAACACACAGATCTTTAATCAAACCTAAACATCTTACCTGACTTGAATCAAAAGAAAAAAGATCTTTATATGGTCTGGTAATGTCTAGGTTTAATCTTTCCATCACAGCCTTGGGCATTAAATTATGAGATGCTCAAGAATCAAGCATGGCGTTATGAAGTATTTTGTCATGAACATTCAAACTCACATAAAATGGAGGAGTTCCTCCACTTTCTGGTTTGTCATTTACTTTGGGGCCAAAAAGTAGTTTGGGTTGATCATCAAAAACATTTACTGAATCATCCATTCCAGTAATGTTAAGGGATCTGCTAATTTGACTTCTATAGACATCATGTTTAGCTAATTCTGCTAATGGAACAACTATCTTTAGTTTGCCTATTTCAGCTTCTAGATTGAAAGATTTTTCTATTTGAGCTTTAGTGTTTTGAACAGTTGGATTTTCTCTATTTTTTGGGTCTTCAGTGTTTTTCTCTTTTTCATGAGTTGGATTATGAGTTGAAGGTGTTTCTGAATTAACTTCTGCTGTTTCTTCTACGTTTCCTGCAGGAGGAAAAGTATTAGAAAGTTGTTTATTATTTGGTTGATTATCAGACACATCTTCAATTATTGGATTTGCGGGGTTAGGACTTGTTCTAGAAAGAATTTGTACAGGAGGAGTGTTAGTTTTACCTTTGATGTTTTGTTTTACAGCTTTCTGTTTGCTACTCTCTGGCACGTCAATCCGTCTGCTTCTTAAATTGTATTGTTTATGAACTTCATAAATTGTTGAATCATATCCTTCTTTAAAATCAATAGTTTCTCCTGAATGAGTTTGAAATGTTTCAAGAATATGATTTTCTTGATCTTCTTGAGATAGGAAAACTTCTGGTTCATTCTTATTTTCAGTCAAATTATTTATTTCAACATCCTCAGCAGGTTCCTCAGAAGATGAACCTTCTACGAAATTTTCCTGGAATGGTGGCCTGATGTTTTGGTCAGGAACATTTTTCCCAGTATTTTGGTTTTGATTTCTTCTGAAGTTTGGGTTTCTAACAACATTTTAACCATCGCCAGAAGACTTTCTTTCGATTGTCTCTACTCTGTCTCCCATTCTTTCCATCCCTTTAATAATTTCATCCAGCTTTCTTTCAAAAGTCGAAGGCTCTTCGTTCATAGGCATCCTTCTTTCTGCTCTAGCTCTAGCTTGTTTTTCTATGAGGTTAGCTTCGACACTAACAACTATGATTTGCATCTCTTCTAGAGTTTGAGGGGCTCTTTCCCTAAGTGAATATGCTATGTCAGAATGAAATCCATCAGGGAATTTAACCAGTACTGAATCGGGGGGAGGTCTAAGGTTTTGGAGAACAACGTTGTAGGCTTCGTTAAATCTAATGATATAATCTTGCACTGCTTCATTAGGTCCTCTTTTCAATTTTCCAAAGTCAGATAGGATTTGAAGAGGGTCTTTCTTCTTCTCCCATCTATTTAAAAATGATCTATACAGGGCTAGTAAGTCAGCAATATTGTTTGGAGCAAGAGCCCTAAACCATGTCCTGACTTCCCCAGTAAGACTCTGAACAAAAATTCTCATTCGTACATCGTCAGCGTCTATTTCATAGAATTCAAAGTAATCTGTCATCCTTTTGGTATGTTGTTGAGCAGTGTAAGTACCGGAACCATCAAAAGGGGTGATTTTACTCTGATAATCTGGAGGCAAAGCAGCAGGGTTCCCTGGCAACCTTAACGGAGCATATCTGTTTGCCATTGGAAGATGTAATGGAATAACAGGTGATGATGGTCTGGAAATAGTGGGTGGAGGAGTAGAAGGAGTGGCTTGTGTTTGAGAAGTTTGGGGAAAAGCAGATGAACTTGGGGAAGCTGCAGTAATCACAGAAGTGTCTGAAATTTCTTCAAAGGTCTATTCAGATTGAATGGAATTTTGTAAATACTTGTCAAGATGTGAAGTGATAAATTCAAATTGCAAACCGTCAAGAAATAATGGATCCAGAACAGTTTTAGACAACTCAGATTCAGAAAAATTTATGAATAAAGATGTTTCGAATCGCTCATCAAAAGGTTCTTCGTCAAAATAAATAATCTTCACAGGACAAGATTGTGATCTAACAAGAGGTTGGGAACTTTCAGAGCTTCCATCACTCTCTTGTCTTCTCAGAATTCTGGGAATCAGATTTGGGTTCTCAAATATAGGTGGTGGGTTAGGGTCAACATTTGACCTGGTATAATGAATCCTTTCTAAAGCCAGTTTTCTGGATGATTTATTTTTTGGTTTTTTGTTTTAAAATAAAATGAAAGCACAACTTCTACAAACTCTTCAAGAAATTTAAGATTTTTAATTAAAATTTTCTCAAAGATTTATTGAACTAGAGAGACTTATTGAATGTTTGAAACTAAAGTTCAGTTATTAAGCTAAACCAGAGATAGACTAAAGCAGCATTTATTTACTATGCAATTGCAGAGCAAAAGCATTTCAAAGGCTACCTGGATGATCTTCAGGCTCTGTCTGTAGCTTATAAGCAAACAATATTGACAATAAAGATATTCAGATCCCCAGTATGGTCGCCACTATGTTATCACTCAGATTTTCCTTGAAGTTGTTGGAAGAGGAAAGGGGTCTGAGGTAACCACAAACCAACCTTCAGATACAGAATCTAGCCAATCTGTATCCAGAGAGGGCTCTCTCTTTATGATTTAGCTTTTGTTTTTAGAAAATATTAGGCTAGTTATAAGTCCATGGGTTTTGTTTGAATTTGAATGGTGGAATCCACCAACTGAGGGTAAAGATTGAGTATTTCAGGCCATTGGGCTATGGAATCGAAAAGATGGCTTTACTGGATTAATTTTTTACACAAAAGATGGCTTTGCAGGGCAAGATAGCCAAAACAAAGAACAATTTTAGATATTAAAGTGAATGGAATGGATTTTTTAAATAGATGAAAGGCAATTAAGAATCTTTCAACATGTTTAAACGAGGGAAAGTGAGCAATTACCAATAAAGAGCAATTAAGAATTCTTTACTAAGTAATCAAATGCTTAAACCAGAGAAACAAGAGCAATTAAGAATTCATTGTTTATGACCAGTGTAGAAGAAAACATTTAGAATAATAACAATTGAAATCAGAGTACACTTAAGCAATTTCTGATTTAATCTTTTTTTGTTAATTATTTAGAAATGAAACACAGTGATATAGTAAACATATATAACACTTAAAACACAGGATAGAAATGACTTATTGAACTGTAGTCTGACATATGAATCCCGCAAAAAGTCTTCAGCTTCAATTCATCATCCAGCAAGCCACGAAGAAACTTCTCCAAAAGCACTTTATTCCAAAAATCAATGTTACAGCAAAGTAGAAGAATCCACCCTCAATAATCCGATTGAGGGCTTATTTATACAAAAAATCATACAAAATATCTCTTAACAAAACGAGATATAATCTAAGATGAATCACAAATAAGTTACAATAAAAATAGAGACAGATGGTCTCATGTATAAGACAAGAAGTAACCGATGTTGTGATGTTCCCTCTTTTCGAGAATGAGCTGGAGGCAGGACCTATATTTTAGCTCTTCGTTGTCCTCTTCAGTAATTTTGTTCTAACTGACTTGCTTCACTGATACTCTTTGTTTTTACTAATACACTTTAACTGAACTGATACTCTTTAACCTTTGTTTGTTCCTTTATCCTTTATACTGTAGTAAATAGGCAAAATTTGATATAAGGATAAATTTTAAAAAAGTTCCAATAGATCTTCCCACCATTTATCTTCTGCTATTTTGGTCTGTTGAAGCTTCCTTAATGTTTCATCAGCCTCGGTATATCTGAAGAAATTAGGTTGATTAGGAAACAAATGTCTTACTTAATGTTCTAGATAAAACAAATTCTCTAATCTGTCATGAAGATTCCTTCTGGTAGGTAATGTTGCTTCTGATGAAATGGTTGAGGAACTAGCAATGAAATAATTGTGAGCATGTATGTCCAATTTTTTGAGATAAGTTTCCAAGTCCATTATTTTATCTCCTGAAACCATAGGGCTGGGCAACCCTTTATTTAATAAAACATCAAACCTTTCTCTGAAAGCAATGATTTCACTTTGCATGTCAAAGCACCTTCGTTCCAAATTTTGCATAAGAGTTCTTTTAGTAAAAACTCTTTTGATTTCCAAGATTGTTGCAGTTCTGTCCTGAATACCCAAATCTGCAAGTTGCTGCCTGGTTTGGGTGGTTAGAAACTGTATAAGTTGATTGGCTTCCTCAGGCCTATTTCCTAATTCTGCTCGTGTATTCTCAACTTCATCCAGAGCTACTCTTACCAAATCATTCTGCTCGTACATTATCTGGATTGAGGACCAGATATCTTTTATTGATTGAATAATATCATCCCAAAGAATGTCATTTATTTCTCTTAAAGGTTTCTCCAATGTGAGATCCCTTTACAAAGCTTTAACCAATTTTTCCAACTTTTTGACTTCTCTTGTTTTGTCAGCAACAGTCATTTTTGAAAGATAATATTTTTGTTCCAAACTAATAAGCTGTAACTTTGTGTGCTAAAGTTCTGTTACTTGAAGTTTTAAGTCATTCATTTTCTTTACTAATTCCTCTATACTCAAAGTTGAAGTATTTACCTGTGACGGCTCTGTTGGCTGACCTGTTGGTTGACTTGTTGTACCTGTGATAACCATTGCCCTAGATACTGGAACATTGGTCTGCTTGCCTTTTAAAGCTTGTTCCAGTTCTTTTTCTGTTTCAATTAGTTGCTCATTCATTTTCAAGAGCAACTCCATCATTTCTTCTTCAGAATTCTTCTTTATCACTTCTTCAGTTTGAGGATGTCTGGAGGCTGGCAATTTCAACTGCTTTCTCAAAGTTGCAATGTCATCATCTTTTTTCTTGATTAGAGCTCCTATACCTTTGACATCCTTTGGATTGTGACCCAAACCAATTATTATTTCTTCCAATGTTTTTATCCTATTATCTTTGGCTTGAGAAGAAGCCTTTTTGAGCTGTAACTGTGTATTGGATTTCTCCAAAGAATCCTGTAACCTGTGAGCTGCCATTGCCTTATCAGTCAAAGTAGAATAGATCATTTCACCAGTCTGCTTATGTAACTCAATCTGATCTAAAGGATGGATATCCTTTGCTAGGACTTCAAAATTTGTCCTAATATAATCAGCAGCTGTTTGGGGTTGTTGCACCTTGGGTTTGAAATGGCTCATTAACATTTTGCCCTGTTGGATGTCAAAAGCTGACATCAATCTTTCTTGATTTTTTGGAGCCATTTTCAGATATTGATTGTATATTTGTATTTTCAGTGGATCATTCCTGGCCTTGATATTGATAAATGTCTTCTTTATATCTCCTGTATCTTTAACTGGTGTTTTGAAAGAAGATATTTCAATACTCTGTTGCTTCTGTAGCTTTTTCCTTTGAGAGGTAGCAGATGTTTCACTGACTGTTCCTGTTTGTTGACTACCTAATTGTTCTGGTCCTTCACTATCAAGGATTTCATCAATAGACTCTACTTCTGGAGGAGTATTAAATTTCTGTCTCTTGTCCTGAGGCTGTTTTGAAGATTTAATGAAAGGGGTAGCAGCTTCAGCTTCTCTCCTTTTTCCCTTTTCCAGATTTAATGGAGTCTGCAAAATTGACATTTCTACTGGATTGGTTTGAACAGGAGAGATTTGTGCCTGACCTTGTTCTTTGGATGTCTCTGGTTGCTCTGTCATTGTGAACTTTTCAATTACCTTTATGTCTGGTTCTTTTTCTTTGCCTTTTGATTCTACTGCCACTGTACTGATTTCCTGCAAATGTTGTTGTGAAGTTCCTGCTAAAAAAGGTCCTGCTGTTTGTACCTATCCAAGAGAGTCCAGGTCAAGTGTCTTTTCAAGGTCTCTTATTACATTATCAATATTGACCTGCTCACTATCTTGCTCTACCAAAGTTCCTTCCACCATTCATCTGTATTTGCATATTGTTCAATTTTTGGCATCCTAAAATGAATGTATGGAGATAATTTGTTTTTCATTCTTCTGTCACAAATAAAACTATATGGATCATAAGGTGCCCAGTAGAAACTCTTTTGTAATTTGAGGTAGTCTTCTAAAATCCTTTCGGCTTCTTTCCCAGCTTCCTTAGAATTACACACAAAGGGACCTAATTGGCTCTTTATCCTGAGTTGAGCCTTGTTCTTAGCATTACAGAAATGAACTATATCTGAATTGTTCATTTGTCTGAAATACTCAAGTGAAAAAAGTCTCATTGGAACATATCTGGGTAACTTGAATGGACACAATTCACATCCTTAAATCCTAATTTCAGTATAATTCTGATATAATTACCAATCTCCCACTTTATATTGTTTTGAGAGTTGAAGGACCCTCTTGATTTCATTACTGATTCTGGGAGGAGAAATTCCAGTTAACAAAGTGGTTGTTGGATGTACAAACAGATCAATAAATTCATTGTAGGAGTAAGGAGAATTAGAAGAATGATGGGTGATAGCGGACCAAAAGATAACTGACCTAGGGTTTCTTTAAGCATCAAGTTTCTAAATATGGAAAGGAAAACTTTCTGACTGATAGTAGATTATGAGATGATAAATGAAAGAAGAATATTTGAATACCCTCCCATTTCCAAATCTCATGAATTGATCATGGATTTTGTCAGCAATATAAGATTCAAAGTCATACTTAACAGCAGGAGGTTGTCCCGGGGTAAAAATAGACAATAATACTAGGGTCAATTGGTCAACAAACTCACTAGTATTAAAACCCATTATTGAAGATATCATGTTTAAAATAAGTCTTCCCTCATCAGTAAAATAGGTGTGGCCATAAGGGGGAGGGCCTTTAGGCTGATGTTGTGGCAGCATGAAAGTCTGACAAAGACGGTTTAATTCTTCATGGGACAATTGGGTAGACTTCTCAAGTAATTCAGCCATGTACAGAGGAGTGAGGGCTTGACCAGGTTGGAAATGTAGCATCTCATTTATGGATTGAGCAGTTATTGGAAAGAGGACATCTTGATTTGGGGATAAGACTGCTCTTTGGTTAGGATCATAGTTGGCATGGCAAATATGGATGACTTCAGGGAAGATACGGACTGTTGGGAGAAGGTACATGGGCATATTGGATTCCCAGAGTCCAATTATGTCAAAACCATTCAAATAATTGTCTCTGCAGCGACAAAATATTCGAAGGGGATTTTCACTCATGCCCAGGTCTTTAATTTGAAAATCCATATCAGCTAAGGGTAAATAATCCAAGTCTTTGTGAGGAGCATTCAACGGTGCTACGTTTAAAGCCACAGGAACTTCCATTTTTGGTTCTTGTGGATTCAAAAATGGAAATTCGGGTTTTGACGGGAAAAACAGGAGCAATTTGCAAGTTTTGGGAATATAATTACACTTCTAAGATTTAGAAATGAACTAACAATCAATTTTTAACTCTGTTTTAGTGAAAGGAAAAGGAAAGCCGAGTTTCTTACAGAGTTCAGTGCGTATTTAGGGTAAATACCTATTTTTCAGAGGATGACGCTGGTTTCAAACAAGTACTAGATAAGGCGAATGATTTCTTGAATGCTTGACTACAATTTTTTTAGACGAGGCAAAGGTTGGCAGTCTTCAGCTATGAAAATTTTGAATTACTGTGCATGGGAGTGTAGTCGTTCTCTGCGCATGAGGAAAATGAAAAACGCGGGCTTATTTTGTTTTATTCACAAAGTCAATGGGTGGCGGAATTTTTTATTATTTTATTGGATGACGTCAGCATGGTACAGTGGGCATGTCACGAGCGGAAAGGTGGTAAGTGGTTTGTATCGCACCGCTTATGAGGGAAGTCGGTTTTAGGCGGAGGAGCAGCGATGTGATACAGCGACTAACACGTAGCACGACACTGTTTGGAAACCGCTTGGCCATCGCGCATTATCTTTCGTACGCGGATGGCTAGCGAAATGGATGAGGGTCATAGATCTTTGACGGGGCGATCGGATGGCTGACAAGACAGGGAGTTGACAAATGTTTAACGGGCGGGACCGACGTGATTATTGGTTAATTAATCATTTCGGGGGCATTCTGATTGGCAGGGATCGGTTCTTAATTAACCATGAGGATTAATTAAGTCCTTGTACGGTGGATGGTCGGGATTTGTTTATTTTTATTTTTAAACACATATATATATGTTTAAATGTTTTTCATATATTTTTATTTATACAATAATTAAATCAATGCGATTTATTTACTGTAGGGGTGGGGATAAATATTAATGTTATATTTTAGCCAAAAGGGGGTATATTGTGGGCTTTTGATTTAAATAAAAAAGGAATTAAATACTTTTGGCTAAAAAGTCATAATATAAGGGTTTTGGGGATATTACTATAAAAGGATTTATATATAATAGGAAAAGATGATTTTTCATAGGGAGTTAATATATAAATTAGAGTTAATATGACAAGGGACAATGTAAACACAAAATACTTAAATATAGCCAAGAAAGTGAAGATTCAAAAGTAAATGGCATTATTATACTTTCATCACTTAGACTTAGAATAAAAGTGATTTTGAGGGCTTTTCATGAAATATTGAAGGATTTTCCTAAGTAAAATGGAATTTTATTCAGAAAAAGATTTTTGAGAGGTGAATGAATGTGATAATGGATGATTTCAAGTACTTAGGTTTTTTCAATTATTGGGCCGAGGGTCCGGTCCCTCCAAAAGTCAAGGAAATGCCTTGAGCCCCTTTAATCTTCAAATACCTTAGCACTTAGGGGAAATTAGTGAAATCTTTAGGGAAAAATGAAGGGGAAGTTAATAATCTTGACTTTGCTTTGCTGTGAATTTTTCCAATGTAGTATCTGTCTTTGCACTTGTGATGAAAATAAAATTGAACACATTCAGAACCATCAATCATCACATGTAATTCTGCAACAACATCTACTTACCCTACTTATTTTACCCTACCATTTTCTCTCCTTTATTAGGGTGCACTTAGACTGGCAAACCCTTATCAATGTTATTTTTTTCTTTTACATGGAAAACCTATCTAACTCTATACTTATTACATCTAAGGGCTCAGATTAAACTTTTGAGCTCCTTTTATTTACTCTACCTATCTACTTATCTGCCAAGATTAAACAGTTTGGTCAGATATTTATTCTCTATTTCTAAAACATGAAATTGAAAAATGAATGAGTCAAGTTTAAATGGTTTGACTCCTCATAAATTGTGGCAAAATTTTGACAAGCTGCACAAAATTTTGTTTATTACATCAGAGCAAAAAGTAGTGGCATTTAGACTTGCACACTTTCCTGGTCTATTTTTGTTTAGGGTTCATTTATTTCACTTTTTTGACCATTTTATTCTTTCACCCTTTGATTTTTCTTTTAGGGTATGCCCTCTTTACATTTTTTTTAAAAATTTTTGAGTTTTTGGTATTTTAAGAATATGGAACACCTTTGCAACAAGAAAAAGATTTGAACATATTGCATAGTTCAACAAGTCAATCATGAAAGATGACACCTATTGGTATAGGAGTCTAACAACTCCAACATTTAATGAGGCATTTCTTCACTGTATTTTAATCTCATATTCCAGCATTGATGAAGGTTGTCCATAGCCATTTCTTCAATGATTTGTGACAAGGTTTGGAGCATATATTGATGACTAGACTCTTCATTTACTAGACACTTAATTAAAAATGTAACTAGAAGAAAACCTTAATAGACATCAAGAAGAAGTCTATAATAAAATCTTGCTCATAAAACCCATGAAGAAAGTACAACCAAAAATACATTTTATTATCTTTGTCTTCTTCTTTACATAAATACATAATTACATTGTCAATATGAAGACTGATCTAGTTACACTTTCCAACACTTACCCCCATGGTAGGTTGATCTTGCCTATTGTCATTGTAGGGTGTGTGTGTTATCCTTGTCATTTATGACAAGTGGTTATCTCCTTATACCATAAAGTCTGGGACTTGGAAAAGTATACTCCAATTGGTATCCTACCCAAAAGTTGAGCTTCTTAGGATTATTCCTCCCCATCTAGCCAATGAGTTGAGGTGACTTAGGATAGGGTATGATCCTTTCCATTTATGGTAAGTTGTATCTCTCCCAATTAATGGGATTCAAGCATTCTACCACTTAACTCTCTATGGTCTAGATGGGAAAATCAGCAGACAATAGGAAAAAGTGTGATCTTTAAGTCGATCTCACTTATTGTCATTACACAATAGGATAGAGTGTGATCCTTAAGTAGATATCGCATATTGTCACAGTTCAATAGGATAGAGTGAGATCCTTACCCTTATGGTAAGCAGATCTCGCCCATTTTCCTTAGATAGAGGGTGGAAGCTTGATCTCCCATATGATGAAAAATTCTTCTTCTTTATATTTGAGAGTGTTTAGAAGATGAGCAGAGATGAGTAGAGATGAGTAAAGACGAGTTATGACTTTATTCAAGATGACAAGATTCTTGATGAAGTTGGAAAATTCTCCCTAGATGAGAGGGAGTGTTAATTTGGCAGCTCAAGCATAAATTCCCTCCCTTGGCAAACCTTCCTCATCCAATGAATATCCTCTTTTCCCTTGGAATAATTTAATTTGGTAAAGGAAAATATTATTTTTAATGGAAAACCCTCAAGTACACAAAAGTTCAGGTTGGCCTAAAGTCATAATTGGGTCTTCAAAGAAGCATATAAATACACCTCATTTGGACATCACATAAACCCATCTTCTATTCATCTATTAGTTCATGCAAGTCTGAAATTGTAGGGTCAAATTCACACGTGTGAAGAGGAGAGAGAATATGTGTTGACTTTTATGTTCTTGCATCCTTGACCAACGTTGACTTTTGGGTGTTTGGACTTGGGTTGATTTCCTTTGACTTTGTTTTTGATCTGTTTTTGTAGGTTGAATCCTTTGGAAAGGAGAGAAAAAATTTCTTTGAACTTTGACCCACTTTGACTGCAAATATACAGCTAGGGTTTCAACAGACTTTGACTTTCACCGAATTTGGAGAATTGTTTTGGGACTGTTTTAACTACACTTTGAACAACATTCAACACCACGCTTTTTTACTATTGATCAAGATATTTTGGAGGTCTATTTATTGTTGACCATTGACCATTTGGGACTGCTACAACTATTGTTTAATTTAACCATAATTTCATATTTGACTTGTTGACCAGATTTGACTATTGGGCTCATCTTTGGGATATTGATTGGTTGGTTTTGTTTCCATAGAAAAAGGTTTGACTTTGTCTCTTTATTGATGAATCGTAATATTATATCTCTCTGCTGAACATTTGATGACAATCTAATAGAAGAAGAATTTTGAAAGGGTTTTCCTCCTTGTGGGCTTTTTCCCAAGTCATTAACCAAATCTTATGTCTCTTGTTATTTGCTCTTTTTTGTCTTCTATTGTACATTGCATTTATTGTTCTATCTAAAATTTCTATTTATAATTGGAATGTTAAATTTGATTGCTAAATATTTGGATAAGTGATTGTTCTAAGCATAGAACAGTGGAAAATTAACAAAACTTGATGCAACTCTAGATGAAAATAAATAGGCTCAAGGAATGGCACAAGGAGAAATTGTGAGATGTTGAAAGTAAGAATCATGTCATTGATGAGAAGGATCAATAAATTACTCAATTGAAGATGAAGGAAAAAGAAGCAAGTGAAGCTTCATGAAATGAAGGCAGAAGTTCCAAGCCCCTGCAAATAAATATTGAAGAGAAGTTGAAAGAAAAATATATCAAAGGTCAGGTGAAAGACAAAAGAATATTGAGAATGTTGCTCCAAGAAGTTATGTTGAGGTTATCAAGGACAAGGAACAACAAAGGACCGAGCCTCCTCCAAGAAAGAATGTCTTAAGAAAATCAACAACATCAAGGCAAGCCATTTCATCTAGGTACCCTATTATGTTTAATGGTTATTGTTTTTCATGTACTAAATTTGGGCATAAGGCGAGGGATTTCAAAGCTTATGACAGGGATGCTTATCAAGATCATTATCAAAACCCTGGAAGCAAGTTTGCAGAATCACATGACTGATATTAAAATTGCTTCATCAAAATAAAGCATATAACTAGTTGCTTTTCCTTTTAGGGATCATATAGAATGCAACAAATTCCATACTAGTCATATAGAAAGTGATTGCATATATATAACGAAACCTTCCATGAAGGAGAACTCTAATATCATGTACAAGAATGTTTGGAGAAGTAAACAAAACCAAGAAGATCTAGTGAATGAAGAAATCTCAGAGGTCATGCTCTCAATATTTGTAAAGTCACAAAACCATGATGAATCTACAAGTACAAAAGAAGATGACAAGGCTCAAAATGATCCTGCAGCAAAGCAGGTTCATATATCATACTAAATAATCTATCTTGAATATTTCATGTCCTGTGAATGTTTAAGAGGGGGAGGCTAAGTAGAAATGGTTGCAAATTTGAAGATATATCCTTTAGTATTTTGATTTGGAATGGCATATGGTAAATATGAAGAGGTCGTCAAAACAATAATGAACATTGTGTGAAGATTAGTTAGCATGTGGACTAGAAAATTTGGTCATGGACATTTTTTAAGGTTGAAGAATTGTTGAAGGATGCATTATCTTTGAAGTAAACCTTTTCGTTTATGCATATTGTGAGGGGGGGAGAAGCAGGAAATGGGAGAAATGAATATTGTTGGAAGTCAGAGAAAGATACAGCTCATCAGGGGGAGTTAACATATGCCATTGATGTCAAAGGGGAAGCGAAATTAGGAGAGGAATATCAAAAGCATGGATTCAGGGGCAGTATGTGTGTTGTCATCAATGGCAAAGGGGGATATTGTTGAATGGTGTTGTCATTGATGCCAACATCAATCTTTGAACGCTCTTAATATACATATGTGGATTTCATTAATTGGAAGCTCCAATGGTCAAGAAGCCCTGGAATCATGAGAAGCTCTCATGGTGTGGTCATGATGCCTCGATTTTGATGAATATTTTGAATGAGAAGATCAGTGAATTGGAAAACAATATCATCATAGGATGATAGTGCTCATCATGTCATTTCTATTGGTAAGCAGCATGCCTCATAACTCCTCACGATTGAGGAGATATGTCTTGTCAAAGTTGGAGCCCCCATGGTGTGGCTAAGGTCCCTCATCTAAGGTGTTTAAGGAATTTTATGATTGATCAAATCTGGCATTAATGTTTTAGGAAAACCTTGATTGATTTGGATGAATCTTAGGTTGACCAATCATCCCTCAAAATGAGTAATTTTATATTCCAAATTGGAAGGCAAAGGAGGATTTTAATTATGAAAAATTAAAGTCAAGTCGGCCTGCATAAGGATTGAGTTTACTAAGCATTAATGAGGTTGGCTCAATTCATGTTGGTCAGCAGAGGCTTTAAGGGAAAGTTGGCCCCATTTTGAATCCCCCTCATTCAATATTAATATGTGGCATTTGTTCCATGCAAATGAAACAATTCAAGCCTAATTTTTGTTTACTCTGAAATTTTGAGGCCAGGGAAGTCACATTTATCTTGAGTAGAAGGTTGAACTCTTGAAAGTGTCTTATGGGCTAGAACGTAGTATATTTTTATGAACTCACTGGCATAAATAGAGTCTTGTGTGAATTAAATCTGGACTAGAAGGACATTTCTTGAGGTCGATGATGATTTGTATGATATATAGCATATGGTTAAGTAATATAAAAAAATTGAGATCCCTTATGATAATGAAGCTATCTAAGCCATTATGTGCTAATTTTGATCAGTACGATGAAGGCACTTTTCATTTGATGTCCAATTGAGAACAAGTAATGGTTTCTATTTTTGTTTTTGTTTTAATTTTGATGTGACCGATCTAATATATGATGCAATGCAGCCTCGAATTAATCAGTGAGCTGCTTGGATCTGTATTGTGATTAAAAGAGGATGCAATTTCTATTAATCACATGACTGGTGCAAAATTTGATTTGCCTAGGTATGTGATTTCAAATGTGTGAAGTTGCATTCATGTACTGGTTGTTGATTTGAGGTAGCATCGAATGTGCTCTAAGTCTCAAACTTTGTGGAGAGGCTTAGACACATGTATTCCAGATAACCCGGAATTTTTCTTGGGAAATTCCACTCAGAGACATTTTTATTTAATAAATTAATTATTTTTAATGAGACCCTAAGTCTAAACTTAGGAAAATAAAATAATCAATGGGTATCTACATTGTGGGTGTAACTTTTTAGAAAAAGTAGATCAAGTCAAAATATAATCTTAGTCGTTCATTGGATATCTAATCTCGGTCATTGGAGTCTCAACAAGAAGACTATAAATAGAACTTGAGGGTCATTTGGAAAAGACACATTGAGAGATCAAGATATCGAATTTTCTAAAGTGAGTAGTTCTTAGAGGAAAAATTTGATCGAGAGATTCTCACGCAGTTGAGGGGCAGAAGTAGTTTTGGTCAAAGGATCTTCTCCTGGGCCAAGAATAATTAGCAGAGAGGCATAGAAATATGCAAGGAAGCAGCACAGGGCCCAGAGAGGGTGATGCAGGGCCACACAGGCCACACGCAGAGGCAACATAGAGTTTCCGAGCTATAGTTTGAGATTTTGTTGGGAGTTCGGGATTTTGAGCCGGGAGGGCTAGAATCGGGTTTTCTGAGAGCATATTGATCCAGCGGAGGAGGTGACATAGTCCTTCAAAGGTCCCCATGCAGGCCTATGCAACTATTGTGCAGAGGCAACGCAGAGGGTGATGGGGGCTTGTCATTTTAGTTATCGGATCAGCCGAGACTTGTAGAGTGGGGTAATCTGACTATTTTTCTCTATCAGTGATATTCTCTGTAACTGAATTTTCCAGAGAGGCATTCAAAGATGTATTCAGATATAATTGTTGCTTGATAATAAAACCCTCAGATATGTTGCACCAGTTTCCCCACATTGGGTTTTTCCGGGGACATTTGTCCAAAAACAATGGTGTCCTGTGTGATATTTTTCTCTTGCTTAGTTTCTTGTTCTACATATTAATTTAATTAAGTGAAGGTTGCTTCAGTAATTGCTTCAGTATTTACAGAAGAAATATGAAAATAACTTGTTAATAGAATTGAAAAGTAGGTGAAGTTAATTTAGTTTTATGCAGTAGGATTCCAAATCCAGGACTTGGAATTTTCACATGGTATCAGAGCTTGTGGAGCATTGAAGGTGAAACCGGAAGAGAAGATCTAACATTAATCAGGAGGCCGAATCGCTGCAGAAAAAAACAATTCGAATCCCCATAGGGATTGCGTAGTTCAGGGAAGAAGGGCTGAAGTTTTATGGAAATTCTCTCTCTGAGTGAGTCGACAGAGAGGTAACGCTTCCAGATCAATATTTTTTCAAGCCAGATGGACCAGCGCAGAGCTGGTGGGATGCAGTTTTTCTGCAGGAAATGTTTTATGGGAAGAAGGTCATCATAAGAGAAAGAAGAAGCACAATGATGTAATTTTATTCCTTAAGGAGTTCCTGTCCGAGGAATTCCATTTTTCGTGATCTGAGCAACAGATTCAGGTGGAAGATCTACAAGCTCCAGCAAGGAGTGTGTAAGCCAGTCCAGTGTTGCGCAGAGGAGGGAGAAAAGGGATCATATTCAACATTCTTGATGAACATGGTATCTCATGGGATTAGAGATCATGACTGGTTGGAGGGAGCCTCCAACTATGTAATCTGGAAGGCGCGAATTACATGCCTTTTAGATGAATACGATCTCAAGCTTTCCGTGACGAGAACGGTAGTTGTCCCTACAAATCCATATCCACTGAATAAGTACACGGATGATATGGAGAAGGCTAAGAGGTTGTTCCTTGATGGACTCAATGATCATATTGTGTCCCACATCGCCAGCAAGGACACAACTAGGCAGATGTGGGAAGCCTTGACAACATTGTATGAAGGCTCTTCCGAGTAGCGAAAGATGTACTTAGAGCAGAAAATGAGGATGATGCAGATGCAGAAAGAGAATCATATTGATATGTTCCTATCAAAACTTCAGGAAATCCATGATCAACTAGTATCCATGGGGTCAACACTTTAGCCTACAGCGAGCATAAGGTTGGCCATCAACGCAGTCACAGAAGAATGGCAGGTTTTTATCCAGAGAAACCTTGTCGAGCTAGGAAGAGATGTGGGCTTCTCTTCAGCAAGAAGAGCTAAGGAGGGACCTAATCAAGTGCAAAATTGACGACAGCAACAGCAGTGGGTCGAAGAGGAAAGAGGAGGAGGAAAACGTCGCCCTTGCATCCAAGGGGCAACAGGAGCAGCGAAGACGAAAGAAGGACGTCTCAAAGATAAATTGCTTCAGGTGTGGTGAACTTGGTCACTACGCTACCCAGTGCCCTTTGAATAAAAAGGACAAGGATGAGAAGAGGGATCTAAAGGTTGCACCTGAAATATCAAGGAGGATGAGTATTCCATGAATTCCCACGCATCTCCAAGAGGGAGATGGGGTGATATTGAATTGTAATTTCGCAATAACTTCAGTTGGGAAGGATGAGGAATCCACCTCTTGGATCATGGCCTTGCTATGGAAGCCCAAAATTAGTAGTAGCAGGCTGGAGGAGTTTCAGTCGGTGTAGAGGAGTGTTGGAGCGACAGATGCAATATTTAGCACCGCAGTGCAGAGTTGCAGTGGAGGGACACAGTGCAGAGTTGCGGTAGTGCGGAGGGACACAGTGCAGAGCAGCAATAGCGTAGTGCTTCAGAGGGAACTTAGCGTGGGAATAGCAACAGTCATAGTTTCAACATCGAGATGCATCATGAACACTTGTTCAGATTCATGGATTTTTTTCAGTTGTTTCTCTCATCAATTGGGTTGCAGTGCAGATTTAGCAGTGGCAGTGCTAGCAGCAGATGCAACATTTGAGAGGGAGTTGCAGTACTGATACAAGGTTGATCGTGGCAGGGTCAGCAGCAATACAGTTGCAGCAGCAACGCAATAGTTGGCGGACAACATGTCATACATCAGCAGCGCAGAGGGAGATGCTTCAAAGTCAAAGCAGTTGTAGGACGCCATATTTGTTAGAGCATGTTCCTCGCTAAGAGGCAGTGTTGATTTGTGGTAGCATCAGATGTGCTCTAAGTCTAAATCTTTGTGGAAAGTATAGACGCATGTATTCCAGATAACCTAGAAATTGTTTTGGGAAATTCCACCCAAAGACGGTTTTATTTAATAGATTAATTATTTTTAATGAGACCCTAAGTCTAAACTTAGGAAATTAAAATAATTAATGGGTATTTATCTAAACTATGGCTGTAACTTCTAAAAAAAACAGATCAAGTCAAAATGTAATCTTAGTCGTTCATTGGAGATCTAATCTCGATCATTGAAGTCTCAATGAGAATACTATAAATAAAACTCGAGGGTCATTTGGAAAAGATACATCGATAGATCAAGAGATTGAATTTTCTGAAGTGAGAAGTGCTCAGAGGAAAACTTTGATTGGGAGATTCTCACGCACTTGAGCAGAAGCAGTTTTTGTCGGAGGATCTTCTCCAGGGCCAAGAATACTCAGCAGTGAGGTAGATAAAGACATGGAGGAAGCAGTGCAGACCCTAGGGAGGTTGACGCAGGGCCACGCAGGCCACATGTAGAAGCAACGCAGAGTTTCCGAGCTATAGATTGAGATTTTGTTGGGAGATCGGGATTTTGAGCCAGGAGGGTTGTGTTGAGATTTTGTGTATTGGGGTAGCATCAGGTGTGCTCTAACCTTGAAAATTTGTGGAGGGGTTAAGAAACATATCACCTCCAAAACCCATAAAGCGTTTGGATAAATTTCATCTGGTGTTGAAGTTATTCAAATAATTAATTTTTTTAACAACCCTAAGTCTAAACTTAAAAAATTGGAAAAATAAAAGTGAATTAATTAAACCCATGTTCTGAAATTTTCTAAGTGGCGTTTATCAAGAAGTCTTTTAATCTTAGCCGTCGAAGTCTTTTAAGCGTTTGATTATGGACAGATTAAAGGATCATGTTGTGCCACACATTTTCGAAAAGAAGACTACAAATGAGATGTGGACCACTTTAGAGGCCATGTATCAAGGAAGCTCTATTCAACGAAAGATGCTTCTAGAGAATGAGATGAGGTTGTTCCAAATGCAGAAGGGTGAGGAGGTGGATCCCTTCCTTTTCCGTTTACAGACTATTTAGGATCAACTGATTTCCATGGATGCACCTCCGGATGAAGGGCTCTTGGTAAGGATTTCCCCGAATGCAGTCATCGAGGAATGGGAAACGTTTGTCCAAAGCATATTGGGGAGGGAATTTTTACCATCTTGGGTGAACATGTGGGCAATCCTCCGCCAAGAAGAGATCGGGAGAATCACCAAGAGGCAGAATAGTAGCAGCGGAAATGTCAACATAAAGAAAGAAGAGGAAGATGATGCAACCCTTCCATCAAAGAAATGAAGGCACCAAGGGAAGAAGAAGAGGGACCTATCCAAGGTTTGGTGCTTTAATTGTGGCTAACTTGGACACTTCGCTAGCACTTGTCCTAAGAAGAAGGAAAAAGGAGCTTCTGATTCCAAGGCTGCAGCAGCAAAGGACGATAGGAGTGATGATGCCATAGCCATGAGTGCTCATGAGCCACGTAAGTGGGGTGACATGGATTTGTAGAGCAGCTACAGATCAAGAGGGCAAGATCCTTGAGTCAACCCTACTCTTGGATCACATACGGAGCTACGAGAGCCTTAAGATGGCAGTGGGACAAGTAGGAGATGGATGTAGAAGATTACAGTGAAGCAGAGGGCAGTGCTAAGATGCTATAGAGGAAGCAGCGCAGCGCAGAGGCAGCAGCAGCGTAGAGGCAGTAGTGCAGGGGTTGATGGGACTTCAGCAGTTGCAGAGAGGAAGTGCTCATGCAGTGCAAAGTTGTGGCAGCGCAGTGGCGTCAAGAGGAAAGCGTAAAGCAGCAACCAAGGGAGTTTCAGTGATGGGATGACAACTGACTAGAATGTCAACAATTGGGCAGGAGTCTTTCAGTTGCTTACTTCTTGGAAACTGAGTTGCATTGCAGCAATTAGCAGTTTTCGTTCTATGGGCAACATGATGCAACAAGTTGAGAGGGAGTTGTAGTAAAGATGTGGCAATGTCAGCGGCGTTGACATGGGCAGTAGTAAAGAGAGCACCAGCAAAGTGGATGGAGGGAAGCAGGCCAAGCATCAGCAACGCAGAGACCAATGTGAAGATATTGTGATACATGGTGTGGATGTATTTCTAGAGCACACTCTGTGCTAAGAGGGAGTGTTGAGATTTTGTGTATTGGGGTAGTATCGGGTGTGCTCTAGCCCTGAAAATTTGTGGAGGGGCTAAGAAACACATCACCTCCAAAACCCATAAAGTGTTTGGAGAAATTTCATCTGGCGTTGAAGTTATTCAAATAATTAATTTTTTTAATGAGGACCCTCAGTCTAAACTTAGGAAATTGGAAAAATTAAAGTGAATTAATTAAACACGTGCTGAAATGTTCTAAGTGACGTAGATCAAGAACTATTTTAATCTTAGCCATCAATAAGAGATTAAATCACGGTCGTTGATGTCTCAACGAAAAAATATAAGAGAAAGACTTAAGGATCAGTTGGAGATACACACATGGAGGCAAAGCTGAAAAACTGAGCTGGAATTCTAGGGCAGCGTTTGCTAATAATTTTCGGAAGAGTTTTCTGCAGCGAGGGGTGGTATTGGCTAAGGGGATCATCTGATCCTGAAGCCAAGAGTTAGCAAGAGGCAGAGGAGTAGCAATCAAGGTCAACGCAGAGGAGCAAGGGCAACAGCAGTAGCAGTTACGCAGCAGCTGTGCAACACATCTTCAGCCGCTACGCAGACCCAGGACGGGCAACGTTAAAGCTTCAAAGGCCCTTCAAGGTTACGTAGAGGCCTCCAAAGGCAGCGTAAGTACTACGTCACCTAGTCTGGGGTTACGCAGTCCCCTTCTAAGCAATGCAGGGGCACGCAAACCCTAGCAGGGCTAACGCTGGGGCTTCAGGGGCAGTGTTGGGGTTTCTAGGCCCAGAAATTAGCTAAGTCTTGTAAATCTCGTTTGAGGGTGTGGATCAGTTAACCTTTTGGTCTCATAATAGTAGGTATTGTTGCAGATCTATTGTTTTCTCTATCGGGTCAACCAGTTGGGTGCCCATATTTTTTGTACTCGAATTCTACATTATAATAATAAACCATCATATCTGTCGCACTGGTTTTCCCGCATTGGGTTTTTTCGGGGAATATTGTGTAAAAAATAGGTGTGTCACTTTGTTTGAATGAGTGTAATATTCAGGAAATGATCTGTATATGTGTAGCTTGTTAGTTGTGTTTACTTCGGTACTTTTTGAATATTTTCTGAAAATAACTTGTATAATTTAATCACAAGTAGGAGAAGTAAACCAAGATACTACAGTAGGACTTCTACATTAATGTATTCAGAAATTTTCACAGGTTGGATTGATCTAGCGGAGGAGGTGACGCAGTCCTTTAGATGTCCCCATGCATGCCTTTGCAACTACTATGCAGAGGCAACGCAAATGGTGTTGGGGGCTTGTCATTTCAGCTATCGGATCAGTTGATACTTGCAAAGTGAGGTAATCTCACTATTTTTCTCTGTTAGTGATATTCTCTGTAACTGAATTGTCTGGAGAGACATTTAGAGATTTATTCAGATATAATTGTTGCATAATAATAAAACCCTCAGATCTGTTGCACCAATTTTCCCGCATTGGATTTTTCCGGGGACATTTTTCCAAAAACAATGGTGTCATGTGTGATATTTTTCTCCTGCTCAGTTTCTTGTTTCACATATTAATTTAATTAAGTGAAGGTTGCTTCGGTAATTGCTTCAGTATTTACATAAGAAATCTCAAAATAACTTGTTAATGTAATTGACAAGTAGGTGAAGTTAATTTAGTTTGTTGCAGTAGGATTGTAGATCCAGGACTTGGAATTTTCACAATATCATATGATATATTGTTTTGTTAGAATTTTGATCTGGTGTTGATAGGTGCACAATGCATATTGGATTCGATGGCCAAAGGTTATGGTCTCTGTGTCGCTCCAATGTCTAATCAACACATAGTGAAATTTTTTGTATTGGGGTACGTTGACTTGTTCAGATTGTGGGAGTGATCTGGTGTGCAAATTGAATTGCATGTTATGTGACATGTTTTGAGCGTTCAGGCATTAACGAGATGTGTTTCGTGTTTGTAATTTAAACATACTATGTGCATAATCTCCAGTAAAATACTAGAGGTAGAGAGATGTGCTACAGGAAGATCTACGAAAATATGATTACAGTATGATATTTTTGTGGCCAAAAATTAATTTGCTTGGTTTTGTGTCTATGTATGTTTCTCATGTACTAAATGTTGTAGGTTTGAACTTTATTGATTCTTGGGCACCTGTGAAAACTTAGTGCTAAAGAATCTATATTGTTGAGCGATATATAGTTCATATTTTTTATGATAAATCCTAGAGAACTTAATGTTCGATTATGCTACTAAGATTAATTTGAGTGCTTTTGTTTGTAGAGAGAAAGTTAATTTATTTCTAAGCAGGTCATTGCTCAAACTTCTTGTTTATCACTAAAGTCTATTATGTATGTTTGATGCTACTCGGATGGACAACGTAAAATATTATTGAGTGTTAATTGGCAGCGCAATGGATTTATATCAAATTGGATGATGTGTGTAGTTTCTAGGGTTTGGAAACACAAATGACCATATTATTTGTATATTATTACCATTATTATGTTGTAGAGTTGATGTGTCATAGATTATATGTTTGATATGTATTGTGTCAAACTATGATGCTAGGGTTTGGTTTATAGCATGTGATGAGCAGAGTGTATGTCATGTATCTTGTTGATTCCCCTCTGTATTGAGGTTTGATACATTGTTGGTCAAAGAAGCACTGAACAAATGAGCAGAGAAGGACATCATTTGGCAGCAAGTTAGAATAACAAAGCATATATTAGAGTTCTAATATTAAGTGTTGAGTAACTTAGTGTTTGCTAACTATTGATACTAGTGACAAGATTGTTGTTATTGATTTTGAAGGAGTGAAGTTGGTCCATTGAAATAGTTTTTCATTCCAGAGAGTTTGTAGCATATTGTTATTACTTACTTAGATTGTTGTTACAAGCTACTAGGGTTTGGACAGAGTTTGTTCTACAAGTTTGATGTTATTTATGAGAAGGAGTTTACTATGGCTGAATGAGTTTGGTTTGGTAAATAGATTTACTTTTACAAGATGTTATTGGTACAGTGATTCCATCTCAAAGACATGTTGTGGATCTATCCCTATGTTTCTAGGACTTTCCATTGGATATTCATTTTGAGCAGTAGGAAATTTGTTCGTTGACCAGAGAGGGTTTCATATTTTGAGCAGAGAAAGTTGATATTGTTTTTTATTACCTTGTGCTAATATTGCATATTGACATACTCAGAAGATTGATTTGATGATTGTTTCTGTTTATATTGAGCACAAGTGGATCCAATTTGGAAATATATGAAACATGGTCGATTATGGTTAATTGAAGCCAAATCCTTCAAGGCAAGTGGTGTCTTGTTGAGCAAGGTGGTAAGGTGGTGCAAGGAATAGATTGGAGTCTCCTTCAATTTGGATCCTGAGAACACTTCAGGGCGACAAGGTGGTGCTAGGGAAAGTTGGAGATTGTGGGGTGTTGGAGCATCCTTTCATTTGGAGCTAATAAAATTAGGATGTTGGAGCATCCTTTCAGTTGCATCTGTTAAATCTAGGGTGTTGGAGCATCCTTTTAGTTGGAGCATATAAAACTAGGGGGTTGGAGCCTCCTTCTAGTTGGAGTTGGTAAACCAGGGTGTTGGAGCATCCTTTCAATTGGAGCTAATAAATCAGGGGGTTGGATCCTCCTAGTTATTGTTGGAGAATCTTGGGAGTTAGAGTTTCTATTTTATTTAATCTTTAAGACATATATTAAAATCATTCGATGTTTTTTTTCCCATAAGGATTTCCACCTAAAAATATCTTGTGTACTGTCTTTTGATGTCGTGCTTTGTTGAATGGTGTTGTTAATTATTTAACGTTAACATAATATGATTAAAATTATTAAAAAATTCCCAATATTGGTTCACACCCCCTCTTAGTATTGGTGAATATTATAACAATACAACCCTTGTGTGAAGAGGTTGAGGATAGAAGTCGTGTATTTGTGAATATTTATTATGCAGGGGAAATCTTGATGGAGGTATGGGATGTGGTCATGACAATGGAGAATGATGCCCATGAAAGACTGCATGGATTCACTGAGTGCAAATGAGGTTTATGGGGAGATCAAGGTATGGATCTAGCAATATATAGAGAAAGAGAGAGGTGGTATGGAAAAGAGAAAGAAAAGAATAGATATGGATTCAATAGTGTTGAATATTAATGAAGGAGCTAGTGTGTGTGATATGCGAACATTCTAGGGGTTTTGGTCCAAGTTGTCAAATCCTCTCATGGAAATGTGCATTTCCCTAGGAAGTTTTAGGACATTATGTTCAAGAAGACATGTTACATGGGAGCACGCATTTTTGTAAGGCCTTAAGAGTTTTCTTAGGAATACATGTAGTGTAGTGGCACTAGAGTCATTATGCTATGGAATGGACCACTTGGAGAGTACCAAAGTGGAAGCTGTATTGGTATTATGGCTTAAGGGGGGGATGTGAGAAATAAAATGAGATGGTTGATGAATAATTGGGACCAGGTCAATCTCCTTGAGTCAAGTTTCAGGGGTGGATTGTTAAGGTGGTTTAGGTAAGCTTGACTCAGTCTAGTTACCGGTGGTTTTTGGGCTCCAGGTTTACGGGCCTCCATGGTTTTTCCCGTGGTATTTATCCTTAATGTAGCCTATTTAATGGCTAGAAAGCTCCATATTACATTTTCATGATAAACCATGTGCGTGAAAAGGTGTCCTATATTACTAGTGGAGCGGTTGGTTACCCTTGTAATCGAGTAGATAGAAACTTTGTTATATGGACTTCAACAGAAAATGATTAGGACCAGGTCAATCTCCCTGAGTTAGTTTAAGAGAGAAGGGGGGGGGTTGTTAGGGTGGTTTAGGTAAACTTAACTCAGTGAATTTATCAGTGGTTTTTGGGTTCTAGGTTTATGGGCATCCATGGGTTTTCCCATGGTATTTATCCTTAATGCAGCTTATTTAAAGGCTAGAAATATCCATGTTAAGTTGTCTTGCTGGCTAGTGGGATCAAACAACTGCGTCTTTTGACACCACCACTTCTCTAGATGCTCTATGATCCTAACATTAGAGTTCCTCTCTTTGTTAAATTGAAGTCATAAACAAACATGTCAACATCTTCCAAATTTAAGATGTCAATTCAGCAATGATTTGTATTTGGACCCTTTATTTTTCTCTTTATGTTGATTTGTTTATCAACTATCGTTTCTGGCTTATACACACCATTGAATGGGTGTGTATCTATGACATAGTATTGTACTACCACTATTGCAATAATTCATTTTCTTTAATTACCTTTATAACCTTGGAAACTCATAATAGATAACCATGTGGATTTCCATCTAGTAACACTGCAATCATGCAACCATCTTTAACATACTGTATAGAACCATTGTAAAGGTCTTACATGGCCTCACATTATGCACATGATCTTCTAGAACAAATAGACGTTTCTCTTTCCTATACCTGTAAAGACTCAATAATACCTTGAGATTTTTGTTGTTCAACAATGTTTCTTTACCCATATTCATTTGGCATATTTTGTGGTCAAATAAATGGAGTCTTCAAAAGTGTATCTCCATTTCTTGATCTTGAAATGATGCCACTTTGATCATTGAAAAAAATACTCCCATCAAATTGAATCAACAACATCAAAGTGCTCATATGTATCTTTTAAAGTTTTTTTTTTTAATTTCTTCTCAGCATTCAAAATAATCTACATCTTGGTTATATTTTCATGCATTATGAATTTCAACAACTAATTCTAATAACAATAGGATTTGATGCAAATGTTAGACGATATGGAATGAACTTCAAAAATGTTAAACCTAATGAAGGCCTCCATTCTACAGTGGTTGAATACTTCTTGTCTCATTCAAGTATTTTCCCGTCAATTTTTTTGATACAGAATTGATGTTGGAAACTAATGCCAATGCACCTATGTCAGCTCCACCATGAACTAGCTCAAAGTGTTGACAACAAAATAGATAATTGACTTAGTGTTTACCAAATACATTAAAGGACCTATCAGTTATTTTTACAATGTGGGATCCACCAACTCAAAATTCAAATCCTTATTCAGATTCATGATCATAGGTGTAGCCATAGGTCTACAGTCCTCCATCTCAATCTCCTCGTGATCTTTGTCAGGTTAATCTATGGGCATATATCATGAAATAATATTTATATCAATCTAGGTGTTCATAAACTTAGAAGCACATTACAATATGTAGGGAATTAGGCTACATTGGTTGTCACGTTTAAACTAAGACTAAGTGTTAAAGTCAACTAGTAGAGCTTAACTATTTAAAATCTAGAATTATAATTTAATACAAATTGAAAGAGTAAGTTAAGAAAGCATGAAACAATTTTTTTAAAAGAAAACTAATATAATCACGCATCTTAAAAGTAAAGCACACATATACTCAAAATCAATTGGATGAACAAGCATGCACTAGTGTCCCAAATGTTATAACTTCAATGTTTCTCCAAAGTTATAGTGGTTGACTCCTAGTCTTTTACACTACCATGCTCCATCGATTTTCAAGTATTCACACTAAAATCAAATGCTTGGAAATGGAAACGAAAAGAATTGAAAACATTGCTCAAATAATTCTAGTTTGATTTACTTTGCATGCACTAGGGAATTTCCCACTTGTGAGAGAGAAAAATGGATGGACACTCCAAGTCTTTTACCCAACCCAACAATAAGGTTGTTTCTCAAGTCATTAACTAATCTAGGAAAAAGGAACTAATATAAGAGGGCAAGAACTACAATACCTCGATGCAACACTAGTTTGAGAAGCTATAAATGCACTAGGACCCTTTCCACTTATGAGAGAGAAAGAGAAAGGGATGGGCACTCCTAGTCTTTTACTTAGCTTAACAATAAGCTTGTCTTCAGGTGCATTCGATAACCTATGATAATTTGTTCATGAATAGGGGCTAATCAAATGAATATGGACAAAAAATTATAGACAAGTATAGACAATAAATTATGCACAAGTATAGACACATAGAAGCATGGAATATGAACAAGATTGCTTGAAAATAAAAATAAAAAATAAAAAAATTACTTGTATAAGCATATAAAAAGCACACATGTAAAAACATATAAAGTAGTGAACAGTGAAGAGAATGAGTTTGCAAGCTTAGACAATGGGGATGTCTTCATTGCCTTAGCTTACACACACCTTGAGACACCAAATTAAGAAAACTCAATGAACTCCATGTATTGATGAAAGGAAAATGTCCAAAGCTATAACACTACTCTAGAGATATAAAACTAAAGCAAAAACTCTCAAATGTTGAGATATAGTAATTAGAAACTTACCAAACTCTTTACATACTTGGGTATTTATATACAATGTTTTGGAACTAAAATGCTATAAAAACTTCAACAATAAATTAAAATTCTAATTTAGGGAGCTAGTTGGGTTGAGTGCCTCAAATCTGATCAAACCCCTCAAATATCAAAACAATTCTGATTTTAAGGCTAAAATAGTGTATTTTGTTGAAAACGGGCTACGTTGAGCAAGCATTGACCAAGCATGTGTGAGATGATTTTTGAAAAGCGAATAGGTATTCATCCATCTATGGTTCCCAAAAAACAAAACCCATGTTTTAAATTTTGCCTAGTTGTCCTGCACATATCCCTACAAATGAGCATTTACTGAAAATTCCATTTTGTGGTAATTTTCTAGTTAGATTTATTTTCCTAATGCAAAAATTTTGTCAAAAATTCACAAATTTAGAAAAGAATGACTTGAATACCTTTTTGATGCATTTTTAGGCCAAAATGAGGATAAAGTGAGCAAAATGAAGTGTAAAGTATGTTTATTAAGTCATATTTGGATTTAGGCTAAATCAAGATGGTCACCAAAAATTATACCCAACAATCTCTATTGTGTACTTCCCCTAACCAAGGAAGATCTCACCTAACCTATGCCATGCCCCTAACCCCAAGTAATGCATCAACTAAATTTCCTTCATCTTGAACTTTGTGGCCAAGTATGCCTTGCATCCTACTATGAGCCTATCTAACCCTGTGAGAAACAAGTCCTCCACATACAATACCAAGATAAGTGGATCATCTCCAAAAAGTATGATGTACAAGTTGGGATCCACCTTGCTCTTGGTGAAACTCATGCTCAGTAAATACATATCTATCCTAGAGTACCACACCTTGGATTCCTGATTGAGTCCATATAAGGCCTTCTTCATTCTTTACATATCAAACTCCATACCATGTACATCAAAGCCCTAAGGCTTGCTCTGTATACACCTCCTCCTCAATCACCCCATTGAGGAATGTTGTCCTAGCATCCTTCTAATATATCATCCACCACATAACATAAGAAATAGATAAAACGAACTCTAATGGAAGTATATATAGCAACTGGAAAAAATGGCTCCTCATAGTCCACTCCCTCTTTCTAGGAGAAACCTCTCGCCACAAACCTTGTATTCGACTTCTCTATGTTGTCATCTGCAACATGATTGATCCTGAAGACCCATCTAGAACTCACAATTGGCTTTCCCTAAAGTCTTGTCATAATATCCCAAACATCATTCCTCATAATGGAGTTATACTCCTCAATCATGGCATCCCTGAAAACTTGTTGGTCTTCTGCCTCCTAAAAACCGGTAGGCCTAGAATCAATAATGTTGCTCATAAGTTGCATGTAATTTGGAAGTTTCCTCAAAGCTCTGCTCACCCTAAATGCACTCCTAGGAGCCTCCACATGCTCCTAAGAATTCATCCCTAAATGTCTACTCAAACCATCAAGGTCTCCTGATAGAATTAGTAGGATATGTTGTTAACTCCTCCACCTCACCTAAAGTCTGACTCCTTGAACTAGAAGTAGTTAATGAATGTGACTCGTCCTTTGAAGCATCTTGCTTGTCCTCTGGCACAAGAAGTGGCTTATGAGACTTATTGAGACTTACTAGATGATAAGTACTCCTTGAACCTCACATCAATGCTGACAATTATCTTCCTATGTGCTAGAATGGAAATCATATATGTTTTCAAAGTCTCACTGTATCCCACAAATATGGCCCTTCTCTCTTGAGGGATACAAATTTGTCCTCTTATCTACAGGAACATGGATATACATCAGAAAACCAAAGAGGAAAAGGTGCCCTGTCTTTGGCTTAACCCCGATGAATGCTTCCTTAGGAGTCTTTTCCCCCAAGATCCTCTGAGGACTTCTATTCTAAACATATATTATCATGTTGCATGCTTCTTCCCAAAGAAACATAGGCAAATCCTAGTCATGAATCATCACCTTGGTAGCTCCTATAATGGATCGATTTTTTCTCAGGATTGTATGAGACTATCATCTCCCTCTTGATCCCTTCCTCCTTACATAAATCCTTGAAGTCATTGGAGGTGTACTCTCCTGCATTGTTTTAACTCAAGACCTTGATCCTTCTCTCTAACTAGTTCATCACTTGAGCCTTGAACTCCCTAACCCAGCTGAAGACCTCATCCTTGATGTTAATAAAGAATATACAAGTTTTCCTGGAAAAGTCATCTATGAATGTGACATAATAGAGAGACCCATGTACAGATCCCACTCACATTGGTCCACATACATCTGAATGAACAAGATCGAAGGCCCCCCTGGAACTGCTCTCACTTCTTGGGAAAGTAGCCTTGGCATTCTCATCGAGTGCACACCTACTGCACATGTCAGGCTACTCAATGTTGAACTCTAGGAGACCAATTACAATCTCCCTCATAATCAATAATGCCTTATAGTGCAAGTGTCTCATCCTCCTATGTCATACCTCATACAAGTTGTCACTACTATGTACCAAGGCCTATATTGGCATCCCATACAACCTATAAATATTTCCCTCTATAATCCTAATGACTCATGTTGAGACAATACTAGCTCCCTCTAGGATATGAGTACTTGTCCCTTCTAAGACAACACAACAAATCCTCTATCCTCCATCGTTGAGTTTGAGAGCATTTTTTTCTTCAACCCTAACGCATATAAAATTCCCTCAGCCTCAGGTGACTCTCCACACTCAAGTTGGAACATGATGGTCCCAACACCCCATAGTGCATACTTGGAATCGTTACCAAGCTCCACATTTAGATCTCAATATTCCTCTGCAAACTACTAAAAATCTCGTGTTGTTGTCATGTGGCGTGATGGACCACTACCTAGATATCATGCACTCCAAGTGATGGTGTTGGTAGACAAACAGGATACCAACAAGAAGTCTTCCTCAAATTTGGCCACAAACTCATCAACCTTTGATGATGTTGTTGTTTGGTGTGACTTCCCTTTCCCCTTTCTCTTTGTACATTGTGATGAATAGTGCCCATTCTTGTGAAAAATGAAGAAATTTATTTTACTAAGGCCTTTTTCCTAGTTGTGATGTTGACCCTTCACTTTTGACCTATTTGGTAGAACCATTTCCTTTTCCTTTCCTGGCTTAACCCACTAAAGTCAAGGTCTCCTCCCCACCTCCTTGCCTACTAGCCTTAGACTCATCCTAAGCCTCTTCCCAGATGCAATCATCGCAAAGCTTGTCCCAATTGCAAAGGTGCTCTTGAGCACAAATCCTCTTGACAAATAGTTCCCAAGACTTGGCAAACCCATTCAATGCCATGTTTACTAGTTCTGGCTCCTCCATATTTTCTTCAATTGTTGCAAACTAATCACACACTTAGGTGATCTTCATGAAGTAGTTTGTCATATTTTTCAATCTTGACATCTGGATGGATCTTAATTTATTTTTTAAGATCATATTGTGGTTCACATTATCGCTCTAGAACAAATCCACTAGAGCTTTGAACATTCCCTTTGTTGTATTCTTTTCTACAAAGTGAGGGATCAAATGGTCCTTCACGACATCCATGATGACTCTCTAGGCTTTAATATCCTTTTTCTCATGGGTTGCCAAAAGTATTGCATCTGTTGGTAGTTGAATATCCTAATCAAAAATTTCCCAAGCATCATTCTCCAACAACAAGGTAACCCTTGCTTTCCAAGGTAAGAAGTTAGAAACTCCATCCAACCTATACTCAAATCTGAGACCAGTAGCTACAATTTCTAGATTTGAACAAATAAAACCCATGTATGCTAAAACCCTCTAGCACCCACAAGAAATTACTATTTTTTTATGTTATGCACGTTCATAAGTTGGCCTCATCTTCAGAGCAGTTGTGATACCATGTTCAATTTTCTAACTCTGATAAATTATAAATTATTTCCTAGAAAAAATTCCTAGTTGATTTTAATTTAAATTTCAACTTGTTGAACAAAATGTACTACTGGGATTTTAACTGGTAAATAACAAATTTAATTTTCAGCATAAACAAATATTTGAACAAACAATTACATTACTCAAAACACATAAAACTTTCCCTTCAAAATTCAACTTTTCATTCATAAATTTTTCCAAGCTTTATAAAGGCTTTCCCACCCTGAGAAAAGCTTGCCACTAAGAAAATACATGCTACAACAACATTTAGAAATTTTATGAATAAATGTGTGCACCTGTAGAGTTATACAACTCTCTGAGATACTGAGAAAATCCAAATTTGCAAACTGTCCCTGCACTTTGGTGTATGATTGCATGTGCCATGCATTGTACATGTCATATTTGCACATGCACCCTGCTATTAGGTTCTACTACACATGTGGGTTGGATCTATTGCAGAAACTCAGTCCTTGATTTTCTGCTGTTAGTTTTCCTCACTGCAAATCCTCTTGTTGTTTTTCTCCTGCAAATTTGCACACTTGAGTGAATTTCCTTTTCCACCATATCACTGAGATTCTCACTCATCTCACTATGGATTGTGCTCAATAATGTTCCTTCTTCCTTTGCCCATCCTTCTTTTTACAAGTTTAAGTTGTTAAATGCACATGAAAGGTAAATCATGAGACGCATTTCATTTACAAATTTACATATTAATACACATTGTCCTGGCCCTTGGTTTTCATCTTCCAAGAGGTCTCTTGTACTTCAATGATTGTTGGAATTTGTCCACATCAACCCTAACAGGTTAGGTGTCCAACATTCCCCACCTTAATCTGAAGGGGTGCATATGAGTCCAAGAAGAGAGTTGAAATACAAAAGTGCATGGTAGCCACTGGTTGGATGTGGTCTCTGAAATGGTGATTTAAGGAAGACCACAAACCAAATGAGGTAGAAGAACCTGAAATTTATACAAGTGGTGCTTAAAGGCTAACCACCAACTCTGAAACTTGGCTCAAAGTAGTTCTTGGAACAATTCCAAATATGGCTAGAAGTTGAAGTCATTTGTGAAATCGAAGTGCTCCCTGATTATGGTTTAAGGATAACCACAAACTAATGATTGTTGAGATTTTGTATAGTTGGTGTAGCATCGGGTGTGCTCTAGCCCTGAAATTTTGTGGAGGGGCTAGGACACACTTGAACTCAAAAACCTAGAAAGTGTTTTGTGAAATTCTAGCTGGTGTTCAAGTTATTCAAATAATTAATATTTTAATGGATTTCCTAAGTTTAAACTTAGGAAAATTAAATAATTAAAGTGAATTAATTAACTCATGTGCTGAAATGTTCTAAAAGGCACAGATCAAGTAGTATTTTAATCTCAGTCGTTGATGAATGTTTTAATCTCGATCGTTGAAGGGTTCAACGAAAAAGTATAAGAGAAAGGCTTGAGGGTCAGTTGGAGACAAACACAGAGGAAGAGCTGAGAGAATAGTTCTGGAATTCTAGGGCAAGGTTTGCTAAGAACTTTCAGAAGATTTTTTCTGCAGCAAGGGGTAGGATTGGCTTAGGGGATGATCTGATCCCGGAGCCAAGAGTCAGTAAGAGGCAAAGGAGCAGCAAGGACAACGCGGAGGAGCAGAGAGCAGCAGCTGCGCAGCCGCTACGCAGGACAACGCTGCAGCTCCAAAGGGTTTCAAAACTACGCAAAAGGTCTCCAGGGCCAGCATAAGGCCTGTGTCACCCTCTCTGGGCTTACGCAGTCCCTCTCTGGGTAGCACAATGGCCCTTGGAGCCTAGCAGGGCTAACGCTGGGGCTTTAGGGGCAGCGTTGGGGTTTCTAAGGCCAAATCTAGGCTGAGTCTTGTAAATCTTGTTTGAGAGTGTGGATCAGTCAAATATTTGGTCCTAGAACATCAGGTTAGCTACAGATTTCTTTTATTCTATGCCGGGTTTTCCAAATCTTGAACCCAAATTTACTGTACTCAAAATCTACTTAATAAAATAAACCCTCATATCTGTTGCACCGGTTTTCCCTTTTTTGGGTTTTTCCAGGGACTTATGTCCAAAAATCCATGTGTCACTTTGATTGAATGAGCGTAGTATTTAGTAAATGATCTGCATGTGTATATTGTAGTTGTGTTTATTTCAGTATTTTCTGAATCTAATTTCTGAAGATAACTTGTATAATTTAAATCAAGTAGGAGAAGTAAACCATGATACTGCAGTAGAATTTTCGCATGGTATCAGAGAGATAGCAGATCAAGTTGAATCTCCAGCAATCATTTGAAGAATATTTTTTCTGCAAAGTAGCATCAGAAGTAGCAGAGATCCGAAAGGGAAGCTTGACAGCAGGAGGACGCAGATCCAGGAAGGGACAACATTGCATATTCAGAACTACGCAAAGGGTCTCCAGGGCTAGCGTAAGGACTACGTCACCCAGTCTGGGGTTACGCAGTCCACTTCTGAGCAGCGTTGAGGCTACACTAGGCCAATTAGAGAGACGCAATCCAATATTCCTTCTGTTGCAGAAAATCCTGCCAAGATCCGGAATGAGTGCTTCAGATCTTCAACAGTGCTGGTGTGGTGAAGATTATGTCAGTGTAGAATTGTGCCTAGCTAAGTCATCAAAGGCGGGAGGAAGAAAATTACTCAGCAGATCTGAGCCAAACAGATCTAAGATTCGATCAGAAGAGTGATTGAGAGTTATGTCCGATATTGTTTGGGTGGAAGATTTCCAGGAGGGAAATCGGTTTTCATAAGAAGCAACTACCAGAGGGCTTTTAGTCACTAAGAAACCCAGATCCAGAGTTTCTGTAGCTACATAAAGAAGGAAGAAGTATTTTTTCTTTAACAGAGATAGATGGCTTCTCATGGGCTAAGAGACCAGGACAGGTTGGACAGTGTGTCCAACTTTGTCATCTGGAGTGCAAGGATCCTATCAGTCCTAGATGAGTACGACATCAAGAACCATGCAACGAGTGTTCTAGTTGTGCCTGCAGATCTTGATCGTCTAAATTAATTTAAGGAGAATCAAGCGAGGACTAAGCGTTTCATCATGGACAGGGTGAAGGATCACGTTGTTCCACATATTGTTGAAAAGAACACAGCAAATGACATGTGGGTTACTCTAGAAGCAATGTATCAAGGAAGCTTCGTCCAATGGAAAATGCTCTTAGAGAATCAGATGAGGCTTTTCCAGATGCAGAAGGTTGAGGAAATAGATCCTTTCCTTTTCCGACATCAGACCATCCGAGACCAACTGGTTGGCATGGGTGCAACTCCAAACGAAGGGCTCTTAGTGAGGACTGCCCTGAATGCAGTCTTCGAGGAATGGGAAACATTTGTTCAAAGTATACTGGGCAGAGCAGCGTTACCATCCTGGGTAGACATGTGGGCTATCCTCCGCCAAGAAGAGATCAGGAGGATCATCAAGAAGCAGAATATCAATAGTGGGAGAGTCAGAGTGAAGAAAGAGGAGGAAGATGATGCAGCCCTTGCATCAAAGGAAAGAAAACGACAAGGGAAGAAGAAGAGTGACCTTTCCAAGGTCCGGTGCTTTAACTGTGGCAAACTTGGACACTTCGTCAGCACTTGTCCTAAGAAGAAGGACAAAGAATCTTCTTATTCCAAGGTTGCAACAACGAAGGATGATAGTTCTGATGATGATGTAGCCATGAGTGCTCATATGCCTCAAGAGAAGAGGTGGGGTGACATGGATATGTAGAGCATCTACAGACAATGGTGGGATCCTTGACTCAGTCCTACTCTTGGATCACATACGAGCTACAGGAGCCTTAAGACGGTAGTGGGATGGGCCGGGAGATGGCTGCAGAAGATCATAATGAAGTAGAAGGGAGAGTTGAAGAGCTGAAGAGGGAGAAGTGTAATGCAGAGGCATCATCGCAAAGGGGCTGATGGGACTTCAGCAGCGTAGAGAGTTTGTGCTCACGCAGTGCAGTGTTCCAGCATAACAGCGGCTTCAAGGGGACATCGTAAATTAGCATCCAGGGAGCTTCAGTGATAGATGCAGCTTGACTTATCTGTTAAACTGTTGGGCAAGAGTCCTTCAGTTGCTTACTTCTCGACAATTGAGTTTCAGTGCAACAGTTAGTAGTGGCAGTGCTATGGGCAACATGATGCAGCAAGTTAAGAGGGAGCTGCAGTACAGATGTGGCAATGCCAGTGGTAGTGGCATGGGCAGCAGTATAGAAAGTAGCAATGCAATGGATGGAAGGTAGCAGGCCAAGCATCAGTAGCACAGAATCCAACTTCAAGTTCTTGTAGTGCATGGTGTGGATGCATTGCTAGAGCACACTTCGTGCTCAGAGGGAGTGTTGAAATTTTTTATAGTTGGTGTAGCATCGGGTGTGCTCTAGCCCTAAAATTTTGTGGAGGGGCTAGGACACACTTGAACTCCAAAACCCAGAAAGTGTTTTGTGAAATTTCAGTTGGTGTTCAAGTTATTCCAATAATTAATTATTTTAATGGATATCCTAAGTCTAAACTTAGGAAAATTAAATAATTAAAGTGAATTAATTAACACATGTGCTGAAATTTTCTAAAATGCACGGATCAAGCAGTCTTTTAATCTCAATCGTTGATGAATGTTTTAATCTCGGCCGTTGAAGGGTTCAACGAAAAAGTATAAGGGAAAGGCTTGAGGGTCAGTTGGAGACAGACACAGAGGCAGCGCTGAGAGAACAGATCTGGAATTCTAAGGCAGGGTTTGCTAAGAATTTCTAGAAGATTTTTTCTGCAGCGAGGGGTAGTATTGGCTGAGGGGATGATCTGATCCCAGAGCCAAGATTCAATAAGAGGCATAGGAGCAACAAACAAGGACAGCACAGAGGAGCAGAGAGTAGCAACTACGCAGCAGTTGCGTAGCCGCTACGCAGCAGTTGCGTAGCCGCTACGCAGCAGTTGCGTAGCCGCTACGCAGGACAGCGCTGCAGCTCCATAGGGTTTTGGAATTACGCAGAGGGTCTTCAGGGCCAACGTAAGGCCTATGTCACCCTCTCTGGGGTTACGCAGTTCCTCTCTGGGCAGCGCAATGGCACTCAGATCCTAGCAGGGCTGACGTTGGGGCTTCAGGGGCAGCGCTAGGGTTTCTAGGGCCAAACCCGGGCTAAGTCTTGTAAATCTCGTTTGAGGGTGTGGATCAGTCAGATATTTGGTCCTAGAACATCAGGTTAGTTGCATATATCTTTTATTCTCTATCAAGTTTTCCAGATCTGGAACCCAGACTTACTGTACTCAGAATCTACTTAATAAAATAAACCCTCATATCTGCTGCACCAGTTTTCCCGTTTTTGGGTTTTTCTAGGGACTTATGTCCAAAAATCCATGTGTCACTTTGATTGAATGAGCGTAGTATTCAGTAAACTATCTACATTTGTAGACTATAGTTGTGTTTACTTTGGTATTTTCTAAATCTAATTTTTGAAGATAACTTTTATAATTTAAATCAAGTAGGAGAAGTAAACCATGATATTGCAGTAGAATTTTCACAATGACATGGGTAGAAAAAACTTGAGTCCTCTGCAGATGGTGGTTTTAAGGTTGGCCACCAACCAAATCATGCTCATGGAACATGAATTTGTCTATGGCTCCAACTCTGAATTTTGCTATGGTTCACTCTGGCTCTAGGCTCTAGCAGCTAGCTCTGGTTCAAGTTATCACTCAGACCTGCTTGATATTTCTTTGAAGCTAGTAGTTGATCATTAATTCCCCTCTGTCAGATACAAGTTCAAGAGATGAAGATATATCCACTACAAGACGTGTCAATACTTGAGACAGAACTCTAAGGTATGACCGATATATCTTCTTAATTGTTGAATACCATTGCAAAGAAGTGATCCATCCAAGGTGAATCTTCGTTCTTGCAGGAAGCTTGGTTCTAGAACATCTATCTGAATGACACCTATGCTTCCACAATGCTCACAAGGCTTAAGATCAAAACATTGATCTTTCACATGGTCAACTCGATCACAATCTAACAATTTGAAGTGGCTATGGAAGAGGAGCAAGATGTCGAGCATGTGAACATGAATGGTCTTGAAGGAACCCATCACTCTAAAACTAGATTGGTTTGGAGTACTCTAAAATGTGAAAGGACGCATCGTTTTCATATCCAAGACTAGTGATGTTCTTGTTATTGATAAGTTCTTCCCAGGGTCTAATGATGAGTTTAGGAAGTGCAAGTGGAATCTTTGCATCTCCATGTAAATTTGCTCCTAAAGTGGCCTCATTAATATGATCAAGTGCTAGCTGCTAATGGGAATTAACCTCAACCTCAAAAAGGGAGTTATTCTGAACATACACCAGTTCAAAATGTTGATTCCTTTGTTGTAGTTCATCTCGTTGGAGCTGAGATTCAAACTAGAGAAACCCAATTTTCTCATATGCATCTTGTAAACGATCTTTAATATTAGTGAGAAAGGCCTTGTTGAGTTTGACTACATCATGAACAGTAGTGTATCAAGGTCTTCAATAACTTTAATACCATATTAATTATGCCCATTTTCTTAATAACTCAAGCTAAGCAAATGGAGAGTGTCTTCTTCCCAAAAATCTACCTGTTTACAATGCAAATTCAACTTGATTTCAAAAAAGTACAAGTGAAAACAAAAAACAAAAAACAAAAAAAAACTAACTCTAAGTTACCACTATTTGGAAGTTGAGTTAGCTTTCAGGATCGACTGTGCTAATCCTTCAAGTCCTCTTCTACCGTATGTGTTGTCAAAGATTGATTTGCTAGTATGCACACCAAATGGACTATAACAGCAACACTACAGATTTTTGGATAATGCTACTCAAACTCTTGGCCAAAAGAGACTTTGTTTTACAGATGATGCTTCAAACCTGTGCTAGAAAGTTGAAATAGTTGAAACAATACCTGAGCAGTAGGCAAAAGTTTAAAAATCAAAATCAAATTGAACTTCTCAAGAAGATATGGGGAGGCACATAATTAACCCTCCATCTGCAGTAGATTCAAACCAGCATAAGAATTGACTCCTCAATAGGAAACAGCCTCTTCATTTCATGGGCTAGTTCAGCAAAAGAAGCACGATGGGTTCATTCGCACCACTGTATTTCTATCTAGTGCTTCCCTCCTTTTTAACAACATGCGAACTAGCATCCATATCAACATTTCTTTGGTAGCTTAGGACCAGCGCTCACGGAGTCCACCTTCACCTGGCGCATCTAATTTCCATCTTTTTAACACTTACAACACCTTCTTTGCCTATAATGGAATCCTTTGATGAGTCACTGTCACAGATATTCTTTCATCTGTCGAAGCCCGTCCCGAGATCAAAACCCTCTGCAATAAAGCCGACACTCATAGCCTCAAAAATTATATAATTGACAAGTTTAATGAGTTTGAAATCCCTCCGAATGAATTACTCAAAGTGCGACTTGCCTCAAATAAAGGAGAGGATGCCCCGGTTCGAATCCCACTCCAGCATTTAAATCCGTCAGAGCCTGTTCTGCCTCGTCGGGCCCTTCAATCCCCGACAAACACTCCAAACACTCCTTCAACCCGAATCACATGACGAGGGTTCAGGCTCAACATTAGCTTCAACGTCCTACGAAAAGCCTTTCAGGACAACCACCTCACAGTGGGGAGTACCTAGGCCATGGCAATCGAATACACCCCACTGTAAGAATCCTGAAGCAGGGGCTTCGAATTTAGAAGACGAAAGAGAAATAGTCCTCGAAAACAATGTCGTTGCCTACTAGGTACTGAGAGCACCATTCGAGTTCCAATACAGTTACACGGAGACTCAAGGTAAAACCCTTGCACTTCGAGAAGCAACTTTCGTTCCGTTTGGCCCACGGACCATGCCGACCAAGCAAGAAGAGAATAAGAGTAAGAATTTGATAGCTTTAAGCTGCCTATGCTGAATAAGAGAGAATATGCTCAACACATACGTAGAGAGTAACAGTGTAACGCCTAGGCAGAGATTTGACAGGCCCAGCTCTGAGATGCGCAGAAAGATAGCAAAGAATCAGGGGCAGAATGGCAAGTCTGAAATGCATAATAGCACGCAGAAAAAGGGAACGGTGAGGGTACCCAGATTTGGTCACAAAACTAGTGGCTCAATGGCCAAAACTAGTGGGCTCAAACTATTAAGTGAGGAAGGTATACCACTGCTCTCATACCCATGTTAAATTCACGTGAATAGAAAACAGATTTAGGTAAATCCTGAGATGCATTTCATTTACAAAAGGTTAAATATTAATACACATTGTGTTAATTCTTGGTTTTCATCTTTCAAAAGGTTTCTTGGACTTCAATTATTGTTGGAATTCCTCACCAACTCTAATTAATTAGGTGTCCAACATGACTTATGACTAAATCAATAATGTTAGATCTAAGACTTTTGTGATCCATAATTTAGATAAAATTCTTTGGGATTAATCACATCAATAGTATCTGGTAAACTCTAAACGTCGACGAGATAATAATGATGTGATTAATCCGAAAGTCATTTATCTAAATCAACAATCTTAATCTCCAAAATAATTGATGATTTTGATTAAATTTCAACTTGATGTGATTGATGATTGATAATTGAGATTAAATTTCAACTTGACTTGAGATCAACAGTTTTGATTTGTCTAGTTCTCTAATGCAAATAACCTTTGCATATAAGTAGGTTAAATTCATTTTTCTCATAAAAAGAAATTAATTTAAATAATAAACTAATCACTAAGGTTGAAAAGTAGTTAGGTGATTTCCACTTGCCTTGACACTTGAGCCTGTGCAGAAGTACCTGCCTGTTTGAGCTACAAACATCAGCGTATCCTAGTAACATGCACTACCTGTGATTATGCTAGTAGAAAGGCAAGAGACTAGTGAGAAGTACTTTACAAACTTCACAGCAAACTCATCCAACTAACTTTCTCTTGATGTTGTTGCTTGTTGCAATTTTCCCTTGCCCTTCTTCTCCTTTAAAACTAAGATACATAATGTCCATTCTTGTGGCAATGAAGCACTTGATCTTGCTCAAGTCGTTCTTCTTTCGCATTTGGTGTCTGACTTGGCTGTGACCTTAAAATTGGATGATTGGATATTTGTGAGGTTTGCCCATCACTTTTACCCTTCTTGTCGGAACCCTTCCCCTTGCCATTGACAATGGCTAGGTCCTCATCTCCTCCTTGTCTACTAGCTTTGGACTCCTACCAAGTTTTTTCATAGATATAATCATCTCAAAGCTTCTCAAAAGAGGCAAGTTTCTCCTGAGCACAGATATCCACAAATGGTTCCCAAGGCTTTGAGAAACCATTAAATGTCGTATTAACTAGTTCTACATCGTGCACCTTCTCCCCTACTACAACAAGATGATCACATATCTATGTGATCCTCATGAGGTAGCTGGTAACATTATCAAATATGGACAAGTACAAGGATCTGAGATTATTACTCAATATCATTTTCCTATTCATGTTATCAATTAGAGTTGTAAGCCTCTCTCTATCCAATTGTTTCTCAAACAAATGGGGAATCAAATGATCCTTCAATACACCCACTAGGCTTTAATATCCTTCTTCTCATGAGTTGCTAACTACTGCATATCTATCGATGAAGGAATTCCCTTGTCAACTATTTCCCAAAGGGCATTTCCCTTCAAAAGCAAATTAACCCTTGCTTTCGAGGAAAAGAAGTTTGATGTCCCATCCAATATATATTCAAACCTAAGACTTGTGATTTCTCGGTGATTGGGTGGAGAAAGACTCCCATTCAAGTGTGTCTGGTTCAAGGAAGAGTGCAAGGAGTAGCATGGGAGGCAAATCCAGATCGGACAGCGAGATCGAAGAACATATTTGGAGAGGGATTTGATCAGTTGGGATAACTCAAACCTAAGACCTCCATATGAATCCAAACCATTTATTCATAGATAAGAAAAAATTCTCATTTATATAGCATGTAAGGGTACAAATAACCAAGATAGCATCAAGTGCAATCCATTACTGAATAGAAAATACATCAAAAAATAGGCCCTAGATGTCCTTTAGCATCCAAAAAGAATCATACTACAATAAATACCTACATATCAAAATCATTGCCTATATTTGGATCTTCGCCATCAATATCACCCTCTAAGCATTAAAATAAGATAGAAAAAGCTTAACATGTCAACTTAATATTTTGTTCAAGTGGTGGGCACATTTCTAGTAGGGTCATGATAGAGGAGTTCAACAATCAATGCCACTAACATCAAGTTACACAGGGGGCTTAGGGATCTTGATTAAATGCTAGTTCCATACACATGTACATGAAAAATCCAATGGACACGTTCCAAGTCCCCAATCCTGAAATCTTGAAGAAAAAAAATTGTTAAGTCGTATTAGATTTTGAGTGAGATCTAGAATTCTACTTTCTCCATATGAAATTAAATGAGGTCAGAACTAGTGTCAAAAATTCTAAGTCAATTAATGATAATGTTAAAAAATTAAGTGAAAGTTTCACTTTTACTTTAAGAATTTAACATTACCATTAATGGCATAGCATTAGTAGCGTAATATGGTCAAATATTAGGCTTCCAGCTCATAAATTATTGCTTTAAAAATAAAAAATAAAAAAAATTTTCAAAGGGTCCTTGGTAGCATTGTACAAAATGGACCAGTTCAATACCGAACCGGCCTTTTCTAGTCTATGACACCAGTTCGAACCAATTTTACCTCCAAAACAATCAGACCAACCAGTTCAGTTTGATCCAGTCCGATTGTGATAACATTGATTGAGACCAACAATTGAGATTCATCCAATTCACTAATGCAAATAACCTTTGCATTTCATTTAACTCACTTTATCTTATAAAAGTCAATTACTTTAATTATTAAAGTGATTGCTAAGGTTAAGAGGCAATTAGATGGCTTCCACATGCCTAGACATTTAAACATGTGCAGAAGTACCTACTCAAGCTACAAGCATCAACAAAATTCGAATTGATCAAGGAACAAAAAGGTTAAGCCAGCTAAATGCAAGTTTGCAAGTTGCTATTACATCGTAATGTTATGCTAACTACCGAAACATTTGCTAAGAGGACGCCTCAGAGAGCTAAGATCACATAAGCATAGTAAAAGTGTCAATTACAAATCAAGAATCAGTTACAAGCATGGTTATAAGACAAGTAGTTACAACTATTTGTATTGGTGTCACCTATATCATAGATAGGTTGTCAAACCCAAAACAACCAAATTGATGCCTTTTTCCATTGGTGAGTCTAACCAAACCACAAATGTTCAAAAATATAGTAATAGAGAAGAAAAATTGGTCACTAGAATGACATGTATACCTATAAAATGTCAAATACTCAATTTATGACCTAAAGTTTCATGTATGAAAGTCATCAACTATGACAAAACCAAATGATTGTTGAAGATTGTAACTAGGTCTGGTCTTCATAAATTATATTTATTGTACTTATCAAAAGAATTAAAGAAAAGAATATATATTATCATTTGAAATTTATTTTATTATTAAATTACTTATTAAAGTGTGGTTTTCATGCTTGGGTCATATTTAGATTAAGGTCCCCATTGTGGACTTCTAGGTTAGTCATTACGGATTTATATTGACCCATCTTCGGCTTTTGAATCATGTAATTAGGTTTAAATTTGAGTAAAAAATGGCTTAGAGTACCTCCACATCAAGTCGGCCTTAAAGAGATCAAGACAGCCTCAAAGGGACCAATTCGACCTCACTTGAAGCCTATAAAAGCAAGGAGATCAAATTCATTTGGAGCATCACTTCTCCAGCCAGTTCGATATCTAACATTTCATAGGAAAAAATTGTGAAGTGGAAGAAGGAAGTTGAAAGGAGTGCGAGTTGGGTCTAGAAGATAAAGGAAGAAAAATTCGAAATTTTGGTGGTGGAATATCTGCATTTCGTTCCCTCTCTTGGGAGATTGAAGTCTTTTAGTATTTGCTGTTATTGGTGTTGCTGGAACTGCTTTCTAGTCAAAGTTGTTGGAGGACAAGTTGTTGTTGATGCTAGGTCGGAGATCTGGAAACCTAACTTGGTGTGGAGGGAAGGTTTGGCTTATGTCTAGGGTGAAGAGTCTCAAAGAATACTACTGAAAGGAAGAATTATCTTGACTGGGTTTTTCCCTCGAGGGGTGTTTTCCCCTGGAATAGTGCCTACATCTTGTGTCTCTTGTTTTCTAATCTTCATACACACATAATATGGTAATTGCTTGATGAAAGATAAGATAATAAAGAAATAAAAGAAGCCAATGCACTTACAAGTAATTATCAAGATCGGAGAATCAAACCTAATATAATTACTTTGATTCTTCAACATGGTATCAGAGCTAAGGTCAAGAAGAATTGAAGATCACTTTGTTGGCATGGATTCTTCTTCTTTGATGAACTACATAAGAATGGGTATCAACATTTTTGGAAACTCGATCAAAAGGTCATCCATTAATTATTCACCAAAGTCAAAATTCAAGGATTTTTGGTTGCTCTTACAGGATCTCTTCATGATGACAATGCATGGATCATTGATAATGGAGCATCAAGACACATGACAGGAGAAAGTAAACTATTTCATACACTATCAAGGGAACCATCTTCTCATGCAGTGGAATTAGGTAACAACAAAAGCCATGTTCTGAAAGGCATGGGATCAACATCGTTGGAATTGGAAAGTGGATCGAAGTTGCGCCTCAACAACATACTATATGTTCCAAGTTTGAAAAAGAATTTGTTTTCCATTTCTTATTTAGAAGATAAAGGTGAAAGAATTAATTTTGTTGATGGAAAAGTATTAGTTTGGGGAAAATATTCTAGCATTGACAAAGCTAGAGTTATTGGATTTCTTGAAGGAAGTTTGTATAGGGTTACTACTCCATCTCCTCAAGCTTTAGCTCATATGGAAATTAGTCATATTGAGCAGCATATGAGGTATGGTCATCTACACTACAGGCTTATTCCCACTCTTAACCAATTGGTTAATGGAAATCCCAATATAAAGGAATACCATGAAGGTGTGTGCAAGGGATGATCTTTGGGAAATCATACAAGAAATCCATTTCCAAATAGTGAATCTAGGTCCAAAAAATTTCTGGATCTTATTCACTCTTATGTGTGTGGGTCCATGTCTGAAAAATATCTTAGAGGTCATCTCTATTATGTGGCATTCATAGATGATCATTCTAGAAATACATGGATCTATCTTCTCAAGACAAAGGATGAAGTATTTGACAATTCAAGGAGTTTCGAGCTGAAGTAGAAAACCTCACCGAAAGAAAGATAAAGACTCTAAGATCCGACAATGGTTGGGAATATATTTCCGATGAATTGATTGCATATTGTAAGGAAACATGAATTAAGAGGGAGCTCGTTGTTCCCTACTATCCTTAACAAAATGGAGTTGCTAAAAGGAAGAATAGGTCTACTGAAGAAGGCATTAAGACAATGCTCCTTGACCAAGACCTACCAAAATTGTTATGTGGAGAAGCAGTCATGACAGTTGTGTATATTCAAAATATAAGTCCCCATATGAGTCTCAAGAATATAACTCCTGAAGAAGCATTTACAATAAAGAAGTCGAGCGTGGATCACCTCTGAATCTATGGAAGCCCTCCCTACATCCTATTGATTTTTGGGGTAGGATCAGATGTGCTTTAGCTCCGAAACTGTGGAGGGGCTTGAACACATGAGATCTCCAAGACCTAGAAATGGTTTGGAAAAATTCCACCCGGAGCTTAAGTTATTCAAATAATTGATTATTTTAATGGCGGGCCTAAGTCTAAACTTAGGGAAATTAAATAATTAAAGTGAATTAATTTAACATGTGGGTGAGAATGTTCTAAGTGACAAAGATAAAGTCTTTTCTAATCTTAGCCATCGATTAGAGATTAGATCACGATCATTGATTCATCAACAGGAAAATTATAAAGGAAAGGCTTGGGTTCAATTGGAGAACACACACAGCGAGTCTAAGAGACTGAATTCTTCTAACGGAGCAATGCTCGGACGAAGATCGTATCTGAGTGATTAAGAGAAGCAATGAGGGGGAGATGCAGTAATTGGTTGGAGGCCCAAGGGTACATAGTAGAGCAAGGGCAGCAGAAGTAGTAGAGGGACCAGTGCATCCACCAGGAGAGGTGATGCAAACCCCAGAGAGGGTGGCGTAGACCCACGCAGGGCTCACGCAGGGGCTATGCAGTGGCTCTGAGAGACAATCCAGAAATTGTTGGAGATTAGGGTTTCTCTTTCGGCAGGGCTGAAACTCGATTTCTGAGAGGCAGATTAGTGCATAGAAGGGGTGACACAAACCTCATCTAGACCCATGCAGGCCTACGCATCTACTTCGTAGAGGTTGCTGAGGCTTCACCAATTTATGATCTGGATCAATCGGGACTTGCAGAGTGAGGTAAAATTCACGATTTATTTCTATATGCAAAGGATTTCTCTGTTGGGGGAGATGGATTTTGGCACCCTAGATGTACTCAAAATACTGCAGCTTAATAATATAAACCCTCAGATATGTTGCATCAGTTTTCCCGCATTTGGGTTTTTCCGGGGACATTTGTCCAAAACATACATGTGTCCTTTGTTTGAATGCTTTACTTATTTTTCAGTACTATATATGTATAATTGTGTAGGCTGCATTGTTTTTGCATTAGTATTTTTACTGAATATTCAGAAAAATAACTTGTAATTTAATAAGACAAGTAGGAAATGCAAATCAAATTTCTACAGTAGGATTTATGTAACTTAGATTCGGAAATTTTCACATGGTATCAGAGCGTGTTGCAGATCAAGTAGATTTGAAGCCATTAGCAGAAGACAAAGTAAAGTTCCTGTAGGAAGGCAGTTGTCCTGGGTGACAGCGCAGATCTAGAAAGAGGCAAGGAAGGGTGACATAGTCACTAGAGGGGGTCACGTAGAGCCTGCGTCAACCAGCTAAGGTGACGTTGTAGCTACGCAGAGGCAGCGCAGTGATTTCTGGGCCAGCGTAGAGGTTTTGAGCCTCTGTCTTTCCGGTTGCTAAGGCTGGAAGAGCAGTTCAATTTTCTTCAGGATTTTTTGGTAGGGCATTGTTTCTACTAGTGCAAAACAGTGACTAGTGGGGCAGTGGAAAAGTAGAGGGAAACATTTCCTCAAAAGGCTTCTTAGCAAGAAGTGTAGATCCAGTGTTGATCAACAATAAAGAGTGATCAAAGAGGATTGATTCAACATCAATTGGCGAAAGGATTTCCTTGAAGGAAATAAAGATTTAGAGGAAGCTTGTTCCTTAGAGGTTTTCTAGCGCCAAAGAAACCCAGATCTGAGTTTTTTTTGGGTAGCAACAAACGAGGGAGAAGAGAACCAGTTTGACATTTTTGAGCAGAGATGGTCGCACATGGACTGAGGGATCAGGTTAGGTTGGATGGAGCATTCAACTTTGTCATCTGGAAGGCCAAGATCCTGTCATTTTTGGATGATAATCGACATCAAGGATCATGTATTGCATGCATTTGTTGTCCATGTTGATGTTGATGCTCTCAATAAGTATGAAGATGCTCAAGCGAAGGCAAAACACATGATCATGGACGGAGTCAAGGATCATGTGATCCCACATATTTCTGAGAAGAACATGACAAGGGGAATGTGGAATTCCTTGAACACGATGTACTAGGGAACCTTCGTCCAGTAGAGGATGTTGCTTGAGAATCAGTTGAGACTGTTTCAAATGAAAAAGTGCGAAGAAATTGACCACTTCCTTATCAGATTACGAGCGATCCGAGATCAGTTGGCTTCCGTAGAGGCTACACCAAATGATGGACTTATGGTTAGGATTTCCCTGAATGCAGTCACAGAAGACTGGGAAACATTTGTCCAAGGTATTTTGGGCAAAGAAGCTCTTCCAAACTAGGAGGATATGTGGGCAACACTTCAACAAGAAGAGATCAGAAGGTTGACCAAGGGCAGGAAGCAGCAATACGGGGATCAAGATCAAGAAGGAGGAAGAGGAATATGTGACTCTCGCATCTAAGGGATAGCATGGGCAGCAAAGAAGGAAGAAGAAGGACCTCTCAAAGGTCAAATGCTTCAGGTGTGTTGAATTGGGAAATTTCGCCACACAATGCCCTTAGAATAAGAAGGGAAAATAAGATTTTGATTCGAAGGTTGTTGCAGCAAAGGACGATGACGGGGATGACAATGATGTTTCCATGAGTGCTCATGTGCCTCGAGAGAAGAGGTGAGGTGACATTGATCTATATTTCTTTTGAATTGTAGTGAAAGGGCAGGATCCTTGAGGTGCCCAAACTCTTGGATCACATACGAGCTACGAGAGCCCTTAATGACAGTAGCAGGATGACTGGAGTCAGTTGGTGTGAGGAGGATGGAGAAACAATGGTAGAGCTAGGACGATGAAGGATGAAGCAGCAGAGAGCAGAGGCAGCAACAATGTAGCAGCAGCAGTGCAGTGGTTGATGGACTTCAACAGCGCAATGCAGAGCAGTGCTTATGCAGTGCAGAGCAGAAGCAGTGCAGAGCATCAGAGGGTCAATGCAAAATTAACAATAGAGGAAACTTCACCATCAATACTGACTTGTATGTCAAGTTTGTGGGTGGATTTTCAGTTGCTTAACTCTCAACAATTGAGTTTCAATGTAGCAGTTAGCAGTGGCAATGTTATGGGCAACATGATGCAGCATTTGAGAGGGAGTTGCAATATAGATGAGGCAGTGACAAGTGGCAGTGGCATGGGCAGCAGAACAAAAGGCAGCAGCGCAGTGGATGAGGGGTAGCATTCGAGCATCAGTAGCGCAGATGATCAATGTTGTGGATCAGGATAATGCTTCTGGCATTGAAGTATTTCTAGAGCACATTCCTCGCTAAGAGAGAGTCTTGATTTTTGGGGTAGCATCGGATGTGATCTAGCTCTGAAACTTTGTGGAGGGGCTAGAACACATGAGATCTCCAAGACCCAGAAATCCTTTGGAGAAATTCCACCTGGAGCTTAAGTTATTCAAATAATTAATTATTTTAATGGCGACCCTAAATATAAACTTAGGGAAATTAAATAATTAACGTGAATTAATTTAACATGTGGGTGAGAATGTTCTAAGTGACGAAGATCAAGTCTTTTCTAATATTAGCCATCGATTAGAGATTAGATCACGACCGTTGATTCATCAATAGGAAAAGTATAAAGGAAATGATTGGGGTCAGTTGGAAAACACACACAGTGAGTCTAAGAGATCAAATTCCTCTGACGGAGTAGTGCTCGGACAAAGATCAGATCTGAGTGATTTAGAGAAGTAGTGGGGCAGATGCAGTAATTGGTCGGAGGACCAATAGTGCATAGAAGAGAAAGGGAAGCAAAAGCAGAAGAGGGACCAGCACAACCACTGGGAGAGGTGACACGTACCCCAAAGAGGGTGATGCAGGCCCACGCAGTGGCTCCAAGAGATAGTCCAGAAGTTGTTGGAGATTAGGGTTTCTATGCCGGCAGGGCTGAAACCTAATTTCTAAGAGCCAGATCAGCGCAGAGAAGGGGTGACGCAGTCCTCATCTAGATCCATGCATGCCTACACATCTACAACGCAGAGGTTGGTGAGGCTTCACCAGTTTTTGATCTGGATCAACCGGGACTTGCAGAGTGAGGTAAAACTCACGATTTATTTATGTCTGCCAAGGATTTCTTTGTTGGGTGAGGCAGAATTTGGCCCCCTATATGTACTTAGAATATTGTTTCTTAATAATATAAACCCTCAGATATGTTGCATCGGTTTTCCCACATTGGGTTATTCTAGGGAAATTTGTCTGAAAAATACATGTGTCATTTGTTGGAATGATTTACTTATTTTTCAATACTTGATCTATATAATTATGTAGGATACAAAGTATTTGCACTAGTATTTTTATTGAATATTCATAAAAATAACTTGTAATTTAATAATACAAGTAGGCAATGCAAATCAAATTTCTGCAGTAGGATTTTTGTAACTTAGATTCAGAATTTTTCACACATCCATGTTCCAAAAGACAAGAGAAAGAAGCTAGACTCTTATAGCATCGAAGGAATATTTGTTAGATATAGCCTCTCCTCAGAGATGTCATGTTTGATGAGAGCCAAGCCTATAAGAAATCCAAAGATATTCCCATAGACTCCAATGATGAAGAATCTTCTATATTCAAAGAAGAAGAATCACACCATGAAAACCATACTACAAATGAAGAAGAAGAAGAAAGACCAAGTGAGCCTATTCATCCTATGATCATCCTAACCATAAGGAAAAGGCCAAATTGGTTAAAATCTACACTATAGGATGTTGAAGGACGTGAAGCTCCCATAGGAACCTTAAGGGAAAGTAAAAGACCGAAGAGATACGTTGGCTATGATGCATATATGACAAGGCTAATTCAAGTTGAATCATCTGCATTTGAATAGGTTGTTCAACAGGATGTCTGGAAGAAGGCGATGCAGGAAGAATACAAATCCATTATGAAGAATGGGGTTTGGGAAATTGTTTCTACACCTAGTGACAAATAATTTTTCATATCCAAATGAATCTAGAAAATCAAGCATGTTGTTGATGGAAGCATAGACAAGTACAAAGCAAGGTTTGTTACAAGGGGCTTCTCTCAAAAGGAAGGAATAGATTATGAAGAAACCTTTGCACCTACAGCAAGGTATACTAACATTATATCTTTGATTTCACTAACTGCTACAATGGGTTGGAATATCCATCAAGTGGATGTGAATACCTCATTTCTAAATGGTACCATTGATGAGGAAGTATACATCGAACAACCCAAAGGTTTCAAAGTAAATAGCATGGACTCTCACATCTGCAAACTCAATAAAGCCCTATATGGCTTGAAGCAAGCTCATAGGGCATGGTACGCATGAATGGATACATATATCCTAAGAAATGGGTTTGTGAAGGGTATTGTTGATCCAAATATCTACATCAAGGTTTTGAATAATGAGCCTGTCATTATTCTACTATATGTGGATGATCTATTCATCACTAGTTTGGAGCAAAGAATTGAAGAATGTAAGAAAATTTTGGCAGCCGAATTTGAGATAAAGGATATAGGATTCATGCATTACTACCTAGGTCTCAAAGTATGGAAAACACTTGGGGAGATATACTTGGGTCAAGGAAAGTACATCATCAAGATGTTGCAGAAATTTGTGATGATGGACTCCAAGCCCATGACTACTCCTATGATCACCAAAATCAAGAAGTTACAAGGTTCTCAATCAGTTCTCGTGGATCCTACCTCCTATCGGCAGATGGTGGGATCCCTAATGTATCTAGTAAACACTAGGCAAGATATATGCTATGCAGTAAACATGCTTAGTCAATTTCATTTGCAACCTCGTCATGACCACTGGATAGCTTCCAAACACATATTAATATATCTTTGTGGTATTATACATTAGTGCCTAAAATACAAGAGTGAGGAAGCCAATCTAATTGGCTTCTCATATTCTGACTAGGGTGGCACTGAGTCCGATGGAAGGAGTACTACTGGTGTATGCTTCAACCTGGGGTCTGTTATGGTTTCATGGATGATTAGAAAGTAATTTCATGTAGTAGTAAGTAGTGTTAAAGTTGAATATGTGGTTGCATGTGAAGTAGGAAAATAGGTTGTATGGTTAAGGAATTTGTTGACAGACTTGTTTGAGAGTTCTCTAAGTCCTGTTATAATCAACTCTGATAATCAAAGTTGCATCAAGATGTTTGGACATCTCGTATTTCATTCTAGGACGAAGCACATCAACAATAAGTTCCACTTCATTAGGAACTTGGTACAGTAGGGGATCGTAAAGTTGGAGTATGTCTCGAATGATGAACATGTAGCAAACACACTGATGAAGGCTCATCCTAACAAAAAGTTTGAATATTTAAGAGACAAGCTTGGTTTGGTAAGTATTGCTAATTGTATTGATGATAATGGTTTGGAAGAGATATGTTGAGGCTCTGTGAGTGAAGCATTGCCTTGAAATACATCGAGTCAGCACTTTATATTGATGTTTGGTAGGGAGAGTGGCATCATGTGGATGTGCACCTAGTTCCCTGGGTTGGTGGTTAGTAAGTAAGCCAGATGGTACTTATAGAGGCTGAAAGCTTTAGTCCACCTTAGTCCCAATTAGATAGATTGTCTTGGTCAAGAATCTAGTCCATGGCATTGCGGTGCCTAAATTTCTTCATAGTTTCACATAGTTTGAGATCTTCAATTTGTATATTATGAATACCTCCCTAGTTAATAGGGAGCGTTGAAGATTGTAACTAGGTTCGATCTTCATAAATTGTATTTATTGTGTTGTTGTAATTTGCAACAAGAAACAATGAAATTGGCATCCAGAAAAAAACATGGCAGCACACACACTAGTGTGGGACCACAGGTCACACAGTGATGGGTCCTAGCGATACATTAGTGTGCAAGCCAATTTGGAAATGTGTCTAATTTAATTTTCCCTTAATTAAATTGGACAATATAATCTTATCTCATAAACACTTGTAATAGTTAACTGAGTGTGATAGACTCAGTTAGCTCATGAATTTCGAGTTGAGGGTGGTTGGTGAGGCATGCAGAGTGATTCTATTAGTTTTTGAGTCCAAATTGTAGTTAGTGTATTAGTTTAATGCATGAGAAATCAATTAACTCAATTAAGTGAGTTAAAGTCAATCTAAATAGTTGTAACTCATTGTTGCACTAGTGAGAGGTCAAGTGAATTAAATCAGATTAATTCACATGTAGTGATTTTCCAAGTGGTTGATGATTTACTATTAATAGTTGCATGCATGTCAGTTTTGATGAAGACCCAGTTGAGACAGAGTTTGAAGGGAGGTTATCTATCAGTTTTATTTGTATCAAATTTCCCAGGTGCAATAATATACACCATAGGTTGCCCATGATACTTGCGCAGTCAAGGAAGGTTGAAATTCCTAAAGAATAGGGATTGCATTCCACAGGGATTGCGTGAGCAAGGAAGGCTGAGCAGAGGCTGAGAATTGGCTAAGTAATAGCCTGATTTTGTCTAGATCAGTGTGAGACAGTTAGTAGAGTGCATCAGACTCTTGTGAGAATAATGCATTGTAATTGTTTCATGATTCCTTGGTTCATTATACAATAGAGATAGAGGGGTTTTGAGCAGCAAGCTTTCCCCAAAAAAATATCTTGTGTTGTGGATTGATTTTCTTCTTTCTTTTACTTGGTGTCATTGTGAGATCGTGTTTAATTTCCGCAGAATTAATTGTAGAAGGATTCAGTATCTTGCTTTAGCATATTGCATGATCAAATTAGATCCATTGGTATACATATTGTTTTTATACTTTCTACATGTACTTATCAAAAGAATTTATATTATCATTTGACATTTATTTTGTTATTAAATGACTTATTAAAGCATGGGTTTCATGCTTGGGTCATATTTAGATTAAGGTCCCCATTGTGGACTTCTAGGTTAGTCATTACAGATTTATATTGACCCATCTTGGGCTTTTGAATCATGTAATTAGGTTTAAATTTGAGTAAAAAATGGTTTACAATACCTCCACACCAATTTGGCCTTAAGCAGATCAAGTCAACCTCAAAGGGACCAATTCGACCTCACCTGAAACCTATAAAAGAAAGGAGATCGAATTCATTTGGAGCATAATTTCTCAAGCCAATTCGATATCTACTACTGCATAGGAAAAAAGTGTGAAGTGGAAGAAGGAAGCTAAAAGGAGTGTGAGTTTGGTCTAGAAGATAGAGGAAGAAAAAATCAAAATTTTGGTAGTGGAATCTCCGCATTTTGTGCCCTTTCTTGGGAGATCAAATTCTTTTAGGATTTGTTGCTTCTTGAATTGTTGCCTAGTCAAAGTTGTTGGAGGACAAGTTGTTGTTGTTGCTAGGTCAAAGACCTGGAAGGCTGACTTGGCGTGGAGGGAAGGTTTGGTTATGTCTAGGGTGAATATTTTTAAAAAATACTATTGAAAGGAAGAATTATCTTGACTAGGTTTTCCCCTCGAGGGGAGTTTTTCCCTGGCATAGTGTCTACATCTTGTGTCTCTTGTTTTGTGATCTTCATACACAAATAATATGGTAACTACTTGATGAAAGATAAGATAATAAAAAAATAAAAGAAGCCAACACACTCACAAGTAATTATCAATATCGAAGAATCAAACCCTACTATAACTACTTTGATTCTTCAAAAATGATGTGAGCAGCAAGACACTTTTTGTTGGAAATAATGAGAGGGGGGTGAATCAATATTTACTTTCAATTGTTATCTTTACCTATTAGATCAATTATAATTAGAACACAAAATGAACAATAAGAATAAATATTTTTATTAATCATGAATAACGAGGAATTCAATCCTCTCCTTTACAATAAATCAAGTACAATATAGTGAAAGACTCCAACACTAGATGAAAACACCAATCTCCAATCCACCAGGCTCCACCTTGTATGTTTCCAAGCACCGGCTTGGAATTCACAAGGCTGCAACCTCTAGGGCTCCAACCCTTTCTTCCCAAAGCACCAACCTTGTCTCTATGAGGCTCCAACCTTTGGGGCTCCAACCCTATCTCTGGTACAGGCTCCAACTTAGTCTTCTTGAGGATTCATATCCTCTAGGGCTCCAACCCTATGCTTCAATTCTTCAAGATATGCTTAACGATTCTTCACGGCTCTCAAAGTATTTTGCAACGAGCCCTGACAATATATTCACCTTAAGCACTACCCTCAAACGATCTCCAAGGCACTTAGCTTATCAATGAACACTTTTGTCTTCTCATGAAGGTGTCTCCATAACTTTTCACAGTACCCAAACAAAAATTCAAGGTCACCTCATGATGGCTAATGCATCATGTTCTCCAATAATATCTCCAATACCAACTTCTACAAGCCTTCCAAATATCTTCAATAGACATCACTAAGCCTGCTCAAAGTGTTCACCAAACAATTCTTCAAGTGATTTACAATGTATTCAATGCTCCAGTTGTCTAGAATTAGTTGCTCCAAGGTATTTTCCAAGGTGTTATTCAAGATTCAAGGTGTTCTTCAATAGCATGTCTCAAGAAATATTCAATGTCTTCATTGAGGACAAGTCTACTCCAAAATAGAGGATATGTCTGCCCTTTCCAAGATTTAAGTTCTTCACAATAATTTTTTCATGGGCTAAAATTTCTCCTTTAGAAGGGTTGTGATGGCTACTTCAATATATCTACATCAACTTTTTCTTCAAGACTTTCAACCTTGTTTCAAGGAGTGCAAGAAGGGACTGCTCCAAATACAGATTCAAAAACTCCTCTACAATCTTCTCTCAAAAGGTCACTAGGCTGCTTCAACAGATGAAGTAGTTTATGACTCCAAAACTGCTTCTTATTACATCACTTCAGCACCCAAACTTTGTGAACACGGGTTTTAACTCAAGATTGTGCCTCAAAATCTAAGCCTTCCAACAAGTGATTCAGGCTACTATAACACAGGCATGTAGTATGGTTCGAACACCCACAGGTTTGAGGTACTTAAATGTGGTCTGAGCTCCACAAACCAAGATCATGAGCCCACAGATCAAGCCTTCTCACATATCCGAGCTTTTGATCTACAAACAGGTCTGAAGTTACCAATCCACGGACCAAGCTATATTACAGGTCTGCCACAGATCTTGGGTATAGATGCCAAGTATGTTGGAGGTTCGAGCTCTTACAGGTTTGCAATTCCAAGTTGTAGTGAGCCTTCAGGTGGGTTGTCAACCTACTACAGGGTCCGAGATGTAGTGATCCTTCAAGTGGATTGTCAATCTGAGCTAATTGTCTCATAGATTTTTCCAAATGGTAATTGTTTGGAGGTATCTACACCACATTTCAATCTCTAATTATGAGATTGGCCTAAAATGTTATTATCACTGTCCACAAATGAAAATATGAGTTTTCAATATGCCTCCAAAGTGATTGTTTTGTAGTCTGAGCTTGATAGAACCTTAACACTGAAACATGCCCATAAAATATTCCTTCCTTGGTCTCCTTTTAACTCTTCTATGCATCTATGTCTCCTCCATCGAAGTATCATTTCTTGACCTCTTGTTTTTTTATGTTTCTACTTTGTATTTTCCACTGAAATTGATGGTTAGAATGAGGAGTTTGGATATATATATATATATATATATATAGATATTGGTTTTAATATTGAATGAATAGACACGTCCCTTGGCCAAGGGTCACGAGCCTACACAAGTCGGCTTGGGTATTTTGAAAATTTTCAACATGTAAATTTTAAAAAATTATCTCTCTAATGACGGGGAATTTTAGGGCATGTAAATATTCATTGGAAATCCCTTGACCTTCTCTACAAGGTGGGTAATATATATTAAAAAGATATTATCCCCATGACACACACACACACACTAAAAATTGTGGTTGATTTTTCATAAAGTATGAGACAGATTTTTGGATTGTTACCAAAATGAAATCTTTATCCTTGAATGCCTCAAATCTATGAATGTGCATATATGGGCCTTCCATAATTTCTCTTCATTTGAAAGGGTAGCTAGGCATTATAAGAGCATCATTCATGTGTGTAAGGCTTCATATGTATTTAGTATTTTTCCATGTAAGTAGCATATGTATTTAGAGTTTTATATATGCATTTAGGGTATCATTCATGCATAGGCTTAGGGTTTAGGCTTATTAAGTAAATATGGAACAAGGACTAGAGAATCATGAGCATCTTCAACAATGCTATAACATCATATAGAGTTTGCCATTATTATGCATACATGTGCCTAGGAGGGTTTTATGGTAAGGGCTTCTTCATCCATCATTATATCATGCATAAAAAATTGGTCATGCATAAACTATTTAGGGCTTGTCATTATATAGATAGGGATATATAGCTAGGGAATTTTCATCATTTCATGATTAGGTTTTTCTCCTAGGGTTTTCATGAGGTTAGGGAAACAAGGGTTATTCATGTATCACAAGAATAGTTTCCATCTCCAAAAATGCCTTATTGACATCAATGACAACTTTGACCAACAGTCTCCCCCTTGGTCATCGATGGAAATATCCTTTCTCTTTCACAACTTCTCCCCCTTTGACATAAATGGAAAATGGGGTGCCCAAGTAATCCCCCTATCAAGTTTCTTCTTGACATGTTGCTCCATCGTATTTTCTTCATCAATGATAGTTCTCCATGATAGATATGTTGCTCCCCTTGTCATGGTGCTCTTCTTTAATGAACTTGTTACCCCTAAGCCTTTGCATGCCTTCATGGAAATGGATGAGGTAGATTATCAACTAACTTCCCCCCTGTTTGCATAAATTCCTATAGCTCTTCTTTTTTCTTTAGGCAAGAAATATTGTTGCCTTGTGATCATGTGGAAGACATCATCACAATATCATGATTTTCTTCAATGGACTTACTCATGAGAGATGATCTATCAAGATTTTCATGTGTGACTCATCAAGGGATTCATAGGGCTCTTCATGAATAGCTTCAGCAAAAATAGTCAAGAATTAGAAGCTCCCCCTAACAGTATGCTTAGTCTCCTTTTTGGAAGAATTTCATCATCCTTTATCACATATGCCAAAGATGTCTTTATTTGGCTTGAGTGTTCAAGAGGCTTTCTGATCCAAATTTCTTCCTTATCCATACTTGTGTAACTTTATTTTCTTGCTTGGTAGTCATGCCTTTAGCTTGTTTAGGGACCCAAGTAAAGTTACAATCACGAGCCATATGTCCAATTTTATGGAAATCGACGCACTTCATCTGATTCATGAATGAGGATGCATGATTTCTTCTTGCAAAGCTACTTCTAAAAGGATGATGTGGACCATTATATTTATCCTTGTGTTATTCCCTACAATCCTTTTTCATATGCCCAAATTTTTTACAAGAATAGAAGAAATAACAAATAAATAAATTTTGGTATCTTGGGGATGGAGATTGTCTTGATGTACTTGTGAAGTTTTTTTTCCTTGGGATTCTTTGATTATATCCATTGCCTCTTGCATCCTTGATACCTTTGACAGAGCTTCTTGGAGTAGGGTTTCTTCCAATGTCATCTTGACTCTTCTCCTTGCCTTTGATGGAATTGGGGGCGCCAATATTTCTTCCAATTTTCTCCCCATCCTTGTTGTTTGAAGCATTAGGGTTTGCATCATTTGTATTTGAGGGTTCACCTACATAAACAAGACCCGATTTATGACGAGGAGATCTTTGAGGACTTAGGATTTCATCTAGGGTTTGAGAGCTCTTTATAATTTTGTTCAAATGATCAACTTCTTTCTTTAAGAGAACATTTTCTTCTTTCATCATCTTGCATTCTTCATCCTTCTTTGCTAGACTGATCTTTGTTTCTTCCTTCATCCTTGAAGCTTCACATGTTTTGGCATTGAGAGAGGTGATATCCTCATCCTTTTTTTCTAGTTGGCATATCATGGCATTTCTTTCTTTTTCTGCTTCATCAGATTGTACTTCTAGGAGAGTCAAAACTTACATCACCCTTTCAATGCCTTGTGCTTGTTTCTTTGCTTCTTCTAGTTGAGATTCAAGGGAGGAGGCCTCTTCCTTGTTTTGACAAATTTTCGCTTCAATATTGTTCAAGACCTCGTGTCTTTGTTCAAGATGTCTTGACAAAGTGTCTTCCCTTTTCTTTGCTTTATCCAATATATTTTTCATGGATATAACTTCTTCATGATGTTTTTTCTTGTTTTGATGCAATTTCTCCTTTAACTTGGTAAGCTCCTCATTTCCTTCTTGAATTTGAAGCTTAAAGAGATCAAATTCCTTCCCTGTCTTGTCTAATTCATAGTCATCCTCTTGTTCTTACTTATTGAGCTCCTCATTTTCATTTTTCAAACTACTAATCTCTTATAGGGCAGCTACAGGTTTTGTTTTTCCTTGAGATCTTTTTTGAGATCATCTTCAATTTCTTCATCTTCTAGGTCCTCCTTGGTCTTCATGTCTTTATTCTTGTTTTTAAATTTTCTTTATGGGTTCTAGATTTCCTTATTGCTTTCCATCATCTTCATGAATAGAGGTCATGGTCAATGCTCCTTTTGAGTGAATATCTTGAAGTTTTTTCCACACACCTTTTGTCGATGAATATTTTTCCACTTTGGCCTATATAGGATCTGGTAGCCCACTCAAGATTGCTTTTATTACTATTGCATTATATTCCTTGGATTCTTCTTAGATCGTGCTTTCAGTAATCACTAAATCCCAGACCTCAAAACCTTGAACCATTAAAAAATTCTTCATTCTCACCTTCCATATATCAAAGTTTCCATTGAACAATAGAGCTTTCCCAATTTGATTATCTTCTGCTTTCATGGTTGAAGAAGAGATATATTTAGAAGAATTGGAGGCTTTATTCCTTGTCTTTTCCATTTTTGTTCTAAGGATATACCTTCAATCTATTAGGCTTATGAGTGAAGGTACTGGATCTTATTCCAATTATTGTAAATACTGAGAAGGGGGGGGGGGGTGGGGGAGGTGAATCAATATTTCTTTTCAATTGTTATGTTTACCAGTTAGATCACTTATTTTTAGAACAAAAAATGAATAATAAGAATAAATACTTGTATTAATCATGAATAAAGAGGACTTTAATCCTCTTATTTACAATAAAGCAAGCACAATATAGTGTAAGGCTCCAACCCTAGATGAAGACACCAATATCCAATCCACCAAGCTCCAACTTGAACTTTTCCAAGCATTGACTTGGACTTCACGAGGCTCCAACCCTATCTTCCCAAGGCACCAACCTTGTGTCTATGATGCTCCAACCCTATATATGGTACAAGCTCCAACCTGATCTTCTTGAGGACTCCTATCCTCTAGGGCTCCAACCCTGTACTTCAATTCTTCAAGATATGTTTAACGATTCTTCATGGCTCCCAATATCTTTTTTAGCGATCCCTAACAATATCTTCACCTCCAGCACTACCCTCAAACGATATCCAAGGCACTTATCTCATCAATGATAACTTTTTTCTTCTCATGAAGTTGTCTCCACAAATCTTCATGGTACCCAAACAAAAATTAAAGGTCACCTCATGATGGCTAATGCATCATGTTCTCCAATAATATCTCCAAGGCGAGCTTCTACAAGTCTTCCAAATATCTTCAAGTATCCTTCAAGATGTCTCCAATAGGTTGCACTAAGCCTGCTTAGATTCTGCACCAAATAATTATTCAAGTGCTTCGCAATGTATTCAATGCTCTAGTTGGCTAGAATGACTCATGCTCCAAGATATTGTACAAGGTGTTCTTCAATAGCCTATCTCAAGAAATCTTCAATGTATTCTTTGAGGAAAAGTCTACTCCAAAATAGAGAATATGTCTGCCCTCTTTGATATTTAAGGTCTTCACAACAATTTTGTCATGGGCTAATATTTCTCGTTCAGAAGGGTTGTGATGGCTACTTCAATAGATTTGATTCAACTTTGTCTTCAAGATTTCCAATCTTGTTTCAAGGAGTGCAAGAGGGGACTGCTCCAATTCCGGCTTCAAAAAATCCTCTACGATCTACTCTCAAAATGTCACTAGGTTGCTTCAACATATGTAGTTTTTTACTCTAAAACTTCTTCTTATTACATCACTTCAGAACCCAAACTTTTTGAACACAGGTCTAAACTCAATGTTGTGCCTCAATATCCAAGCCTTCCAACAAGTGATCCAGACTATTATAACAGAGGCATGTAGTATGGTTCAAACACCCACAATTATAAGGTAATTAAATGTGGTATGAGCTCCACAAACCTAGATCCTCGGCCCATGGATCAATCCTTCTCACAGATCTGAGCTTATGAGCTACAAACAAGTCTGAAGTTACCAATCCACAAACCAATCTATATTGTAGGTCTGCCAAAAATTCGAGGTATAGATGCCAATTCTGTTGGAGGTCCGAGCTATTACAGGTATGCAATTTCGAGTTGTAGTGAGCCTTCAGGTAGGAAGTCAACCTGCTATAGGGTCCGAGTTGTATTGAGCCTTCAAGTGAGTTGTCAATCTAAGATGACTGTCTCACAAAATTTTCCAAATGGTAATTGTTCTGAGGTATCTACACCATATTTCAAGCTCCAATTATGAGACCGGTCTGAGATGTTATTAGCATTTTCCACAAATGAAAATCTGAGTTTTATATATGCCTCCAAAGTGATTGTTCTGTAGTCTGAGAATTGATAGAACATGAGCACTGAAACATGCCCAAACAATATCCCTTCCTCTGCCTCCTTTAAACTCTTCTCTGCGTCTATGTATCCTCCACAGAAGTATCCTTTCTCGGCTTCTTATTTTTCTATGTTTCTACTCAGTATTTTCCACTGAAATTGATGGTTGGAATGAGGAGTTTGGGCGCATATACATATTGGTTTTAATATTTAATGAATAGACACATCCCTTGGCCAAGGCTCATGAGCCTACACAAGTCGGCTTGGGAATTTCGACAATTTTCAACATGTAAATTTAAAAAATTGATTTCTCTCTAATGACAGGTAATTTTAGGACATGTATATATTCATTGGAAATCCCTTGACCTTATCTAAAAGGTGGTGAAGAGATCTTAAAAAGATAATATCCCCATGACACAAAAATTTATTTTTTTGTATGGTTGATTGCAATAAAGTATGAGATATATTTTTGGATTGTTACCAAAATGAGATCGTCATCCTTGAATGCCTCAAAGTTATGAATGCTTCTATAGGGGCCTTCCATAATTTCTCTTAATTTGCAAGGGTATCTAGGCATTATAAGAGCATCATTCATGTATGTAAGGCTTCATATGCATTTATTATTTTTCCATGTAAGTAGCATATGTATTTAGAGTTTTATATATGCATTTAGAGTATCATTCATACATGGGATTAGGGTTGATGTTTCTTCATTAAATAGGGAACAAGGACTAGGGAATCATGAGCATCTTCAACAAGGCTAGAACGTCATATAGAGTTTGTCATTACTATGCATGCATGTGCCTAGGAGGGCTTTATGGTAAGGCCTTCTTCATCCATCATTAGATCATGGATTAACAATTGATCATGCATCAACTATTTAGGGCTTGTCATTATATAGATAGGGATATATAGCTAGGGAATTTGCATCATCTCATGCTTAGGTTTTTCTCCTAGGGTTTGCATGAGGTTAGGTAAACAAGGGTTATTCATTTATCACAAGAATATTTTCCATATCCAACAATGCCTTATTGACATCAATGACAACTTTGACCAACAGTCTCCCCATTTGTCATTGATGACAATATTCTTGCCCTTTCACGATTTCTTTTCCTTTGACATCAATGACAAATGGGGTGCCCATGTACTCCCCCTATCAAGTTTCTTCTTGACATGTTGCTCCATCATATTTTCTTCATCAATGATATTTCTCCATGATAGATATGTTTCTCCCCTTGTCATGGTTCTCTTCTTTATGACCTTTATCCCCCTAAGCCTTTGCGTGCCTTTATGGAAATGGATGAGGTAGATGATCAACCAACTCCCCTTGCTTGCATAAACTCCTCTAGCTCTTATTTTTTATTTAGAAAATAAATATTGTTGCCTTGTGATCAAATGGAAGACATCATCCCAATATCATGATTTTCTTCAACAAATTTATTACTCAAAGATGATATATCAAGATTGTCATGTGTGAATCATCAAGGGTCTCATAGGGATCATCACAGATAGCTTCTGGAAGAATAGTCAAGAATTACAAGCTCCTCCTAACAGTATGCTTAGTCTCCCTTTTGGCAGAATTTCATCATCCTTTATCACGTCTGCCAAAGATGCATTTATTTGGCTTGAATGTTCAAGAGACTTTCTAATCCAATTTGATTCCTTCTCCATACTTTTTTAACTTTCTTTCTTGCTTGGTAGTCATGCTTTTAGCTTGTTTAGGTACCCAAGTCAAGTTACAATCACGAGCCATATGTCCAATTTTATGGTAATTGAAGCACTCCATCTTGTTCATGAATGGGGATGCATGGTTTCTTCTTGAAAAGCTACTTCTAGGAGACTGATGGGGACCATTATATTTTTCCTTGTAGTATGCCCTACAATCCTTTGCCATATGCCCAAAATTTGTACAAGAATAGCAATAACCAAACAATATACTTTGGTACCTCGGAGATGGAGATTGTCTTGATGTACTTCTGAAGTTTTTTTGCCTTGGAATTATTTGATTATATCGATTGCCTCTTGCATCCTTGATACCTTTTGCAAAGCTTCTTGGAGTAGGGTTTCTTCCAATGTCATCTTGACTTTTCTCCTTGCCTTTGCTGGAAATGGGGGCACCAATATTTCTTCCAAGTTTCTCCACATCCTTGTTGTTTGAAGAATTATGGTTTGCATCATTTCTATTTGAGGGTTCACCTGCATAACTAAGACCTGATTTATCAAGAAAATATATTTGATGACTTAGGATATCATCTAGAGTTTGAGAGCTCTTTCGACTTTTTTTCACATGATCAACTTCTTTCTTTATGATATCAATTTATTCTTTCATCATCTTGCATTATTAATCCTTATTTGTTAGATTGATCTCCAATTCTTCCTTCATCCTAGAAGCTTCACGTGTTTTGGCCTTGAGAGAGGTGATATCTTCATCCTTTTTTTCTATTTGGTATATTATGGCATATCAACTTTTACTTCCAGGAGAGTCAAAACTTCCATCACTCTTTCAGCTCCTTGTGCTTGTTTCTTTGCTTCTTCTAGTTGAGTTTTAAGGGAGGAGACCTCTTCCTTATATTGACCTATTTTGCTTCAAGTTTTTCAAGTCCTCGTGTCTTTGTTCAAGATGGATTGACAAAGTGTCTTCCCTTTTCTTTGATTTATCCAATTGATTTGTCATGGATATAACTTCTTCACGATGCTTTTTATTGTTTTGATGCAATTCCTCCTTTAGCTTCGTGAGTTCCTCATTTCTTTCTTGAATTTGAAGCTTATAGAGATCAACTTACTTCCTTATCTTGTCTAAGACATAGTCATCATCTTGTACTTGCTTCTTGAGATCCTCGTTGTCCTTTTTTAAATTGTTAATCTCTTCTAGGGCAGCTACAAGTTTTTCCTTGAGATCCTTTCTGAGATCATCTTCGATTTCTTCATCTTCTATGTCCTCCTTGGTCTTGATGTCTTTATTCTTGTTTTCATCTTCCTTTATGGGTTCTAGATTTCCTTCTTGCTTTCCATCATCTTCATGAATAAAGGTCATGGTCAATGCTCCTTTTGAGTGAAGAAATTGAAGTTTGTCCCAGATACCTTTTGTCAATGAACATTTTTCCACTTTAGCCTTTATAGGATCTGGCATCCCACTCAATATTGCTTTTATTGTTATTTCATTATATTCCTTGGATTCTTCTTCCATCGTGCTTTCAGTAATCACTGATTCACAGACTTCAAAACTTGAGCCATTAAAAAAATATTCATTCTTGCCTTCCATATATCAAGATTTCCATTGAACAATGGAGCTTTCCCAATTTGATTACCTTTTGCTTTCATGGTTAAAGAAGAGACATATTTAGAAGGATTGGAGGGTTTCTTCCTTGGCTTTGCCATTTGTGTTCTAAGGATCTATCTTCGAGTTCTTAGGCTTATGATTAAAGGTACTGGCTCTGATTCCAATTGTTGGAAATACTGATGGGGGAGGGGGTGAATCAGTACTTCTTTTAAATTGTTATTTTTACCAATTAAATCACTTATAATTAGAACACAAAATGAACAATAAGAATAAAGTATTTTATCAATCAGGAATAACGAGAACTTCAATCCTCTTATTTACAATAAATAAATTACAATATAGTGTAGGGCTCCAACCCTATATGAAGGCACCAATCTCCAATCCACCAAGCTCCAACCTGTACTTTGCCAAGCACTGACTTAAACTTCATGAGGCTCCAACCTCTAGGGCTGGATAGGGCTCCAACCCTAACTTCCCATGGCACCAACCTTGTCTCTATGAGGCTCCAACATTTAGGGCTCCAACCCTATCTCTGGTACAAGCTCCAACCTATTCTTCTTGAGGACTCCTATCCTCTAGGGCTCCAACCCTATGCTTCAATTCTTCAAGTGATTCACAATGTCTTTAATGCTCTAGCTGTCTAGGATGAGTTGCTCCAAGATATTGTCCAAGGTGTTCTTCAAGATTCAAGGTGTTCTTCAATAGCTTGTCTCAAGAAATATTCAATGTATTCTTTGAGGACGAGTCTACTCCAAAATAGAGGATAAGTCTGCTCTTTCCAAGATTTAGAGGATATGTCTGCTCTTTCCAAGATTTAAGGTCAAGTTCACAACAATTTTGACATGGGCTAAAATTTCTCCGTCAAAAGGGTTGTGATGGCTAATTCAATAGATATGCTTCAACTTTGTCTTCAAGATTTCCAATCTTGTTTCAAGGAGTGCAAGAGGGGATTGCTCCAAATATGGCTTCAAAAACTCCTCTACAATCTGCTCTCAAAATGTCATTACGTTGCTTCAACAAATGAAGTAATTTTTTACTCCAAAACTTCTTCTTATTACATCACTTTAGCACCCAAACAAGTGATTTGGGCTACTATAACATAGGCATGTAGTATGGCTCGAACACCCACACGTCGGAGGTACTTAAATGTGATCTGAGCTCCACAAACCTAGATCCTAAGCCCATAGATCAAGCCTTCACATAGTTTCGAGCTTTTGAGATACAAATAGGTATGAAGTTACCAATCCACAAACCAAGCTATATTGCAGACCTGCCACAGATCCAGGGTATAGATTCCAAGTCTGTTGGAGGTCCAAGCTCTTACAGGTCTGCAATTCTGATTTGTAGTGAGTCTTCAAGGGAGTTGTCAACCAACTACAAGGTGCAAGTTGTAGTGAGCCTTCAGGTGGGTTGCCAATCTGATTTGACTGTCTCACAAACTGTGCCAAATGTTAATTGTTTTGAGGTATGTACACCAAAGTTCAAGCTCCAATTATGAGACTGCTCCGAGATGTTATTAGCACTGCCCACAAATTCAAATCGGATTTTTTTATATTCCTCCAAAGTGAATGTTTTGTAGTCCGATCTTGAGAGAACCTTAACACTAAACACATGCCCAAACAATCTTCCTTCCTCGATGTAATATCCCCAACGGGAAATAACCAGTAATACACAAAAATATGCCGGACAGATATATAAAACAAAATGCCGTAACCAGATCATGGAACAAGTACACATAGAATGCCAGAATACTAAGCCATTTTATTAATCTGGGAATACATATATAGGGGTACAAGATAATCAGAATGAGTGCACCTATCCTTGCCCTAGGCAAGTGGAGACCCTCTCAGAACAAATAATGGCTGCAAATAGGGACAACGTCCTAGCTGGCTGAAGAAACTGCTATGAAGAACTGCTGCTGCAATGCACTGGAACTATGAGCTGAAGACTGGAAAGTTGATGCTCCAGACAACCCTAGAAAATATGAAGTTGATGCTCCACCGCTGAAGATCTACCAATCAAACCCTCACCAGTGAAAACGTTGTCTCTGCTAGTGACAGCGTAGAAGACAGATGAAACGCTGGCAAGAAGGGGTGTATCCAACCACAAACCCTCCAGATGAGATAACCAACTCCTCAGGGCTGGAAACACTGAAAAACGCTGCCAAAACCCCACACAAAGACCCTGCTCATCAGATCTGCGTCCTCTCTGCCCAGATCTGCGTCCTCTCTGCCTGGATCTGCTGGATCTGAGGCCTCCCTATCCAGATCTGCGTCCTATCTCTCCATATCTGCGTCCTCCAGGGCTAGATCTGTTGGATCTGCGTCCTCCTTGTCCAGATCTGAGGCTCTCCGCGCACGGATGCGGATGCACGTCCTCCTCCCTCGAGGATTCGCCACCTATCTCTCCGAATCTGCGTCCTCTCTGTGCGGATACGCGAGTCTCAAAGAAGGGGTATCTCCTACGCAAATCTCCACCGAAACTACGCAAGTGCACTTTGAGCGAAGGATGATGCTCGAGAAAAATAACCTTACCAGGGCAGGCACTCGAAGTCCCCCGAGGCTAAGGGTGAGATCTCCGCACGGAGACACTCGGTTGCACTAAACAGTGCTGCAGACCGACTAAACAACCGGCGTGCTGAAGTAGACAGAAGTCTAGCTCTTAATATCAATATCAAATCAACCATACCAAAATGAAGTGGAAACCCCTCCTTTTATAGTGCTAAACTCCCTCCAAAACCTTAACTGCGTCCTTCACCCTCCTTGGCCTGCGCGGTTACCCTTGGGTCAGCGTGAGGCCTCCCCTCATACACGTGTGGACCCCCAAGGCCACCCCTTTAAGTTACAACGTCAATCAACTAGGAAAGCACTTTATTTTATAAAGTGAGATGACCCCTCTTATTTCTCACTTTATTTATTATTTTTTAGCTAAAGCGGCAAAATTAAACAAAAATGAAATATTCCAATTAGCAATGCTAATTAGGAATATTACAGTCTCCCCCGGCAAAACGTTGCTTGTCCTCAAGCAACTGAAGTGATGGATGCTGTAAAGTCTGCTCACTCTCCCAAGTGGCATCCTCATCCGGCAAAAATTGTTGGTTCTCAAGCAATGCTTGAACAAGCCTACTCTCTAGCTGATGCTCCCCACCGGTACTGCAAAATGTGCCTGGGTCCAACTGAAACCTCTCTATCTCCTGCATCACCCTGATATGAAGGGATATCTCAATGCCAGGATCCCAAACTGGCCTCTCACAGTACCAGCCAACCAATAGTCCTCCCGAATCCCATCGCCACTGTGGCCAATAATCGCACAAGTCCCACGGCTCGGACTGTGCACTGCCTCTGGCTAAGACCAATGCTCTAAGAGGTGCAGACCACCAACAAGCATCAATGCTCTCGGGCTCCTGCTGCGCTGTACCTGTAGCCGCATGTGCTACCCCTCCAACTACATACCAACTCATCACCTCTATCCAATCCAAGTCCTGACTCCATCCCATGCCGATCCTGGTCTCCTGAAATCGGGAAGGAGTCCTGAAGTAATGACAACCGGTGCCCTCCTGCCAACTGGGATCTGTAACATCTACTATGTCCAAGGGCCCCTGCTTGACTGTGCTCCCTACGAGGAATACCGTACCATCTAGAGGGTACCAACTCATGATCTCCCGCCAGTCCATTCCAGAAGAAGAATCTGGTGTAGCAACAACAACGGTATATGGAACATGCCTGGGATGTTGCTGCCAGCCTGTAATCAACTCCCACTGCTCTACCCTGTCTGCCAATGGAAGCTGCCTGTAGAAGGAAGCCCCTCTCTCTATAGTGGGCAAAAGTGGGCAAGGTATGCTGCAAGCTCCATCAATGTACTTCTGGAGAGTGCTACCCACTAAAAACGCTGCAGTTCTGCTGACTGCGAGTACATCTATCTGTGCCTCATCCCAGTGTCGACCCAAATATGGATGCTCCAACATATCCAACAGCTCCTGCTGTCTACTAGCCCCCTGCATAACAATCCCATCAACCTCCAACACCTCCAGAGGGTATGGATCTATAACAGCTGTCACCGTACTCAATGTCAATGCAGCTGACTGCTCCTCCTCAATGGCTGACCCCGCGGTTAGCTGCATATCCACCACAGTCTCAATGTGAGTGCCCATCTGGCTCTCTCTCAAAGGAATATCATGCCTGATGTGAGTAGTGTCCTCCTCTGTCGACTCAGGGTCCATCACCTGCTGCTCTAGCTGAAGTGTCACAAGTGACTCTTCACCCAGAGTATCTCTCGCAGAGTCCCATGACTGCTCACCCTGGACACTAGAATATAGCTCCAGTCTGCTGTCACCATCCATGCATGACTGCCCTCGCTCCCCAGAAGCGACCTCAACTGATCCTATGGACTCGTGTGAAAAGGAGTCCTCACCTTGGCATACAGAAGGAATGTCCTCCTGTTCTACCTCCGCCATCTCATCTGCATACATGCCATCCACCCTCTCGACAAAGTGTCGATACAGTGTCTGGAGTCCAGACACATACTGGGATACTACCTCTGCTGTACCTCGTATCCTCTGCTCATGTATGATCTCGACATGCCCTGAGGAAAAAATGATGCATGTCTCCCTCATGACCTGCTCCCCAAGCGTAGGCTCAGTGATGACTGATGCACCACCTCTGCAAAGGATCATCTCATCCCCCAACCTGTGGCTGTCAAATAGCACACCAACCCAGTGCCACTGCTGAGAAGTCTCTCGTCCAGTGTGCTGAGTGTCATCCGAATATCTTGGGTAAACCTCGCATACCCTGCTGCTCACGCCCCAAGTGCCAAAGATCGAAAACATAATCAACTGTATCTGTGAGTGATGTCGAAGCGAGTCAGGTGTGTGAGTCCCCACAGATACTACCAAGTATCGCTCCTCTGTCTCTCTATCGATCCTGGGTGAAATACCCCCAAAGGTAAGCCCAATGTCCCTGTCCATGAGTCTCTCTGGAAGCAATGCTCTAAGACCCTGCCGTGTAGCACCGTATGCCCTCGCATACCACTGATCATCCATACACTCCTCAACATGCCACTGCACACTGAGGCATACCCCTGTATACTGTTGGATACCACGTACTACTGCTGTAGTACCCTGTACCATCCCGTGCCCTGACTGTGTCCAGGGATCGGTCACTCTCTGCATGCTCTCAATGTGATGTAGGATACTCCTACCCCACAATGCAGTCCCACACACTATGGTACACCACCATGCTACTCCATGTCCACCGGCAATCCACCGCTCAATGCTGGAGGCTCCCACACATCCCTGGATGTGATGACCTAGAGCTGTGCCCCTACATGTCCGACTACCACCAATCGGTAACATCGTCTCCACCGTCGCATCACTATACCTGCCGACGAAAGGATCATCACCCCAGATACTCCTCAAGGGGTCCGAGAAGTGAATCTCCCTGTGTGTCAGTAGTGTTACCACCACTGCTCGGCTCTGCTGCGTCCTCTGTGCCCCACACAAAGGTGAAGAATCCTTGGCCCTATACAAGGTGCCATCTGGTGGCCTGCCAATGCGACCTCCTCCGACAAACTCCTGCCAAGGTATGTTGACCACCCCGCGATCCCGTGTACGAGTGTCATACCAAAACAACCTAGGGAGTCTACCCATAAACTGGTTGGCCACTGGAGCTGACCCAAACTGCACATGCTCTGCTACTAGGCCAACTGTACTCTCCAAAGCATAGTCAGCCGACCTGCCTGGGAAATGATAGGCGATCCCACCTGGATCCCAATGCCAATCTGGGGTCCCTGTATGCTCAACACCTAGGAACTCCTGCTGAACTGCACCTGGGTCCACCACTATCTCCATAGCCCGCTCCACCGAGCACCAACTCAAAATCTCTCTCCATCCAACCCCAACATGTGGATGCTGTACGCTGTGCAACTCTGATCGTCTCATACCGCTATCCAACTCAACATATGAGATCTGACTAGGTGGCTCTGCCTCTCTCTCTCTAATGGGAAGAGATGACCCAACAATACTGCTAGTCCCATCCATGCATGCCTGAAGGGGAATGATCTGACGCTCCCTCGTGCCCTCAGGTTGTACCATCAGGGAATCCAGTTGTTCCCCAATGCGGACCAACTTGGCCGCCGACTTGGCACAAGTCACTCTCATACCCTCCAGCTCCTGGTCGTGCAACAAAATGGTCTCCCGTACTGACGCGGCCTTCTCCCTCAAAACTCGAAGGTCCGTCCCAAGCCGATGATACCGCTGTCTGCGACCATCATCCGATACCTCTGTATCTCCTAGTGCCTCATCGATAATGGATATATCTCCTGATACCTCACCCATCTGTCGTGTGCTGCTACCACCCGAAGACTCGGACATGGCTCCAGTCATCACCTCCGTGGATGGCTCTACCGGGGTAGGCTCTACCTCCTCCACTACGATATCAACCGGCACGGTCAAGGAGGTCTCTAATGATGGGGCGTCCTGTGTCACACTAGGTGTATCCTCGAACTCCCTGCAATCCTGTGTGTCCTCATCCTCCAAGTGCGAGGTAACCATTTTAATGGTTTTCCTCTCCGATACTCGGTCAAGCTGGAAAGAGGTATCCAACTTGTCCATCCAAGCTTTTTCTGAGCGCCTGGATGACCCGTCAAATGTCGGTAGATGGAATCTGTCCACTGTGCGCTGTAAGCCCCTATCATGTGAGTGCTTGTTCCCTCTGTGAAAGTTGTGAGGTCTACTCTCACGCTGGAGCTGAACATAATCTCTACTAGCTATGCGGTGGTAGTCTCCACCATGATGATGCCGGTGCCCCCGGTGATGATCACGGAGTCTAATGCCATACTGGATCTGGATATATTTTCTGAACGAGAGAGCCTCCATGAACGCTGGTCCGAAAGCCTGGTACTCTGCAAAAATGTCAGCCATCCGAGCCGGATCCATCTCTCGCTGTGCTGCTGTCCCTGCGTCCTCTGGCAAGAAGGTAGGCATGGTAGGGCGTGTGGGTGTATGTGATGCCATATGCTGAGTGGCATCATGCTCTCGCAAATGGTGGGATGTGCACGATCCCTCATCAATCTGAAAACCCCTTGGGGTTTCCCGTTGCCTAACCGCTAGCGCAACGAGTCTCTGTGACACATCCTGTATGTGATGGAGGATCTCTCTAAACCTCACATCATCATCTGCCATCGGCTCTTTCTACTATGTGTCTACAGGCTCCTCAGAAACTGCACGGCTGCTGCAAAACCATACTGCTGCTTAACTTCGACCTCCGATTTACCCACTGAAAACTACTCAGAAAATTCTAGGAATTTGGGAAGCTGATCCTTGCCCAAAACCCAGAAAAACCCAGAAAACGTTTCTCTTAATTACAAACTTCAAAATTTGACCCTTTATATTTTGGCCCTTTTTCCAACTGCGTTTTTGGTATTGCAACTGCTATTGCTCTGTATGATCTCTTTCCCGATGTCATAGACCACAGGCTGAGCCAGAATTATGCTCTGATACCACTGTAATATCCCCAAAGGGAAAATACCAGTAATACACAGAAATATGCCAGACAGATATACATAAACAAATGCTGGAACCAGATAATAGATCAAGTACACACAGAATGCCAGAATACTAAGCCATTTTATTAATCTCAGAACACATAGATAGGAGTACAAGATAATCAGAATGAGTGCACCTATCCTTGCCTAGGCGAGTGGAGACTCTCTCGGAACAAATAATGGTACACGGAAATAGGAGACAGGCGTCCTATGAGCATTTGAAGAAAGCACTATGAAGAAGCTGCTGGCACATGATACTTTGGAACTATGGTGGCGGAAAGGTGGGCGAGTCTAAATCCTCCGGAGACAACCCCCGAGAAAATATAGGCGATGCTCCACCGGCCCGAGATCTGCAAGTGCGGCCCTCACCGGTCGCGGTCGTGCGCTGGTGACCGGCGCGAGAAGACGGATGAAACGGCCCGGCAAGAAGGGGTGTATCCGACCTGAGCCCTCCAGATGAGATAACCAACTCCTCAGGGCTGGAAACACTGAAAAACGCTGCCAAAACCCCACACAAAGACCCTGCTCATCAGATCTGCGTCCTCCCTGACTGGATCTGCGTCCTCTCTGCCTGAATCTATGCTGGATGGGGCCTCCCTATCCGGATCTGCGTCCTATCTCTCCGGTCTGCGTCCTCCGGGGCTGGGTCTGCTGGATGCACGTCCTCCTTGTCCGGTCCCCGAGCTCTCCTACACAGATCTGTGGATCTGATCCCTCCTATCCGGATACTTGCTCCTATCTCTCCGGTCTGCGTCCTATCTCTCTGCGGATGCGCGAGTCTCAGAAGAGGTGTCTCCTGCGCCGTCTCCACCGAAGCTGCGCAGGTACCACGCGGCCCGAAGGATGATGCTCAGAAAATAACCTTACAAGGGCAGGCACTCGAAGTCCCCCGAGGCTAAGGGTGAGATCTCCGACCGGAGACACTCAGTTTGCACTAAACAGTGCTGCAGACCGACTAAACAACCGGCGTGCTGAAGTAGACAGAAGTCTAGCTCTTAATATCAATATCAAATCGAACATACCAAATGAAGTGGAAACCCCTCCTTTTATAGTGCTAAACTCCCTCCAAAACCTTAACTGCGTCCTTCACCCTCCTTGGCTTGCGCAGTTACCCTTGGGTCAGGGTGAGGCCTCCCCTCATACACGTGTGGACCCCCAAGGCCACCCCTTTAAGTTACAACGTCAATCAACTAGGAAAGCACTTTATTTTATAAAGTGAGATGACCCCTCTTATTTCTCACTTTATTTATTATTTTTAGCTAAAGCGGCAAAATTAAACAAAAATGAAATATTCCAATTAGCAATGCTAATTAGGAATATTACACTCGACCTCCTATGAACTATTCTTTGTGTCTATGTCTCCTCCACAAAAGTATCCTTTCTCGGCCTCTTATTTTTCTGTGTTTCTATGTTGTATTTTCCACCGAAATTGATGGTTGGAATGAGGATTTTGGACGCATGTATATACCGGTTTTAATATTTAATGAATAGACACTCCCCTTGGCCAAGGTTCATGAGCCTACACAAGTCATCTTGGGCATTTTAACAGTTTTCAACATGTAAATTTTAAAAATTTATTTCTCTCTAGTGACAAAAAATTTTAGGGCATGTCACAATATTCATTGGAAAGCCCTTGGCCTTCTCTACAATGTGGTGAAGAGATCTTAAAAAGATAATATTTCCATGACACAAAAAATAATTTTTTGTGTGGTTGATTGTCATAAAGTATGAGACATATTTTTGGATTGTTACCAAAATGAGATCTTCATCTTTGAATGCCTCAAAGTTATGAATGCTTGTATAGGGGCCTTCCATAATTTCTCTTCATTTGCTAGGGTATCTAGGCATTATAAGAGCATCATTCATGTATGTAAGCCTTCATATGCATTTAGTATTTTTCCATGTAAGTAGCATATCTATTTAGAGTTGTATATATGCATTTAGCGTATCATTCATGCATAGGATTAGGGTTGAGGCTTCTTCATTAAATAGGGAACAAGGACTAGGGCATCATGAGCATATTCAACAAGGCTAGAACATCATATATAGTTTTTCATTATTACGCATGCATGTGCCTAGGAGGGTTTTATGGTAAGGGATTCTTCATCCATAATTAGATCATGCATCAACTAATTAGGGCTTGTCATTATATAGATAGGGATATATAGCTAGGGAATTTGCATCGTCTCATGCTTAGGGTTTGCATGAGGTTAGGGAAACAAGGGTTATTCATGTATCACAAGAATATTTTTCATCTCCAACAACACATTATTGGCATCAATGAAATCTTTGACCAACACTTTTAACCACACTTTTTAAATATAAGGATAAGAAGCATCACAAACTTAAAACCTTTTTGAAAGAAAGTAACATTGGAATTAGATATACGAAATCTAACATGCCCATCAAAAACCCTCCCTTGAAAAAGAAATCCTTCTTATGGAGTAAAAAATAGAATCTAAATAATGTGGAGGCCCTCAACATATCTACTAATGCACAAATAAAGGTATAATCTCTACAAATGCTTATTTAAACAGGGGTACTTATAGCCATTTTTCTTTTGGGTGGCACCATTGTAAGCCCAAAGAATGCAAATCAAAGCCTTGTAGGCCTTGTGATATTATGCTTTGTAATATCCTAAGATTGTTTTTTTCAACCATGCCCGTGACTCCACTTAGACTCCACCCTTAGGTCCTTGCATCCTGTATAGGATTGGAGGATTTACGATGGACCTACCTAGACATATGGTTTAGAGGAGTCGTTATTTTTCTAGGCATGATCTCTATTTAAAGGACTAGTCTAGCCCATGTCTTGAGCACACCTATGTCCGATTCGCATGGTCATGTGCCATAAAATCTATATGCATTCATTGCCCTTGGTATATCACTCATTTTTCAATTTTCAACATGGTAGCCTCACAATTCACAACATTTCAGATTTTTCAAAGAAATTCGCAGATCCCAAGGGTGAAAAGTCAACAACGACTCAACATTCTTAGAGAAATGTATACTTGACACCCCACGTGGAAATTTTATCAAAAGGTGAAGGCATCAAGGAGATATTCCCAGTCAAAGGTGGTTGTCACCTCACGTGGAAGAGGAAGGTGGAGATGTTCTCACTTTCTTTTTATTGAGTTAGGATTATTAAAATCTGATTGATGGACTAACACTTATCAAGGGTTTTATTTTTAAGGACAATATCTCTCCTAATTTCATGAGTGATCCATTGGCCGAATGTATTCCAAGAGGGTAATGTTCCTAGTTGAATTTGGGCACCAGGAAATCATCATAGACTAGAGTGAGGAAAAATAGTCTCGTCAACTCCAAACTCACATCCTAGTCCAAAAATACAATGGTTTATTTAGAAGGGGTTGTGATCAAAATTCTGCACCGAAAGAGGTGATTTACAAGGCTAAGGTAAGCCTCACCTCATCTCCACCTATTTCAAAAATCCAAAACTTTCATAAAACTCTGTTTAAAGATACAATCATTCTTGTTGCTCGCTTATCTCTCTATAGTGGATCGATGGGATGATATGGTACCAATTTATGACTATATTATTTCTTGCATAATCACGCTAGGATCACTATTATATTCACTAAGGTTCACCACACTCTTTGCTCACATTTCTATAGTGACATGGGTTTTCATTGTGGAAGCTCGCTCTACCTCACATATGCTCTGTGCTCGAGTTCTATTTTGCAATGAGAGTCACAACCTTACTGTAGTTTGCACAAGATCACAGTAGCTCGTTGTGGCTTGTGTTATCTACAATATACTCATTTACATATTATGGCTCGCACCTTTTTTCTTATCCGGCTCGCAATTTATTTAGGATATCTATATATAATTTTGGAGGTTTGCTAAATTACAAATAGATCTATATATACCACTGTGTCTCACAAATTTACAATGGTTTGCACCAATGCACTGATACAGTAGTAAAATGGATCCCGCTCGATATGTTAGCCCTATGTCTCACATTTTTCACTACAACAGATCATAATGCTTTAAGGCTCGTTATATGGTTTATGTGTGGCTTGAATACTTGCTCTATTGTCTTGTTGAAGTTCAGATTCATTGCAATTACTCATTTACATGTATAGTGGCATCGTTTAACATCTTCGATTGGTGTGGTATCGATCGATATTTCGATGTGTCATGGTTACGATGATCTGAAGGCTTGAAAATTGGCTTGTTGCCTAAAATAATGACATGTACTTATCGATGATGCAAAGTATTATGTGATGGGAATTTAAATTGCAATTAAGACATTGACAATTACCTATGTCGTCAAGCGATAAAGTTAAGTCTCTATGGTGAAATAAGATGTCGTCATATCAGAAATAGATTGAGACGATAGCTTCTCTATACATATAAATAAGATTAACTTCACTATGAAGCCAACTTCGAAGAGAATATTATGGACATAATACCAAAGATTTAAAAATTTATGGATTGGTGTATCCTTGCACTAAGAAGTTGTCTTTTCAAATAAAATTGATGATGTCAAAAGACTATGTCTCTGCAATAGAGGAAAAGGTAAAGGAGTTATGTACAATTTTTCTATAAAGTCATGAGGATTTTGCAACATATTTTGCATGGTAAGAATCCAGGATTTGTATATCATACATTTTTGAATAATTTTCTAGGTTCATAAACCCTATATAGGACTTGGATTGGAAAACCCTAGAAAAGTAAAATCTCAAATCCTACTTGTTTGTTCTCTCTTATGAAGCCCTAGCTCTTGGTTTCTATGGTTTGCAAAAAGAATCTAAGGTATGTGGTAAAACCCTAGCAAGATTTTAATTGGATAAGCCCTAGAGCTTGAAAGTCAAAATCTCGAGACTTGGTGTTTCTGTTGAAAGTAAAAACCCTAGTAAGTGTTAGGTCAAGGAATTTCTAGGGTTTGTAGCTAGAACCCTATAATTACACTTTTGAATAATCATAGAAACCTAGATTGACAGGATTGACATCATACTCTTGTACTTGCATATTTTTCTTGGTTGTACTTTTTGGTGTGAACGATAGATACATAATGAAGTCTATCAAAATGATGGAAAAAAGATGAGAAGGATGGAAGGACAAAGTAATGTAAGATTCGTTCTTGATAATAGTGAGCATAATGGAAAGAGGGAAATGTGGTTGTTCGTAAAAGATAAGTGTGGTGTCTCTCTTCTTGTACTTTTATTGATTAAATCTATTCTTCTACTTTATTTTCATTACTTGATTGTAACTATTCTTTTGTGGTCTCCCTTAATAGGATTGTAGGTACACGCTAAAATTTGTGTGGGCTAGAAGAAATAATAATATCAAAACAAAGTCTGTGACAAGTCTTGGATATAGAGGGAACTTCAGAGGGAGCTTTGAATCTTGAAAGGACTCTAGATTCAGAGGAAGCTTTGGATCCGGTAAGAACCATGATTTTAAAAGAATTTTTGATTTAGAGGGAGCAGTTCAACTCTCAAGTTTTAAGGTAGGTATTTAAGTATTATCTTTAAAATATTTAAAGACTAAATTTGTGACAAGAATTTACCCTAGATGAAGTACATGTACTTTAGGTACAATCTTGGACGTGTTAAGATAAATTCTCTCAGTAAGAGGGAGCATGAATAAGATAAAAATAGGGGCAGACATTCTCTAGATTCAGGAAGAATGGCCCAAACTATTGTTGAATGCAAAAATTCTCCTAGTTTAGGAAGAATGGCCCTTAAGGCCTAGTTACTCAGAAGAGTAGGTGTCTTTCTATGTTGGCTTAGTCACTCTATAATATGGGTTCCTTTTTCATGCTTAGTTACTTGTTGAGTGAGCCTTTTGGTATAGAGTGAGGCCTGTGATATTATGATTTTTCCAAGATAATGGCAACCCTGTGATGTAAGGATCCTTGAGGGTTTTCACCCTATGGTGTGAGGAGTTAAATTTCCTCTAGGGTTTGGCGAAACCTGCGTAGTTGGAACACATATGTTCCTATAGGCTTGACCTTGTTAATGGAAAACATGTACTAGTCTATATACTATGACGTTTAGGCACCAACTAGATCATGGTGACTAGTTTTTGTACCTTAGGTTGAATAGCTTGTATGATGGTACTTAGGGTTGGTACCTTGGTAGTAGCCTAGATGGTACCTAGATCCATGTAAGAAGGGTTGGTGTTAGAAAATCAGAAAGACGGAAATATTTTCTTATGCTGATAATTACTTGTGATATTCTTGTAGTTTTATTATCTTCACTTTATGTTCTTTTATCTTAGGTTCATCAAGCAATCATCAAATCAAAACATGAAGATCAATGACACTAGATGTAGGCACTCATTCAGGGTTAAAACCTTTCTCTAGGGGAAAACCCAATGAAACTCTTCCAATAATCAAATTGAGATAAACCAAGACCTTAGACCCAACCAAAATACCTTCCTCCTCCACCAAGTCAGCCTTCCAATATGATTCAACAAACTTCAGTATTCTCTTCTTGTCTAGCAACTACAACCCAACAACAATTTAGAATTTCGGCACAACTACTTTAGAATTTTGGCCCTCCTATAGCTACAACTCATTTTCATGTGTGAGACAAATAGAAAGAAAAATTTTGACTTAATTTTTCTTAACAAAGAATTCTTTCTCCTTCGCTAGGGTTTTATTCCTCTTCCTAGAATGTCACACCATTTTACTGCCTCCAGCTACTGCAAATCAAACTTCTTGTGGATGTGCTCCAAATGATTCGAGTTGTTGCCCTTTTATAGTGGTTGTGTGAGGTTGAGTTCACTAGATGAGGCCGAATTTTCTTTCTTTGATGTCGACTTGGTGGAGGAGGCCTAAATGACATATTTTATACAAAAATAAATTTCTTTGTTGACTCAAGAAACCCAAGAAGGGTCTATTACATAATGACAAGGACAAGGAATCTTGACATAAACCCCAGAATTATGTTACTACTCAAACTATAAGGGGACCTAAAGGGGTTCCTAATAGGGTAACTACTAGACCAAGGGAAATGGTGGAGGTTTAGCCCACTGTCACCACGACTAAGACTCCATGCTCCTTACGGACTTTCACCGATCGGAGGATGTTAGGCCCCTATATTACTAGTTTAGTCCCTTATTGTTATTAATGTAACGCCCTTATTTTTATTGTTGTACCCCTGTAATCCCAATATTGTTATTATTTTTCCCTTACATCATTATTGTTAGGTTGGTTAGGATTATATTGTGGCCCCATGGACTCCTATATATAGAAGGAGGTTTTGGTCATTTGTAGCATCCAAGAATTGTTCATTTATGTAATGTATTTGAGGTTTCCCCTTCGAAGTGGCTGATTTCTAAGGCATTGATCTCTCTTTTCTTCTATTCTTGGAGTTGGTTTCATAACATTTGGTATCAGAGCTTTGGATTCTAGGGTTTCGCTGCTCCAAACAAGTCATCATGGAATTTTCGTTAAAACTTTGTTTCTACGAAGGTTCAGAAGCTGAAATTTTTCAAGCACAAAGAAGAAATCCTAAGGAACGCCATGGAAAAATTTCAGATCTTGGTTCGCAATATTTTCAGAGATATGATCGGTGGAAGTTAGGGCTTTTTGCAGGCTCCTGAATTTAACCTAAGTAGGTCATTGTGGAAGCTAAGATGCATGCCATGGAAGCTAAGATGGATGACATGGAAGATAATATCGATGAAAAAATGAAAGACAACATGGAAAACATGAATAATGATCTAAAAGAAAACATGGAAGGTTTGAAAAAGTTGATACAAGAGACGTTTCCTAATGGTGAAAAGATAGTATAGGAAACTCATGATCAGAACAAAATAAATATTAATCACGATTTCATAAACTCTAATGTTGGATGGAATAACCACCATATTCCAAAGATGGATATGAGGAAGTTTGATGGCAAGGATCTTGTAACATGGATACTACAGATGGAGCAATATTTTGATCTCAATAATGTGCAAAAAACACAAAAGGTACGCATTGCAACTTTACATTTAGAACAAAATACATTTGTATGGTATCGATGGATTTTCTCCCGTAAAAAAATTGTAACTTGGTCAGTTCTTATGGAGGAAATGATAGCACATTATAAGGATACAAAAAGCAACACCTTCTTTAGCCAATTGATAAATCTCAAACAAAAGGGTTCAGTGGTGGAGCACATTGAGGACTTCCAAAAATTGAATATAAGGGTAACTAATATTCCAGAGGAACACAGGATTTATGTCTTCATAGGGACTTTAAAGGGTAACATAGAACATGAAGTTCGCATTTGGGAACCTAATTCATTGGAAAAGGCATTTAGGTTGGCAAGAAAAATTGAATGGAAAATTATGGCGCCAAGGAAGCCTACCACTCACATATATAAAGATGGAAGTGTTGCTACTCCTAGACTTCCACAAGCTACAAGGTTGACACCACAACATTGGAAGAAAAAAAGAGCAAAAGGGATTTGCTACAGTTGTGATAGAAAATACACTAAAGGTCATAAGTGTGCTAAGAAGAAATTATTTTGCATAGATTGTGAAGAGGAAGAAGAAAATGAACAAGAATCTTCAAAAGAAGAGGATATACACCAGGAACCAACCCTAGAAGAGGAAGAACTGAGTCTGACCATATCGTGTAATGCATTGGTAGGACTTATCACTCCTCAAACTCTCAAGATAGAAGGACATATCAAGAAGAAAAAGGTAATAGTGTTGATTGATTCGGGTAGTACCCATAATTTTATTCATTGTGAGGTAGCCAAGGAATTGAATTGTTTCCTATACCTAGCACCAGAATGTCAAGTGATGGTTGCAAATGGAGGAAATATAAATTTCTCTGTAAAGTGCTATAATATCAATCTGACCATGGGGGAATATGTATTGAATATTCCAATGCTTTCTATTCCAATGGGAGGCGCTGATGTTGTACTAGGAGTACAATGGTTACAATCTTTGGGGATGGTAGCTTTTAATTTTCAAGAACTTTTCTTGAATTTTTTTCAGAAGGAAAGGAAATCGAATTACAGGGTAAAGCAGGGAAGTCGGGAAAGATAATGAGCTCTAATGTCATGACAAAGCTTATAAAGAAATAACAATGAGGCGTAATTGCACAATTATGCTCACTAGAAGTTCCAACATCAAAATCATCTATTTCTACAGATCTCCAAAAAGTCTTGGACAATCATTCCAAGGTGTTTGAAACTCCCAAAGGAATCCCACCTATTCGTGACCATGATCATGCTATTCATTTGATTCCAGGAAGTGTTCCTCCAAACATCAGGCCTTATAGATATCCTTATGTCCAAAAGAGCGAAATTGAACGTATGATTGCAGAAATGTTAGAGGCTAGTATAATTCAACCTAGTCAAAGTTTTTTCTCTGCTCCAGTGGTATTGGTGCACAAGAAGGATGGATCATGGCGCATGTGTCCGGATTACAGGGAGCTCAATAAGCTCACTATTAAAGATAAATTTCCCATTCATGTTGTTGAGTCTCAAAAATGTTTTCCATATTCATACATATTTCCATTATGTCATAACCATTCAGCTCTTATTCCATAGCCATCTAACCTAAAACCCTACATCAAGTAACCATTTTCATAAATATATGGGTTAATATCATTGTTTTCCAAAGTTATTTATTTTATGTATTTAAAGTGAATTTATTATTAGAAACTAGAAAATTAACATAGTTTCATATATATATATATGTGTGTGTGTGTGTGTGTGTTATGAGTTTTGTGACATGTGTAGGTCAAAAGGAAGTTTCTAGAAGACCTTTATGTGGCCTCCCAAAACCAAATTCGAATTTGAGTGGAGAAGATCATGGGATCATGAGGACATGTGTCTCATTTCCTTGTTGTATTGAAACTCTAAGAGGATATGTGTCTCATTTCTTAGTTGTGTTGAAACTCTAGAAAGACATGTGTCTTATCATTTCCTATTTTGATTGTAACTCTAGAGATGGAGGGAGAGACTCATGGACTCCCATTAATGAGATAACTTCTCATATTTTGTATAAATAGGAGAAGCTTTCTCCTATCATGGGTAGTGAAAAAATAGGAGAAGAAGAGAAAGGAATAGAGAGTGTTTTGTAACAAAGCTTAAGATGGAATGGGATGTAGATTTGTGAGTTTTTCAATAAAGAAGTTCTTTGATGCTATTTTGATTACAACTTTAAGGAGCTAAATAATTTCACCAAATTGATAGCAGAGGGCCCCTGCTATTCAAGGAGATTTTACATGTTTTCTAGATAAGTCATTTTCAATTCTATTTTGTCATATTTCCTTACTTAGATTGCTTTCTGAAATCATAGCTTTTAGCATTATGTTTCATGTCATTTGCTTAGATAAATGATCCTCATGATATTGCAGTTAGTCTCTTTCTCAAGCTCTTCCAATACATCTCTATTAAATGAATGGGATTCAATTGTGATATTTTGAGTTATTAGCATTTCATTTTATGTTATTTAGTTAAAAATAAGATCCTCATTATACTGCAGTTAAGTCTCTTTCAAAATATTTTCCAATAAATCTCTAATTCACGAATGAGACTAAGTTGTAATATTGTGAGTTATTGATTGTTTTGCTTCATAGAAGATCCTTATCACATTATGATTAATCTCTTTCAAAAAGCTCTTCCAATAAACCTCTAACTCATGAATGAGATTTAGTTGTAATGTTATAAGGTGTTTCAGCATTTCTTTTATGTTTTAAGAGATCCTCATTGCATTAGAATTAATCTTTTTCACAAGATCTTCCAACAAATCTCTAATTAAATGAATCAAATTAAGTTGTAATGTTTTGAGTTACTTTTCATTTCATGAATGTTCACTTAGAAGCTGTAATATCCATGGATTAGAACTTTTTGTTTTCATCATTTTCTAGTTAGGAACAGAACTTGCAAATAAACTCTTTTTAATTCATTTATTAACATTTCATTTTCTCCCTCTTGACATAAATCTAACTTCATCTTTTTAGCATAGAGTAGCATACTAAGATTCAAACATAAAAACCCCAAAACATCAATAAAACACTAAAAACAACGAAGTAAGAAAAAGAGATACTTAGGCACATATAGTGCATCACACTTCATCAGTTTACTAGCCCTGGTTGATAATTTATGTTAGCAATTTAGGACACTAAATTGACTAGACACCTGTGATTGATGAATTATTGGATGAATTACATGGAGAAATTTATTTTACCAAGATGGATCTTCATTCAGGATATCATCAAATTAGAATGAAGACTGAAGATATTCCAAAAAAAGCATTTCGAACTCATGAGGGTCATTATGAATTTTTTATCATGCCTTTTGGCATTACCAATGCACCTTCTACATTTCAAGGGTTGATGAATTCCATTTTCAAACCCTTCCTTAGAAAATTTTTGTTAGTATTTTTTGATGGTATGCTAATCTACAACAGGTCTTGGAAGGATCATGTTCAACATGTTGAGAGGGTGCTCAAACTATTGCAGGAAAAACAATTATATGCAAAAACATCCAAATGTTTCTTTGGAGTACAAGAGGTGGAATATCTGGGTCATACTATATCTCACAAGGGTGTTAAGGTAGACCCTAACAAAATTAAATCCATTAAGGAATAGAAAGTCCCCACAACCATAAAGCAGTTGCGAGGATTTCTCAGGTTAACAAGGTATTATCGCAAGTTTGTTAAGAATTATGGGAGAATAGCAGCACATCTAACAACATTATTGAAGAAAGATGCATTTTCATGGACTCCTGAAGCAACTAAGGCCTTTGAACATCTTAAAGAGGCAATGTGCCTAGCCCCGGTCTTAGCTACGCCAGACTTCACAAAAACCTTTATTGTGGAATGTGATGCCTCAGGAAATGGAATTGGTGCAGTTTTAATGCAGGAAGGAAGACCCATTGTTTTTGAAAGTCGTCCAATCAAAGGAAAGTATTTACAGAAACCTATTTATGAGAAGGAAATGTTAGCAATATTGCATGCACTAAAGAAATGGCGAACTTACCTAATGGGAAGACACTTCAAGGTAAAAACTGATCATGATAGTCTTAAACACTTTTTGGAACAAAGACTATCTTCAGAAGAGCGACAAAAATGGGTCACAAAGATGTTGGGTTATGACTTTGAAATAATCTACAAAAAAGGAAAGCTTAATGTTGTTGCAGATGCACTCTCAAGAAAGAATGAAGAGGTGGAAGCATTGCTTTGTGCCATTTATATTATCCAACCGGATTGGATAACCGAAGCAAGAGATGAATGGAAGAAGGACAAAGATGTATGGACACTCATTCAAAAGTTGCAGCAAGATCCTAGTACATCTGATACATTTAGTTGGAAAAATGATTCCTTATGGTACAAAGATCGCTTATATCTTTGTAAGAGTTCCCAACTAAAACAAAAGATTCTTCTGGAATTGCACACTTCTCCTTTAGGAGGACACTCAGGATTTTTAAAAACTTACCACAGGGTGAAGAAAGAATTTTTTTGGGATGGCCTTAAATCTGATATTCAAAATTTTGTGGCGGAATGTTTGGTTTGCCAGCAAAATAAAGTGGATACAATTAAGACCCCGGGACTTCTACAACCTTTATCCATTCCAAGTCAACGTTGGGAGGAGATTTCAATGGATTTTATCACAGGTTTACCTAAGTCCGAAGGAAAGAGTGTCATCATGGTGGTAGTTGATAGACTTACCAAGTATGCACACTTTTGTGCATTATCTCATCCATTTAAAGCAAGTACGATTGCTACTACATTTATGGACAGAATTCAAAAGCTACATGGAAGCCCAAGGGTTATTGTGAGCGACAGAGATCCCATTTTTACTGGAAATTTTTGGATGGAGTTATTTTCTTGTTTGGGTACTCAATTAGCTCATAGCTCATCTTATCGTCCTCAATCCGATGGTCAAACTGAGATAGTGAATAAATGTTTGGAAGGATATCTTCGTTGTTTTGTATCTGATAAACAAACACAATGGGTCAAGTGGTTACCTCTCGTTGAATGGTGGTATAACACTTCCTTCCATACTATAGCAAAAATGACCCCATTTATGGCACTTTATGGATATCATCCACCATCCATCACATCATCTTTAAGGGAAAATTCGAAGGTTCAAGCAGTGGAAGATCACATCGAGCATCAGCAAGAAGTTCTCCAACTCTTAAAGGATAACCTGAATTTGGCACAAAATCGAATAAAACAACAGGCAGATCAACATCGCAGCGAGAGAAGTTTTGATGTAGGAGATTGGGTATTTTTACGGCTACAACCATATAAACAAATGTCCCTCAAGCAAGCTAAGAAGGATAATAAATTATCGCCAAAGTACTATGGTCCTTACAAGGTGTTGCAAAAGATTGGTACTATGGCATACAAATTGGAGCTTCTTGCTTCTTCGCGAGTGCATCCAATTTTCCATGTTTCATGCTTAAAGAAGGTTATAGGTGAAAATATTCTAGTTCAAACAATATTTCGAGAACTTGATGAGGAAAGAAAAACCATATTGGAACCTGAAGCGGTCACGGAAACAAGAACTCGACAACTACGAAATCGATAAATTTCAGAGTATCTCATCAAGTGGAAGAATTTACCCACAGAAGATTCTACATGGGAGGATGAGAATTTTATACAGAAGCACCCAGAGCTACTCAAGAATTGAGGACAACACTTTTTTGAAGGAGAGGGGAATTTTAGGTCCCTATATTACTATTTTAGTCCCTTGTTGTTATTAGTGTAGCCCCCTTATTGTTATTGTTGTACCCCTGTAACCCCAATATTGTTATTATTGTGCCCTTACATTATTATTGTCAGGTCAGCTAGGATTATATTGTGGCCCCATGGACTCCTATATATAGAAGTAGGTTTTGGTCATTTGTAGCATCCAAGAATTGTTCAATTATGTAATGTATTGGAGGTTGCCCCCTCGAAGTGGCTGATTTCTAAGGCGTTGATCTCTCTTTTCTTCTATTTTTGGAGTTGTTTTTATAATACAGGAGTCTCGGTATTGTAGGAATCACTTGTAAAATATATGTCAATGGATGGGTGGAAAGTGACCCTAAAAACCCTTTCCCCAAGATGGAATGAAAAATGGAGCTTTCTTGCTCTTCAAGCAAGGGGTTTGGTCCACTAGGGGTAAGGGATGAGGATTGGGGGGTTGAGGTGAAAGGAGTAGGCTCACAAATGAGGTTCTCAATAACTATAATCCTTGGGAAATTTGGATTCCCAAATTTTTCTTGAAAAATAATCTTTGATTAGTGTTATCTAGGTATGTCAGTAATCAAACAGCTCTTTCAGTGGTTTTCCGCAAAGTCATAGGTAAAAAAATTTCACTTTTACGAACATGTTTTCAGAAAATAATTTTGGTCACTTAAGAGGTCTAAACAATGTATGATTCTCCTTCATTTAATTTATCATCACCATTTTCAAGTTCATCACCATCATCAGTTTCAAGTTCACCATCTCCATCATCAACATTCAAGAGGTCTAGGGTTAAGTCACTCCATCTCATATAGGTCAAAGTCTAGGTTCATTCCTGCCTTTGGAAAAATCTTCAAATTTTCACTGAAAATAAGGTAGTAACCCTCCATTTCATCCATAAAACCCTAATGAAGGAGTAAGCATGTTTATGAAGATGAAATAAAATCCATCTTTCTTGTTTCATATTGCTCAAGTTCCAAAAAAATTCCAAACTCCAGTTTTTTTTCACTGTCTCATGAAAAATAACAATTTTGTCTCACTATCTCATGTAAAGTCAAAAAATTCATCATTGATTGTCAGAGTTTCAAAGGAGGTCAATTTGACCTATTGCTCCAGTCAAATGCAAAAGGATTCATCCTCAAGTTTAAAGAAATCTCATCTTGTTTGAAGGGTCATATCCAATGAGAAAATTTCAAAGGTTTTTGAGAAACACCCTTACTATTTCATTAAAAAAAAATATTGTCTCATTATTTCATTCAAAGGTCTATGAAGTTACTTATAATGTCAAAGGTTCAAATAAATTTACTCTGCCTTCTTATCTCATTTGAAAGAGCATGTCACTTTCCAAGTTGCAAAGAGGATCAAAAAGTCACTTTCCAAGTGCACAAAGGGTTTAAAAAGGGTCATTGTCAAGTGTCAAAAAGAAAAAAAGGTAAGGCATTTCAAAGTTTATAAAGAGAAAAGTAAACCTCACTTAAACTCATTGTTACCCTTTTCATTGTATGTGAGAGCAGCTTTACCATCCATTTTCCCTCCATAGCTCCTAAACTCCAAAGCATAACCCTCAAAATCTCACCAAAACTACTAGCAATTCATCAAAATTCGTTGTTGTTACGTTTCTAGGCTTTGTTATTCCATTCCCGAACATATTTGTTACATTTATATGGACGTTGTGCAGCGTTGTTACCCATCTGGAGTGTTGCGCAGGCGCTACACACTCCCTTTGTTACGCTCCTAGCCTCTTGTTATGCTCTTGTAGGTGCAAATTCTAGTGTTTTGAAACTCGGGGAACTCTCCAAACTCTCAAGCTCTAGCTCATTTCATTGGTGTGGCCTCATACAACGGTAAGGTACCCTCCCATGCTCGTGTTTAGATTTATTTTGAAATATTTAAAACTCTTTTCATGTCATTTTATGTTGTCACCGTGTGCCCACCGTCCATACATACTTTTTTTTTATTTTGTTAAAACCATAACCTACCATTTAATTAAACCCTAACGTATCACATAAACCCTAAACCTACATCCCACATGCTCCATCTACACATTCCCATCACCCACACTACCCTCCATAACATGTCAAAAACAAAAAAACCCTAATTCTAAGCTATTTTACAGAGTAAATAGTGAAAACATAGGGTAACTGTGTTTTAGGGTTTTTACTACCCTACACCCCTCCATTTTCTTTCATTCCACCTTCATTGTGGAGCTAAGGTGCTACCCTATCCACTGAAATTTTCTTAGAATTTTTAATTAGCTCCATGGCCCTCAAACAATAAATATTTTTCACTAGTTTTTCCCCACAATCAAAATTGGGAATTTTTTGTGTTTTAGACATTTTGACACCTTCCACACATTCATTTTCTCTCATTCCACCTACAACTTGAAGCTAACACACAACACTACCTACACAATATTTTCTAGAATTTTTTTCAACTTCAAGACCCTTCATTTCATCCACCAAACTCACACCTTCCTACACTCTCTTTTTCCATATTTCCATTCATTCACTCATTCCATTGACACCCTAGGGTTTTCATCATTCCAGTGACAAACACCATGGAAAGTGACAAGAGGAGCTTCAAGGGAGGGCGCCATCTCAATCTTGAACCATTCACCATGCAAGAGATTAATGCTTCGCCATTGGCTAGAAGTTGTTTTGAAAGAGCTCAGTGTTTGAAATTTTGTGAAAATCTTATGGAAGTGTGGTATCATCTTCAGTTGTCCAACCTATTTGCAACCAGCTACAATATGGGAAAGGTCACTCTTGCAGGTATGGAGATCAGCCTATCATCTAACTTAATTACTTCAGCGACATGTATCCCCTCTTATGGAGAGCAGTGGTTCAAGGGTATGGACCTAGACATTGAAAACTACAAGCAATTCCTCAAGCCTCATGCTAGAGAGGATCCATAATTTCTTTTTCCTTTCAAACATCTCAGAAACAAGTATGCTCCTCTGATGATGTTCATAACGAAGTACTTCACATGCGAAGGAAGATTCTCCAGGCTATATAGGTATCACATCAGGATTTTGATGTATTTTACCTCAGTCAAAACACTTGATTTGCCTCATTATTTATATAGGATCTTGAGCAATGGACATTCCTATTAACCCTCATGCTTGATCTTGTCTATTTTCCAATTTAGGAACTTTATCATCATCGGAAGGTTTAGTTTCTTGTCCTATGGCTATTCTATAAATCCCTTTACTTCTAAGTATATCTACCATGTGAGGTAGCAATTGGAAATAATTGGTGATGTTAAGCATAACCGGGCATGCACTTTCCATTTAAAAAAAAAAAAAAAAAACTGAAGCTGAGAAAAGCTAAAACTAACTGCTTCAATGGAAAGATCTCTAAAAATTAAGCCGTTTCAAAAAAACGGCTCGAAAAACCGGTTTCGGATGAAGAAGTTATGCCTTTTGAAAAATCTGAGTTGTAGATGCCGAATAATTACGGGAACGGGATGAAGTGCGGTTTTTTTTTTTTTTAATTCTGCCCCTTTGAACAAATTTTTTTTACAAAAGAAGCTTGAGAAAGAGACTTGAACCCAAGACCTCTATTCTCATAAACTAACCCCTCACCAAGTGAGATAGTAAAATGATCACATTATCGTATGAAAGGAGGAAGGGTTTTTTTTTTTTTTTTTTCTTCCTAACTCTTCAGTGTGTGTGCCTTTTCCTGCACAAAAACACAAACAATCCGAGCACAAAAAAACGAAATGCAAAGTCTTATAGTAGAATGTTAGATTTTCGGTTAGCCTTACCAGCAACTATCACTTTTTTAACTATTTCTGATTTCCCGAGATCGCACAAAAACGCAGGGAAAGAGCATACGTAGCAAAAAAAATATCTTTTCCCTGTTTCTGATTTGCCGAGATCGCACGCAGTGCACAGCAAAGAACATACACAGATAAGAGGGTATAGATCTGGCAAATAAAAAAACTATAAACCAAAAAAAAAAAAAAAAGGAAACCGAAATAAGCAGAACTATTGACAAATATAACTGCAAAACAGATGCTTTATACCTCCATATCTAAATTGTCATAACTTGGGCAGCGGGAAACCTTTGAGCATGAAACAAAAGGCGTTCCTCACTGTAACAGACACTCCAGACACAACCGAGCAGTTCTCCAAGCCCAAAAATGTTCAGAAATAATAGATCTACAAAATGGCATTCGCATGCAGTCAAACCAGCTTCAAATTTTGATAAACAACGGACGCGACCCTCAAAATAGCTCCGATACCATGTAGGAATTTTCAGGGTAGGTTCCGTAGATCAATAACCAAAGGTCACCGCTCACAAACAGATCACAAATCAGTACACCAGTATAATCATGTGGTTAAAACCCTCAAAGAGGGAAACAGTCCACACCATGAGCCAACGCGGCCACTTTAGGGAATTTATTAACATAAAAAGAAAAGTTACATATGTTTCTCTCATAAACAGTTACCAAACAAATGACCCTCCATGCTCTTTAAATAGAGATCATGGAGAGTCATTTTTCCGGTAACCTTTTATGAGAGAAACATATGTAACTTTTCTTTTTATGTTAATAAATCCCCTAAAGTGGCCGTGTTGGCTCAGGGCGTGGACTGTTTCTCTCTTTGAATATTTTAACCACGTGATTATACTGGTGTACTGATTTGTGATTTGTTTGTGAGTGGTGACCTTTGGTTATTGATATACGGAACCTACCCTGTAAATTCCTACACAGAGTAGAAGGGAATATCATCATACTAGTCTCTTTCATCATGGCCTAATCAAGCTCATTGTGTTGCATCACTTCTCCTCCATAAACATAACCTGCGAAAACTTCTTGGAGAGATTCTCAACATCACTTTCTGTCTTGCCTATTACATCATCAGCATAGCCAATGGAGATTGGCTCTACAAGGATGCCTATTAAGCCTTTATATGTCCCTAGGGTTGTGGAATTTTCTCACACATATGAGAGAGGGAAGAGACAAGTATTTGTGCCTAATTCTACCAGGCATTTTCTTACACTTGGCACCCATGTTGAGCAATGTCAGATAGAGGAGCAACCTTTCTTGCATCAACATTATGAGTCATTTCCGATGGAGCCTGAGGTATCAGAGCATGAGGAGGTCATATCAATTGAATACATCATCAAAGAGAAAGATAAAGAGATAGTAGAATTAAAAGAAGCATTCTCCATTGCCCAATCCCGAATTACTTTCCTTGAGCGGGAAAATTTTCAATTGCAAGTGAATCAGCTCCTACAAAGCAAGTACAAATCAGACATGGAGGAAAACAAAGGTAAAGGCAAGAATATTGTTGTTGTTGACCAAATTCAGGGGATGGAGGCTGAAACACACAGCAAAAGACCAAGAACAAGAGGACTCAAAAGGGCACTAGAGTGAGAAAGACACTCAATTCATCAATCTGAAGAATTGACCTTTGATGAGCTCATTGCCATGGAGATCAATGAGGACATAGAGCTTTGGTTATCAATATTTAATGAGCATATGGCAAAGCTATTGAAGAAGGATATAAATTATAACAAGCTGCAAAGGCATATGACAAACCATTATCGCACCAGGGACACCATTTTTCAAATAAGTCTGAAACAAGTGAAGAAAAGGCTTAAAGAGGCACAAATGAAGCTCAAGGAGAAGGATAGCTTGGATTTATTGGTTGAAGCTTCCTTAGCTATGTAGCCTATCTCTTACAGGTGTCAAAGAACCAATTTTGAGAACTTTTGAGAAATTTTGGTATTTTACATGTTTTTTTGTAGAATCCTGGAAATTTCTCATTGCAGAAGGGTAACAGACTTTTATGACTTTTGTTTTGGAGGCATCCAAATGGTGATTTATTTACATGGATGGATGTATTTTGATTAGTACATCACACATCAGGAACCCTCATGGCATGAAAAACTACAATTTGGGAGAAAAAGTTAAAAAACTAGCCATTTTTCATGTTTCTGCCTCCTTTTTGGACCCTCTGTTACGCTTTTGAGTGATCCCAGGAGAATGGTTTTTTGAAGGCCTTCCCATGGTCCATTTTTCAAAATTAAATATGTTCTGGAAACTAGACACACATGGATATTTGACCGTTCTTTCAGAAGTGGATTTGGACTTCTTAAAGTTGCTAAAAAGTGCCTCCAAAGTTCTGTTACTCTTCTGCAAATTGTTTTTAAAATCTTCAGTGAGAATTGTCACATATCAGCATTGGATTCCCTCAAGTCACTTGTCAAGCTCAGAAATGGTAAAAAATTCGAGGCAATGTTGTCCTATGAGTTTTCATTAGAGTTATTGGGTTTTTTATCATGAAGGAATTTGTAATTAATGTAAGGGACAAATACTCCTAGTTTATAGCTAAAATTCAGGGAATGGTTTCTAACCTCCCTAGAAACTAGGAAATAACTCATCTTTTTCAGTTATGATCCATTTTGGATGGGATTTCGACCTAATGAGGTTTCATAGTCTATATTTTCTATAAGTAGACTCTCTTTTGTCTTTTTTTGGGTTGGATAGTCACATATTGCAGTGGAGCTCTTTTAATCAGCTCAGCTTGTGGAATGAAATCAAAGACAGATTTGCAGGAATTGTGTTGAGATACTTGTGGTATGCTTTGGAGCATCTGTGTTTCTCATGTATGTATATCATTTTATGCTTATTACCATGTCTTATTCTTCATACATGTTTATTTTTTAAGTTTGAGAGAAAAATCCATGTTTATACATGCTCTGTTTTAGACAAGATTCACCTTATTATGTTTATTTGCTTCTAAATCGGATGAATTCACCTCAGTGCGCATTCAAACTCTCCTCCATTTTCATTCTATACTCAATGACTGATTAATATGCTTTCAAACTATCTGTCTTGCCTCACACATTCTCTCTAGGTTCACCTTGAATTTCAGACCTAAAAACCTCATATACAGTCCATTCACTGACTTTTCTATCCAACATTTAAAACATCAAACAAATTCTAATTATTAAGCTTACATACCTAGCCTAAAATCATTACATACTCAGTCATTCCTTTGACTGCTTAAAGTGACAAAGAGAGAGCCCTCTCTAGTTCAGGTAGGGCTAGCTACCCGACCTAAAGTTTGGTATGTGTTTACCCTTCTCCAATCCTACTGTCAACCTTAGGAAGTTGGGGAGAGTGATAACAATGAGAAGCAGGACCACACGGGGCCAAGTGGACCCATTTTAGGTTCGAGGATGGAATATAGCAACCAATGATGCTCCTATCTTGGACGAGGTGAGGGGAAAGGACCAAACAAGAATATTCACTTCAAAAGTTTAAATTGATCCTATTGAGGTCTACCCTTGGGGATGCCTAGGAATATTTCGATCCTAGAGCTAGGGCTCAGGATTCCCAAAGGTCCTACCATCAGAATTGCTTGAAATTTTTTGGAGAGGGATGGGAACGACCACCGCATTGCCTTCTAGGAGATTGAAATTTTTCCCCTGCTCAATTCCCATGAAATTGATGCCCTATGTGACCCTTGAGGGATAGACCTTGGAAAAAGCGAAAAAGGGGAAAAATTATGGATAAATTATCACCCTTCTATGGATCAGTGCCTTAGTTCACTTAGGGGAGATGGAGTCAAGGATGATTAATGAGTAAGAACTTGGTTTCTTGGTCAAGGAGGCTTGAAAAATCAACTTCGTCCAATATTAGTACAAAGAAAAGGATAAGAGACTTTCAAGCATTTATAATTCAAGAAAAGAGTGCAAGCCTGTCTAGAAAATATATATCTAGGACATTTCATTCATATGACATTGGCCCATACATTAAAATTTTCTAAAACATGTTCAATTCCACGTTATATTCATGCAGCAACTAGCCCTAGTTATAGCGTAAAGCATTAGTATGCAGCAACCAAAATAAAAAATCACTTACAATTCCATAGAGTATATCCAACCAAGAAATCGTTTTCAATAAAAAATCTCCACGAGAAGAGAAATAGCCCAAATCCATACATCAAAATTCATCCATCTCCAAAAAAACTCCTCCAAGGAAAAAGTACAAATTCTCTATAACAGAGATATCCAATCGAAAGTGTGATGATCAAAATGAATGGAGATAACATCAATATATAGGCTCCTAAGGAGATCGAATTAGCCTAAAGGCCCCTAATAGCTGAACTAATAAAATAGTGTGAAAATAACACCCCTATTGGTGACAAGCCCACAAATTTATCTCATAGGTGTAAAAATAAGCCACACAAGAGCCAAATAATGATGTATACATGTCGTAGGACCCTCCAAGAGGCATAGTAACATCCTAAAGTGCCATAATGAGGAATAAATTCCTCGGAATATGATGGACAAAGGGGTGGCCCATTGTTCTCCAAGTAGCAAACCTATGGTGCTCCCAGTGGGTGTGGGGGAACATAATTTATCCCATGGATCTCCAAATGGATCGGAGATACATATAAATGCTCTGTGAACGCTCAAATGTTGGAATAAACATCATTGGGTCCTCGTACAAGCCCCGAGACACCCTCCAAGTGTGTGGTGCACTGGTGGCATTGTTGGGCATGATGCATCTTCCTCGTCCAAGAGTGGGTCTCTAGTAATCCATGAACATCTGAAGGGGTCCATGAAGCATTGTCTATTGCTGTCGAGGTCGATACCTCTCGATGCACACCCTATGTGTGCTAATGTAGCCCTCAGGGGTCAGGATCTTGTATAGGGAGACCAGACCCAAATGGAAACCACCTGTAATCCTGCATAAGATACAATGTGTCCCCTAGGCTTCCAGTACAACCAGTCATTATGGATGAAAAAGTGGGCACTTCATAATGGCATGCCTTTCCGAAGTGGGCTTTGGAATGTGCTAGTGTCTCCAGGCTCCAAAGGAGGTTAATCAAGTACCTTATTAGGTGGTTGCAACCCTTAAAGGGGATAGTATGTTCAAGTTACATCCCTCTAATGGGGGTGGCAAGAGATAAATAAGTGGAATGGAGTAGCGAATGAGAGGGGAAATCCTGGGCCACATATTGGGGCATAGGGTTAGCCAGATAAAGGGAAGCCCACACTTGGGTATATAATGTGTAGGAGGGATAAATCGTGGTACATGAGGTGCCCCGGCCATGATTTTTCCACCCTTCTTTATATTTCTTTTTCCTTTTATGAATGTTCTTTAATTAACTGCTTAAGGCTCAAAAGAAAAGAGCATGATGTGTAATATATATTAGTCATTACCCCCTTTTCGATAGGGTGTTTCATTGACCTCCAAGGGTTGGGAAAATCATGGGTTCCTAAATGATAAAGGAGGCTCATCTAGTCACTATGGAACCATGGTGATGACCATGGATTGGGGTAGAGCTCATGTATTAGCTTTTTCCCACGTGCTAATTATTTTTGTCTCGGCCATATTTTGCATTTTGTGGTACAATTTCCTGTTAAGTGTGGTAAACTATGCTTTTCCTTTTTCTTTAGTTGCTTCAACCTCTGGGGCACCATTCTAGGCCTGACCCAAGGTGGGGGCAAGGGGATAGGGAGGTTGGCCCTATGTGCACTCGAGTGGAATAAATGGTGAATGGGGGTATAGTGAGTGGAAAGGGAGTAATCTATGCCGATAAGGGAGCGGGACCACACACCCAAAGTCAGGGTTTCCCAAGTAGTACCACCCTAAAACCAAATTGTCAATAACGGATATCCCACGGGACTAAGATGCAAGGGTAACATCCAAAAGATATCAAAGGGAAAATACCACAAACTAAGCCCACTCTTTCTGCCAAATCCCCCCATCAATCCATACCCAGAAGTATCCATGATAAGTAAACCCAATACTCAATTACCAAATGACAAGACATACCTTTAGATTCGGGAGGCCCACCTTCAAACATACGATCAATACAGGTGGGTGAGGGACTACATGGATAGCTCAAGAGGCAAATAAATGGCACAATGAGCTAGTAGGAGGCTGCAAGGGATAGTTGGTTGCCGGCTGAGGTCCATCATGGAGAAAAAATTATCCTGGGGATATCACCCACTAAGTGGTGGGTAACATTTGGTTCCAACTGGGACGTGATCTCTCGAAGAAGTGGACGAGGCTACTTGAACAGGAGCTCACGATAACTCCAGCAATCTCTTGGTCACTGTAAACCTGTTATCTACACATGTCAAAGATCAAAGCCACATGGCAGCATGTTTTTCATGGTGTCTTATGATCACTCATGCTTAATGTTAACCCATAAAACCAATAAGAAATAGAATATGCAATTTTTAATCTAATCTATCATGAGAAATATCATATGCAGTTGTTCTAATGCAAAAATCAGCATGCAATGCATCCTACCCTAACATGCATATAGATATGCTACCACTAAATGTAATCATAAAGCCAATGCAACCAACATATCATCACATCAATATCAATATACATATGCATGTCATTATGATTACTCATTTAGAAGATCTTAAATTGACTGTGGTCATGGTCTCGTGGAGGATGAAGTGGGCAAGAGGTGGGAAAATATGGTTTCCATGTAAGACAAGAGGAATCCCTAAGAAAAGGAACATGAGTCAAGATGTGAGTCCTCCCCTCTAAGTACACAATGGTGGAATGAATGATTATCTTCAAGAACTCCTCATCACAATCATTACTCATAGTATGGTGCTTCGTAGAATCCATAAGATCGTGATGAGAGGGGAAAAAGGGGCAAGGGAAAGAAAAAGTACAGCAACTAGGGTGCTCAAGGTGATGGTCACAATGGAGAGAAGATGACATGGGGCGATCAAAACCCCGAGGGTGTGTCCAAGGAGGCAAAGTATAATCACCGAGTGGTTCCACCTTGACACTACACTTGGAAGGGGGAAAGGGCTCACAGACACTTGAGATCATATGAGAAGGGGTGAGGGAATCACTTGAGGGAGACTTAAGATGATGGAAAAAAGGAAGAGATGAAGAGGATAGTGAAACATTATATTCAATGGGTCTTTCCTCCTCCCAATCATAATCTAAAGGCTTAAGTGATTTGAATATAGGATCATAAGGAAGGTACGTGGGAGCCTTATTGATTTCATCATCATTAGTACCGATGATTGAATCTCCCTTAAAAGGAGAATCAACTATCTCCAAATTCTCCTCCTCCAACAAAGGAAAATAGAAATCCTTCTTCCCAAGGGTATCAACGGATATGTCATCATAACATATGCTCAAGGGGAAAAGAATACTAATCTCAAACTCATCCTCCTTATCAGTGTCATAGATGGGAGCACAATCAAATCGAGTACCAACAATTTCCAATTTCCCTTTTTCGATATGGAAATAATCTTCAATGTCATCTTCTAAGGGGCTAATGGGATCACCTTCCTCAACATTATCAAAAGGAAAATCATCGAGAGTATTATTCTTGAGGACAGCAAGGTTATTCTCAACTTCATTTTCCACAAGCTCATTTTTCTCAATACAACTGGCCCCAAAGTCATCTGGTTCATCATGTAGACCTGACGAAGATTAAACATCACCAAGATTACTAGAGCCTTCACCAACCCCTTGCTCCAAGGTCTTGCACATGTAACGGGAGGAGGGTTTTCATTCTCATCTTTACTAAGGTCCTTTTCAAGGTTACTCCTTTCATTGCGTAGCTTTTCCACCAAGGCATCTCTGAGAGACTCCAATTCTTCATGAGGGATGCCACCCCATCTTTTTGGAAAAATATCTTCAAAATTATCATAATAAGTGGCAATCTCATGAGGGAGGGTGTCGTACCAATCCCTAACCTGACCTTCAAGAGACAAGGCCAATAATCTCATAATTGTATCTTCATTGTTAATCCTTACTAGGGCTAAGACCCAAAAGAAGTTGTCCAAATGTTCATTGGGATTTTCGTTAGAACACCCTTTGAAATTAGGCATTCGATGTTTGATCCATGGTTTGATTTCAGGGTGTTCTAGCACTTCTTCAGTAGAAATGTCATTATAAGGAGAAGGGGGGAAACCTTGCTCTTCTAGATAGTCCATTTCTTATGATTTTTACACATTAGAATTGAAAATGGAGTCGCCAAGGTGAATGTAGTTCCTTAATAAATGTTTGCTTCACCCTACAAGCATTAACTTTGAAGTTCAATGAAGAACTAGGGCTTCATTCTTCTAATGGAGTCGCCAATAATAATATGTCAATATGTCATATGGAGAACAAGACACGTGCCTCTTCCCCAACAACGGTGCTAGAAATGTTACTGCTAAAACTAGCAAGGGACCTAAAGGGGTTCCTAATAGGGCAACTGCTAGACCAAGGGCAATGGCAGAGGCTTAGCCCATTGTCACCATGGCTAAGACTCCCTACTCTTTACGGACTTTCATCGATGGGAGGAGTCCCGGTAATGTAGGAATCACTTGTAAAGTATATGTCAATGGATGGGTGGAAATTTACCCTGAAAACCCTTTCCCCGAGATGGAATGAATAATGAGTTTACTTTCTCTTCAATCAAGAGGTTTGGTCCACTAGGGGTAAGGGATAAGGATTGGGGATTGAGGTGGAAGAAGTAGGCTCGCAAACGAGGTTCTCAATCCCTATAATCCTTGGGAAATTTGGATTCCCAAATGGTCACTCACAAATAATCTTTGATGAGAAGCGGGACCACACAAGACCAAGTGGACCAGGTCCAAGTTCAGAGATCGAATATAGCAACCAATGATGCTCTTATCCTAGACAAGAATATTCACTTCAAAATGTTAAATTGATCCTATTGAGGTCTACCCTTGGGGATTCCTAGGAAGATTTCGATCCTAGAGCTAGGGCTCAGGATTCTCAGAGATCCCACCATTGTAATTGCTTGAAATTTTGTGGAGAGGGAGGGGACCCACCATCATAGTGCCTCCTAGAAGATTGAAATTTTTCCCTGGCTCAATTCCTGAGAAATTGATGCCCTAGGTGACCCTTGAGGGTTAGACCTTGGAAACAGTGAAAAGGGGGAAAATTTATGGATAAAACGATCACCCTTCTATGGATCAGTGCCTTCGTTCACTTGGAGAGATGGAGTCAAGGATGATTAATGAGTAAGAACTTGGTTTCTTGGTCAAGGAGGCCTGAAAAATAAACTTCATCCAATATTGGTTCGGAGAAAATAATAAGAGACTTACAAGCATTTATACTTCAAGAAAAGAGTACGAGATTCTTGAGAAAATATATCGCTAGGACATTTCATTCATATGACATTGGCTCATACATTAAAATTTGCTAAAACATGCTCAATTCCACATTATATTCATGTAGCAACTAGCCCTAGTTATAGCGTAAATCATTAGTATGCAGCAACAAGAATCAAAAATCACTTACAAAGCCATAGAGTATATCCAACCAACAACTCGTTTGCAATAAAAAAGCTCCAAGAGAAGAGAAATAGCCCAAATCCATACATCAAAATTCATCCATCTCCAAAAAACTCCTCCAAGGAAAAAGTATGAAATTCTCGATGAGAGAGATATCCAATCCAAAGTGTGATGATGAAAATGAATGGAGCTAACATCAATATATAGGCTCCTAAGTAGCTCGAATTAGCCTAAAGTCCCCTAATAGTTGAAATAATAAAATAATGTGAAAATAACACCCCTATTGGTGACAAGCCCGCTAATTTAGCTCATAGGTGTAAAAATAAGCCACACAAGGGCCAAATAATTATGTATAGATGTCATAGGGCCATCCAAGAGGCATAGTAGCATCCTGAAGTGCCATAATGAGGAATAAATCCCTCAGAATATGATGGACAAGGGGTGGCCCCTTGTTCTCCAAGTAGAATACCTATGGTGCTCCCAGTGGGTGTGGGGACACACAACTGATCCCATGGGTCTCCAAATGGATCAGAGATTCCTATAAATGCTTTGTGAAGGGTCATATGTTGGAATGAACATCATCGGGTCCTTGTACAATCCATGTGGCACCCTCCAAGTGTGTCGTACACTAGTGGCGTTGGTTGGGCATGATGCATCTTCCTCGTCCAAGAGTGGATATCTAGTAATCCTTGAACATCTGGAGAGGTCCATGAATCGTTATCTGTTGCTATGGAGGTCCATACCTCTCGATGCACACCCTATGTGTGCTAATGTAACCCTTGGGGGTCAGGATCCCGTATGGGGAGACCAGACCCAAATGGAAACCACTTGTAATCTTGCATAAGATCCAATGTGTCCCCTAGGCTTCTAGTACAACCAGTCATTAGAATAATCGTGTAATATAGTTTACAAACATGGATGACAAAGAGGGCACTTCATAATGGCATGCCCTTTCGTAGTGGGCTTTGGCATGTGCTAGTGTCTCCATGCTCCAAAAGGGGTTAACCAAGTACCTTATTAGGTGGTTTCAACCCTTAAAGGGGTAGGTATGTCCAAGGTGCACCCCTCTAATGGAGTTGAAAAGTGATAAATAAGTGGAATGGAGTAGGGAATGAGAGGGGAAATCATAGGCCACATATTGGGCATAGGGGTAGCTAGATAAAGAGAAGCACACACCTGGGCATATAATGTGTAGGAGGGAGCAATCGTGCTACATGAGGTGCCCCGACCTTGATTTTTCCACCCTTCTTTATATGTCTTTTATATTTTATGAATTTACTTGAATTAATTGTTCAGGGCTCAAAGGAGAAGAGCATGATGTGTAAGATATAGCAATGATTACCCACTTTTTGGTAGGGCGGTTCATTGCCCTCTAGGGGTTGGGAGAATCATGGGTTCTAGAATGATAAAGGAGGCTCATCTAAGGCCTATGGAACCAGGGTGATGACCATGGATTAGGGTAGAGCTCATGTCTTGTACTTTTCCCACGTGCTAATTATTTTTGTCTCGGCCATCTTTTGCATTTTGTGCTACAATTTCCTGTTAGATGTGGCCAACTATGATTTTTCTTTTTCTTTAACTACTTCAACCTCTGGGGCATCATTCCAGGTTTAACCAAAAGTGGGGGCAATGGGATAGGGTGGTTGACCCTATGTAGACCCAAAATGGAAATGTGGACCCAGGTGGGAGAAATGGTGAATGGGGGTATAGTGAGTGGAAAGGTAGTAATCTATGTGGATAAGGAAGCGGGACCACACACCTAAAGTCAGGGTTTCCCAAGTAGTACCACCCTAGAACCAAATGGTCAATAATGTAGATCCCACGGGACTAAGATGCAAGGGTAACATCCAAAAGAGATCAAGGGAACAAGAGAATAAACTAATCCCACTCTTTCCGCCAAATTACCCCATCAATCCATACCCAAAAGTATCCATGATAAATAAACCCAATACTCAATTACCAAATGACAAGACATACCTTTAGATTCGAAAGGCCCGCCTTCAAACATACGATCAATATAGGTGGGTGAGGGACCACATGGTTGGCTCGGGAGGCAGAGAAATTGTACAACGAGCTAGTAGGAGGCTGCAAGGGGTTGTTTGTTGCTCGCTAAGGTCCATCATGGAGAAAATTTTCTACTGGGGATATGACCCACAAAGTGGTGGGTAACAAAGCCTACAAGGGAGGTTTTGACCTAAAACGTTGACCCAAGCATGAAACTCATGCTTTAATAAGTCAATTTATTTTACAATAAAAATTATTTTTCTTTCTTTTCATTAAATACAATTATGAAGACAGATACTAGTTACATTCTTCAATAGTTGGTACCTTGGCAATAGCCTATATGGTATATAGATTCCTGTAAGATGGGTTAAGACCTTGGAAATAGCCTAGATGGTACCTAGATCCCTGAAAAATATTGTATTGGTACCTTTGTAGCAACCTTGATGGTACCTAGATCTATGACATAACTTGGGTTGATACTTTGGCAGTGGCCTAGATGGTATCTAGATCCCTGGAATAATATATGTTAATGTTGATCTAACTCTTCCTATGAGAACAATTTGAATATGTGAAGTATCCTTGTACCAGTTATGGAATTATGAATAGCTCCCTAATTAAGAGGGAGTGTTGGAAAATGTAACTAGTTCCGATCTTCATAATTGTCATTGTACTTATGTCATTATACGTAAAATGTAAAAGAATTTATTTTTATTTTTTTTAATATGGTTTTCATGTTCAAAGATTATTATTTTATTTAGATAAGCATGTTCATCGTGCTTCTAGGTTTTCTTGAGTCAAAGAGTCAAAGTCATATTTGGACCTATTGTAAATATAAAGGAAATAAAATTTTTAATTATGTATTTTGAGAAATATCTCTAGAAGTCAATTCGGCCATGCTTGTCATATAAGCTCTTTCCCAAGAGACATGACTATTCGCACCCCTTTGGACAAAGTATAAATAGAAGAAAGTTGGAGCTCATTTTGGACATACATTTTGAAGCAATATCATCTGAAATTTCACAGAGAAAGAGGAAGTCCAAAATCTGAATAGGAGGGTTTGACTTGGTTTCTAGAAGGTGAAAGGGTCGTGGATATCTCATTTGATCTAATTCTATAAGAAGAGAATTTTCTAGGTTTTCCCCTTGCAGGAGTTTTGCCCTAGCTTGGAGCCTATATCTTGTGTTCTCTGTTTTTTTGTGATCTTCGTGTTTACATTTTGATAATTGTTTAATGAAAGAACATAATTAAATAAATAAGAAGCCAACAAATTTCACAAACAGTTATCAAAGAAAGAAAAATCAGTGTAAATCATAAGTCTCCCAATTTTCCAACATGGGGCTATTTAAATGATAGAAAAGGCCAATTACTCAAAATAAGTCAATTTACCAAGCAAAGTCAAGCCTTAAATCATAAAAACAAGCAAGTTTGGACCAAATGAAGGAAACATCCACCTTTTCCTAGTCGTTGTAGGTAATAAAGTCCATCCCAATCAAACACGAAGCAAGGAAAGCAAGTCAATGGCCCTCCTATGGAATCTAAAAATTATTTCAATTCACTTCAAGCCAGTTTCAAGTGGAACATTGCACCTCTCAAACAAATTGTCCTCTTATGTTTGACGTCACTTTATTTATTGGGGATTTTATGACCCTTTTTTTAGCTTCGAAAGTCATTCTCATGCTTCATAGAAGTGACTTGACTAAAGCTATGGACATGGGCCTTCATTTGAGGCATATTTTAAAGGTTAAGAAGCATTGTTTGAGGTTTTAATGGAGCTGTTTTGGAAAAAATTTATCACCTCTTTTACAAGGGTTTCAAGCAATGTAAAATTAATTATTGTAATACCTTAGTCTTCAGGTTGTGGATGACAAGTCAGATCATTATTTTAGGGAGAGGGTTTCAAACTAGCCATTAGAAAGAAACTTATATAAGGTTAATCCCTCCATTTGTGTGATGTGAATTGTGAAATCATCATGCCATAATAGGAAAGTTTTTTGGTGCAAACTACTTGTCCTATGGATTGATTCTTATGTTCTTCTTCCTATTAGCCATGTAAAATATTGTGTTTCATAAAATAACTGCAGGTTTTCCAAATTACACAGAGTTAGTGGATCAATCCATTGAAGGGCTGCATAGCCATGTGGAAGAGGAAGGTAAAGATGTTAGGCCTCATTTTCTCTTCGTTGAATTAGGCTTATCAAAATCTTATTGTCGGACTAGACCTTATTAGGGATTTCTCCTTCAATAACAATATATTTCCTAATTTCATAGTTGATCCATTGGTCGAAGGTATTCCAAGAGAGAATCACTCTTAGTTGAATTTGGGTAGTGGTACATCATCCTAGACTAGAGTGAAGGAAACTAGTCTCTTCAATTCCAAACTCACAAGCTAGTCCAAAAATAAAAGGCTAATTTAGAAGGGGTTGTGATCGCAAATCAACACTTGAAAAAGTGATTTTCAAGGCTAAGGTATGCCTCACCTCACCTCCACCTATTTCAAAAATGAAAAACTTTTTCAAAATTCTGTTTTACAATATATATTAAAAAAATAAAATAGAAAATACCAAAAATATTTCCCTAGATTTAGCGTAATTTCCATTTTTCAATTACTTTTATCGCTTGGTTTATGCTTGAAACTCATCTATTTGGCCCAATAAAAGTATAGTTTGTTTGTTTTGTGTAGGAAATGTTTATCCGAAACAAATTCAAGTGGCTTTCATGTTGAGAATTTGATAGGCCAATGTTTAATTCAATTCTCTTGATAATTGCTTGTGCTATACTTGTTATGCTTCTATTACTTAGATCTTGTCTTCATTAGTTTATATGTTCTTCATCAAGTCAATTATCAAAACACAAGAGACACAAAGTTTAGGCACTTCAAGCCAGGGCCAAAACGTCTCCCTCTTGTAGAGGAAAACCCTAAAGTCATTGTTCTTATCAATCTTCAATTGACAAGTACCATGACCATGACACAAACCCTTGACACCAATATGCCTCCAAGACCCTTGTCACTTGCTCTTCTAGGCTTCTCATGTTGATCTTCTTTTATGCACTGCACTACACCAACATTAGGGAGACTCGGTCCCTATTCTAGCAGCCTGAAATTATGTGCTCCTTCTCGACCTCCAAGAGAATCTTCCTCGACCTGCTCACTATACCCTTTCAGGACCAAGAGCTTTCTTCTTGCTTCGTTGAGATATCTCCTTACACAGTCTTCACTAATTGCAAACCCCGACTTTGTCGCTTGTTCCAGGCGTACCCTCGCATCATCGTTACAGTCTTGATCTCCTTTTCGCTTCCCTTTACAATTACTTTCTTTGTTGTATATCTTGTCCTTACGCACTGTATTTTTCGACCTGAATTACATACTTTGACTGAGAAGATTAGACCCAAGACAACTATACTAGATAGCCTCTCTTCCTTCGTTGGAATGCTCTCTTCCTCGCACCAAACTGCAGACCTTATCCATGCATTGTGATTCCAGACTTGTCTGGATTCTTCTTGTTTTGATGAGGCCGCAGACCACCCTTTATATATGGACTATCTTCATTGTTCTAGGCTGACATGACAATTTTGTGGGTGAGCTGACTTGTACATCTATTTGTGGGCCGACTTGACAAGGAGTGTGTTCAACATTTTTGAGCCAACTTCAGTGAGCATTTTGATAACTTCTTTGGAGCATACAATTTCATCAATGGTTGTCCTTTACATGTGTAATAACACTTCATATACATTTATGACAAGATGACAAACCCCTAAAGACATCAAGAAGAAGTCTTTGACCTCTAATAAAAACTCCTTTCTCATGAAACCCATGAAGCAAGCATTACAAAATACATTGTATAATATTTTTCTTCATTACATAAATTCATAGTTACTTAGTCATTATGAAGATTGAACCTAGTTACACTTTCCAATGCTCCCTCTTAACTAGGGAGGTATTCATAATGGTACATGGTCACTCTCATTCTGAAGAATCTCATAAGAAGAATTCGATTGGAAATCCATCTGTTATAGCATCATATTAACCAGAATTGTCACATAGCAAGGCCTTGATTAACAACTCTATCTCTCCATAATATCAGAGCACAATACAGGGGATACTAATGACTTCTAATCATCGTTATCATCTCTCAAGGTACATACCCCATCCGGGTGTTCACCGAGTATGACCTCATAGGACTATTCTTATCGAGATAGCTAATACTCAAAGAATATTGGTCCTTCGACTACTATTATAGGAATGCTCTACCACATTCTAAAAGAGCATCAGATGCTAGATGATTACCAAATCCCAAAATACTCCATTCTTTCTTCCAATGAAGGCAAGAATGTGCGTCTAGCTCTCCCTCTCACATAGGGAGGATACATATAACATGTGTCTACATTCCTCTCCATGGCCTTCACTAAGACATATAGTTGTTAGTCCTAGTCTAGCGCATGACACACGAGATAGAAAAACACAATTGTCACTCCCCCTTAACCAGGGATGACCAATCCATTGCTTAAAGGAATGTACTCATTCCTATACAAGGAATGTACCTAAGCTCCCTCTTAATGACAGACCTGTAGCAACTCCATGGAATGTCCAACTGCTCAGAGTAACTTTCTTCTTTCGATGTCATGTTGTGAAGTCTTCTTCTTCCGGGATTTCTTCAATGGGCACAGACCATCCATCACTTTCATAATTCCTTCAAAGAGTGATCAATCAGTCTCCTCATCTGATCTAGATTCATGTCATGATGCTTTCCTTCGAACCATATTTCTTCCAAGGATCTTCCATTCTTTCATATGGTTGTCAATTGTGGAAGGCATATACTTCCCTTTGGCAGCCCTGCATAAGCTCATCCAGATATTATTCAATTATAAATACGAATAATTAAATAAAAATTACCTTAGTGATGATCTTTCATCATGACATCTTCTCGTAGGGATCATCATCCTTTGTTTACAGATTGACACATCTCCTAAAGATATGTATTGTCAAGGGTTTCTATCTTTTCCAGACTTTTATCAAAGTCCACATATCTTCCGAGTAGATCTCCTAGTCAACTCTTCTTCCTTGGATGTTGTCTGCCTTTTAGCATAGTTTCACTTCTCACGATCTCTTCCTTCCACACAATTTTATTCCCATGAGCTTCCAATCAGAGTTCCATAATAGTTGCCAATCATCTCATACTTCATATGAGAATATATTATGTTGATTTCATATGGTGCGAACCATGCCTTTCGACATCTTTTTAGGGGAGATTCCTTTCCTTTGATCATGCTCCTCAGGATAGGAGTAGTGATCTATGTTACCTGCAACCATACGACATGACATTATAATATTAAATACAAGCATACATACCTCATTTGCCTTTAGGTCTTCTAGTAAAATGTCTTCAATCCCTTGATTTGCTTCATCTCTTATGTCATCAACATTCCATGAACTTCACAAGTTGAAGTTCCTGATGAAGCACTTGCTTCTTCTCTAGATCAGTGAATCCTTTGATGAGGATTCTATTTGAGGATCTTTAATATCCTTATTTTGGCAAATGTTTCCTTTTGATGTATGATGAGCCTCGTCCCTGATGACTTCTTCAATGAGGTTCCAATAGCTATATCTTCCATATTTGATTGCCATGAACTTTGTTCTTCTTGTCCTCCATGATTCCCTATGGTGATGTCACAAGCTCTTGCTTCTAAATGCTTTCATGATGTCACACCGCAACTATTTATTGTAGTCATACCCTATATAGGATTTAGAAGGTATGAAAATACCTTTTGTGAGGGAGACTATCTTAACCATAGTAAAGATCATTTACTCCCTCTTTCCTTGAACTTCCTTTCTTCAGCTTGCTCTATCATTTTCCAGTGATAGGAGCTTTCTTTAACCTTTAATACTTTTGCCCACAACTTGTCTTTTTCTATCTTGAATGGAAACCATAAGTTGTTGAATGAGGTAACTTTCTTGTCCCATGGATACTTGTTACCTTGATCACCATTTAGAATAGTGATGATTAACCTTTATCATATCTTTCAGATCTCATAATTGAGATTCTATTCATTGCATCTCTAGGGAATAGTTTATCACATATTTCTTCGATATCTCCAACCCTTTGAGTCCTTTGATCCTTTTTCATGTATTAAATCAATACTTGACCTTCGGACATTTTTCCATAGATATCAATGAATTATCTTTCAAGGATTATTTCTATATTCCTTCTCATGTAAGGAACTTCGATGATCTAAACAAACTTCAGATCTCCTTGCAAACACGAAGTCATTTTACCAATTTTTATTATAGAATAATAGATACTTACTTGACAAGTGAATATGAAATCAGCTTGATTAATTTGATGATGGTTGAAGCTTCCTTTGAATGATTTTCTTCCAAATGAAAAGTCCTTCAATGAAGGAGATTGCTCCTTTTATGATGTCAAAGGCTTTAGATCTGGCTTCCCTTTTGATGGTGATTGATGAGGATGTTTTGCTGCTTCCTTGAATGATCAAGGATGATAAGTAACTTTCCTTGAAGCTTTTGATGGCAATATTTTGAGATGGCAATGAGTTGCTGGCACATTTAAGATGGTACTATAACACTGCCTTTAACACCAAACTGTCTTATTTCTTTCATTGTGGAAAACTGACCTTTCTTCTAATCAAATCCTTCCTTTGTATATTGTGATCCAATGTTGTTCATTAATACAAAGAACCGAACTATTGTGTAGACTTCTTTCTTTAGTTTTGATTCTTCAATCCTTCACCTTGCTTTGATGCCTTTCATGAAACCTGATCCTTAAGTGTCTCTATGCCCTTTCTAGCACCTTAGCTCCGATACCATGTTGACAATTTGATAGGGCAATGTTTAATTCAATTCTCTTGATAATTTCTTGTGCTATACTTGTTATGCTTCTATTACTTAGATCTTGTCTTCATTAGTTTATATGTTCTTCATCAAGTCAATTATAAAAACACAAGAGACACAAAGTTTAGGCTCTTCAAGCCAGGGCCAAATCCTCTCCCTCTTGGAGAGGAAAACCCGAAAGTAATTCTTCTTATCTATCTTCAATTGACAAGTACCATGACCATGACACAGACCCTTGACACCAGTATGCCTCCAAGACCCTTGTCACTTGCTCTTCTAGGCTCCTCGTGTTGATCTTCTTTTTTGCATTGTACTGCACCAACATTAGGGAGACTCGGTCCCTATTCTAGCAGCCTGAAATTATGTGTTCCTTCTCGGCCTCCAATAGACTCTTCCTCAGCCTACTCACTATACCCTTTCAGGACATAGAGCTTTCTTCTTGCTTCATTGAGATATCTCCTTTGCAGTTCTAACACAGTCTTCACTAATTGTAGACCCTGACTTTGTCACTTGTTCCAGACTTACCCTGCATCATCGTTACAGTCTTCATCTCCTTTTTGCTTCCCTTTACAATTACTTTCCTTGTTGCATATCTTGTCCTTACGCACTGTAGTTTCCGACCAGAGTTACAGAGTTTGACCGAGAAGATTAGACCCAAGATAGCTATACCATATAGGCTCTCTTCCTTCGTTGGATTGCCTCTCTTCCTCACACCAAACCACAGACCTTATCCTTGCACTGTGATTTCAGACTTGTCCGAACTCTTCTTGTGTTGATGAGGCCGCAGACCACCCTTTATATATGAACTATCTTCACTATTCTAGGTCGACATGATAATTATGTGGGTGAGCCGACTTGTACATATGTTTGTGAGCCGACTTGACAAGGAGTGTATCCAACATATTTGAGCCAACTTCAATGAGAATTTTGACAAGGTCTTTGGAGCATACAATTTCATCAATGATTGTCCTTTACATGTGTAATAACACTTCATATACATAACTCTAAATTATGCATTTATGACAAGATGACAAACCCCTAAAGACATCAAGAAGAAGTCTTTGACCTATAATAAAAACTCCTTGCTCATGAAACCCATGAAGCAAGCATTACAAAATACATTTTATTATATTTGTCTTCTTCATTACATAAATTCGTAATACTTGGTCATTATGAAGACCGAACCTAGTTACACTTTCCAACATTTCCATGAGTTTTACTAGTCTACAATATCGTGTACAGCAGCGTATTTGAGTGGTAAATAAAGCTTTGCTTCAAGATTTTGAGCATAAAAGGTATATAATTGTAAACATTTGTCATATTTTCACTTTTGAACATTGAATATTCATTATTTCAAGTGAATAATCAATTTATAGCTTGCTGAAAATCTGAGTTTCGACCTTTTGAGGATTCAACCCCTCGTTGAATAACATTTTCCAGATTGTCATGTCTTTCAATTTAGTCATTCATTTTAAGTGTTGGGTTGCTCACATTGTTGCTTATTCATTGTCCTAACACTTCCACCTCTCAAGTTCAGCTTAAATGATAATTTATAGACTTGTGGGTGGCCCCAAAAGGGGGCTTAGCTTTTCAATTTCTACATTTTTCTGCAGTTTTGCAAGTCTAAAGTTGCATAGCAGCAAACTTTTTATTCATTTTAAGCCAGATACCATGGTCTACAGCAAGGTATCTCAATACTCAATTATTGTGTTTTTTAAGGCTTATTCTTCATAATTAGCCTCTTTTCCTTGCTGATCTGTGTTTTCTGTGGTAAACTTAATTTTTTTTATTAGCAAAACTTTTAATTAACTCCTAGATTTTATCACCCAAAAGGTAATATTAGGCACTAGTCTACAAACCTATGTTGCATGGTATTTAGTGTAGGGAAGCCTCTCTTGGCTTTGTAGGAGTTGGCCTAAAGAGTGGTGACTCATGCTGAGGCGACAGTGGGCACCTGTCCTACGCGATGCACCTCACCATCTCGTAAGGATCTTAGCGAGACCTGCTAATTTGGGCAGTAACATACTCAAAAGACAAGAGACAACAAAACCAAAACAATGAGCATATTATGACTCTAAAGAAAACAATGCAAAAAGAACAATTGACAAATAACACGTCCTTCAAAAAATTCCAGCCAACTATGATTTTCTTCATAAAATTTGCAACCATGAGGTAGTAAATTCATGCTGTCAAGAACTTAATCCCATGATCCGTTATTCCTCATTAGAGAACAAATCAGAATGCATATCAACGGGCTTAGAACTAAGAAAATTAAAAACTTCAAAGAAAATTTTTGTAACTTTTGTGTTGATAGACAAACACACAAAAAAGAAATATCATTCCTTCTAACATAAATGAGAGAGCAGGTGACATGGCCAAATTGCTCTTCTCCGACATTTTGTCTGAATACGACCTACCGAAGAATATTGTGTTATGTATAATTTATTAATTATTAGTTAAATATAGTTGTCTTAGGTTATTAATGTGGAAGGGCATGATCGTGGATCATGCCTCTTCGCCAAGGGACACCATAAGGCTATATTTAAAACCTTGGTGATCCCCACTTGTAATAATCTCATCTTTTATCAATAATAATATATACTTATTCAAGTTTCGTAGAGTTTTTACACTCCATTGGTATCGAAACAGTGGCTCTTCAAGATTTGTGTGATTATCAAAGAGATTAAGGAATTACAAGAAAATTGCAGAATTGTTTAAAAACCAGGTGCTCGTGCGCAGCGAAATTTGTTTAAAAATAAAAATTGCAGATTTCTCTGTCGCTGCCTTCATTCCCTACCATTTTTTCTCCCCTCTCCACGCCCTCCGCTCGCTGACTCATCCCTGTTGTTTAATACTTTTTATCCCCTCATATTCTACCCATCCCCCTCACGCCTCACACTCGCCCTTGGCCTTACGACCCTCCCCGTCCTGCACCCTTCATCCAACCCAACCCACCCCTCACAGCGCTCTCCCTACCCGACTTCACTCCCCTGCCCACCCCACAGCCCTGCTCTCTCGGCCTCCGCCCCCTCATCTCCGCTCACCCTCGCTACCCACTCCCATCCCCCCCTCGGCCTCCTGCTCACCCCATCTCCGTCCGCCCCCACTCGGCCCCCAATTCTCACCCCGCCCACCTCGCATCTTCCCCACTCCGACCTCCCCCTCACACTCTCCACCCGACCCCTCACCACATTCCGCTCCCCTCCCCACTCACTACCATCTCTCGGCCCCTCCGCACCCCACCCTACGCTCTCACCATCCCCGCTCCCTCGCCCTCACTCACCCGCCCTGCCCTCCCTGCTACACTCTACCCCCGACCTCCCCTCCTCTCTACGTCCCATGCCACTCTCCTTCCGCCTCCCCCGACACCCTCCTCCCCGCGTCTCTTACCCACCTCTCCTCCTGCCTCCCACGTCTCCCCGCTGGTCCTCACCGCCCTCCCGCCCATCCTTCCTCACCGCTCTCCCGCCCAACCTTCCTCACCGTTCCGCCATCTCTCCTGCTTCCCCCGTCCCCCGCTGTCACCTCCCCACTACCGCAGTCCCGCCCTCCCATCCTTGCTGTCTGCCCCGTCGTCCTGCTGTCCCTGTCCCCTGTTCGTTGTCTGTCGTCCCCACCGCAGCCGCAAACAAGTCGTCCCCACAGCAGCAAACAAAATGTGTTTTTTTTGTGAACCATCATGTCCGTAAGGTGTAAGGTGTGGGCATTCAAAATTAAATTCGATTTTATATATAGATATAAATTCAATTTTTATATAAACTTAATTTAAAATTAATTTTATATAAAAATTAGATAAAAAATAAAAAATTATTATTATTATTATTATTATTTAATTAAATAAATTAAATTTTTTTTTAAAAAGGGAAACTAGCAAAAAAATATTCACCACCACATACACGTTCAATGTCTTCATCAATGTCGATGGCCGAATTCCAAAAAAATTACTGGATCTTGAGAAACAAATCAATAATAATTCCGATGACTTTGGCAAAAGATTAGTTGATCTCGAAGGTACAGTTGCAGGACACTCCAATGACATCAAAAAGCTTCAAGATACGACAAATCAAATAGAAAGACAAATTTGATTAAATCATCACGAGGCCACAGAAAATCATAGCCAAGCAATGCAAAAGCTAACAGAACTCTGCAACAAGATAAATCAGACACAACGACCAATATTCCCCAATATGGAACATAATCAACAAAACAATTCAGCAGATTCAGGAAATTCTGAAGAGCATCATGAAAAAACCGATTCCCCACATCATCATGAAGATAGTAATGCAGATTCTCAAAATAAGCAGCTCTGAAATGCATTTGCTAATCAATATCCTCTTCTCATTCCACCCTCAGTTTATCATTGAAAAGCAAAAATCAAGCTACCCAAGTTTGACAGTAACGAAAAAAATGGCATTGCGTGGCTTAATAAAGCCAAAGAATATTTTGAGATTTATGACATTAATAGTGATGATGAAAAAATTAAGCACGCGTCTATGAAAATGGAAAGAGAAGCATATAATTGGTGTATGTGGTGGAAAAAGACGACGATTGCTATTAGTTGGACGAAATTTAATGATGCATTCTTTAAAATATTTCAAGGTATAAAAGAAGAATAGTTTTTTTCAACATTCATCAAATTACGCTAAAAAGGTGATGTGGATGAATACACTTGAGAATGGGAGACCTTAGCGACACAAGTACCTAGATTGTCAGAATCTCATTTAATCCAGTGTTTCATCTCAAGACTTAAAATCCATGTATAAAAAGAACTCGAACTTCACGACATTACATCAGTAGAACTAGCTAGGCAAAAAGCAAAAGCTGTTGAAAAGAAATTTGAAAGGTTATCATGGTCAAAATCAGAAAGAGTATATTCGAGACAAAGAATTCCTCAATCTGAAAATATAGATAACAAAAAATATGTCCCACCCCATCTTCGTGAAGAAGAAAAATCTAACGTGGAAATACAAAGGATGAGAGAGGGCAAGTGCAAACGTTGCGGTGAAAAGTGGGACCCTAAGCATAGGTGCGCTAAAGGAAACGAGACAAAGAATTTGTATAACTGTGAAGCAACTAATGACTCTAACAATGATGAATCAGATGTAGCCACCCCAGGATTCCCTCCAGAACTAGATGATGGAAGCATTACACAAATGTCCTTATCAGCTATGACAGGTATATCACAACCTCACACACTAAAACTAAAAGGACATATTAGGAAGAACGACGTAATGGTTCTCCTTGACACCAGCAGTATCCACAATTTTCTAGATTCGACCATGGCCAAAAGGCTCAACATCTTTACGTTTCCCATGCCCAATACGAAGGTAATGGTGGCCGACGGTAAGAAAATTGAGAAGGTAGGCAAATGCCATAAAGTCAAATTGCAGATTCAAAATATTAATTTAGAATCTCCATTCTACACCGTGCCATTACGAGAAGTAGATGTGGTCTTAGGAATTCAATGGGTACAAACCTTAGGTACTTATTCTGCCAACCATCAAAAGCAGTTTATAAGCTTTAAGTAGGAAGGGCAGAAGCACAGGTTGTATGGATTCCAAGCACCAGAAAATCAAATCATGTCATCATCCCAGATGATGAAGATTATTCGAAAAGGAGCACCAACCTATATAGTACAATGTCATCAGTGAAAAATGTTATCTACAAAAAGAAACCACCAAGAGTCACCAAAAGTACAAGGACTAGTTCAGGAACACGAAAAAGTATTCCAAGCCCTGCCAATGAAAATGCCTCCTAATAGGGAAATCGAACATACAATAGAAGTCAAGGCAGAATCAGACCCTGTCAACATCAGATCTTATCACTATCCACATCACCAAAAGATTGAACTCGAGAAGATGCTCCACGATCTTTTAAAAATGTGGGAAGCAAGAGCCCGCCTCTCGATAAACCCAAGCATTCGTCAACAATGTCCATCATTACGTATGCTTTGAGGACAAAGCATCTTTAAGAGAGGGGCAATGTCATGTATAATTTATTAATTATTAGTTAAATATAGTTGTCTTAGGTTATTAATGTGGAAGGGCATGCGTCGTCACCAAGGGACACCATAAGGTTGTATTTAAAGCCTTAGTGATCCCCACTTGTAATCATCTCATCTTTTATCAATAATAATATATACTTATTCAATTTTACCAGAGTTTTTACACCCCATATTGAAGAAAAAACATAAATACTCAGGGAATTTCTGGAAAGACCTCTTCAAGTTATTAAACAGCCAATGAAACTTGAGCAACAGGGACCACCTACAACAAATGTACCAACTAAAAGAATAAAAAATTGTAAAACATATGCTAAGGCTGCAAGTTCTATCAAAATCATCACTTAATTTCAATAATAAATATCATTAAAATCATTGAGAATGGTAAAACCAAATGACAATAACCATTTGACTTTCGCTGCATGGGAGGCATGCTGTTGGGCATGTCTTGTCCCCTCAATCAAGGTATCTCAAACGTTAAGATACATCATAAGTCTACCCTTACAGTCTAAGTAGGTTGCATTGCATACAAACATGCTTGTTGCAGGGTGACATAGAGGCCAAACCATGATAAAAACTTGATTTGGATACTATTAAAATAAAAGGGAGAAGAACAAGAATAGATATCTACCAAGTAAGGAAACTGCTACTTGAAGATTCCTTGTTATGTTCCTGATCCACCAACCTTCGTAAGTGCCAAGAAAACTCAGAATGTGGGAGTTAGGACCAGTTTTGTTTTCACTTCTACTAATGGATTTCCAATATTTGTTTTAAAACAAGTACCATACACAATAAGGTAAAATCCCACACAGTGACACTATCTAGATCAATTTATTCCATACCTGTAACTCTCGAGGATGTTCATCAATGTTTTTGCAACAATTATCGATAAATGTGTCCCATTTAAAATAATTAGTGTTTGGGCTCTATCAGCTTGATAAATCTAAGAAGATTGAAAGTTAAAATGCAATATTTCGACAAATACTGATACAGATATATATGAGAGGGACCACAATCACCATAAAGCAACTAATCTGAAATTCCTCATACATGTATAGATCTAAATGAAGCTTCTGAGATTATTCCCCAAAAGAGAGTAGTAGCAAATTCTTCAGTTGCTTTTATAACTGCTGATAGACTTTGTATTTTAAGCTTGCACCATTCATATGATTGGCAGGATTTCCATAGTCTTGATTAAACAAAAACCCCTAATGAAGTGCCACAATTTTAGAAGTTCTCATTTGATTCAGAATACATCATAAAAGATCTATTATTTTTCCAAATGCATAAGATTTTGACATTTGAAGTGGAAAAATCATGCCACTCATTATTTTGAGAAAAGGTACACTATTCAAGTGAACATTTGTAGAGAATACAATCAATTCAATGTCTCTCTCCCAGGCAATGGAAATGACTTTGGATAGTAGCTTGACCTCATTATTTAACAGAGAATTTCTTATTCCAATAAATGAACTCTTCTGAGCAAATATTTTGATATTCATGAACATGTTTCCATGTTAGCTTTTCTGAACTGCTTTTTCAAATAATGAAAGACAACTACTAATGCGAAGTACAGCACACACCTTCAGAGTATGCCTAAAACTCCTCACCCATAATGTGTGCATTTTCGACATGCCTCAACATTTTTGTTGACAAAAGACAAGTAGACCAGTATTTTTCTTCTGTGATCCTTGTCTCATTAATTGTCGGATTTTTTCTCTGGATATAAGGTGTCCCCACCTGCATCAGATTGATCAAGAGACTTTGACAATTCATCCTCTTTAGGCAAGTTTTCTGAATCATTATTTTCCTGGCCATCATTTTTAAACGACTCAGCTATTTTCCCCGACATAAGATTGTCAACTAAATTCTGGTCTGGAAAGTCTTTAGCTAATTGCCGGTATATCTCAAACTGCTTGCTAGCCTCATCCTTTTTCTCCAAGATACTGTAGATAATCCCCTGTCAAAGATCATGCAAGAGTATTTCCAACATTTCAGGATTGCATTCATCCACAATCTAGCTAAATTGATCAAAGTTTTCTACAACAATTTCAAATCTTAGTGAACCCCAGAATTAGATTCTCCAGAGAGACAACATAAAAGAATATCATTTAGTAATAATGAGGACAAACCATATCCTCTATCTAAGACCTAAAGGTTATCACTCAAACCAAAAATCGTGGAATTTAACAACTACAGCTATAGGGTACAATGAAGACAGATCTACAACATGAGTCTCACTGCAGAACAAATAAGATACAAAAGGAAGACAGATTAAAGACAATAACCTGAGGAATTTGTAAACTCAGGAGAGTCATTTATGTCGAATGAACAAACATTAAATACTGAAGAGAAATAAAATGATAGCAAGCACATTTAATTTGAACCTAATTTTAAGTTCTAAACTAAATACATGATTATGACTAATAAAAGGAATATTCTGTGTTTGATCCACTGGTAACCTGCTATTGTAGGATTGACATTAAAGCTTTTGCTTGGGACACCCAACTAGAGGTAATTCCTCATTGAGTTAGCTTAGCATTTAAGATTTGTATTTAACTCATTTGAACCTTGAGGATTAAATGTATAGGCATACAGTGTCATTGTGAAAGCATCTTCAAATCACACTAGTTAATTGCCCCTCTATGCTAGTTTAAGAGTAAACATTTAATTAATTTGTTTAAAACTTGAGGACACTGTGCATAAGCATAGGCAGGCAAAGCATCTTGGAATTACTTGCTGATTGGCTCTGCCATTCAGAGTCAGATTTACTCTGCAGTTTGCCAAACTTGAACAACATGAACCAGGAAAAGCACTTATTCTCAGAAAAAAAATAATTTGAAACATTTATTTGACCAATTTGCGTCAGGTGTACAAGATGGCTGGAAAGCAAATTTCCTCGAGCAATTCCCAGTCAAAATATCACCTGCAAAATATTCCTTCCAATCTTGCCTTGCACACAGATGTCAAATTTGTAGAAAGCCATCCTCAGCTTCTAAATTGTATTATATTATTTAAGAGTTCCCATCACTTAAAACTGGCAGCAGTCTACAAGAGGAAGTTTTGGGTTAGACAACAGATCAGCATTCTGGGAGATCTTCTTCAACCCAGGATTAGGGAAACACAAAAGATATGTACACTGTACATAGATACATTCAAGACCATACAAGCAGACATTGAGTCGAAGTAAGGGCATCAACGACAAATCCACTCAAGACAAATTCACAGCTCGATATCAATGTTGAATTTAGACGCAAAATAAGAAAAATCCTCCCTGATGGCACCATCTCTAATTTACAGTAAAGTCATAGAATCTGCCTACACCTCTTTCCTCAAGGTCTCCCCATTACTTAGCCTTAAACCACCACAAGTTAGATGCACAGTTACGTCCAAACAAAGCCTAGTTCATCCAACAATAGGCATGCATCCAGCTTCAGCCTTAACACATCCCAGCAGTATTTAACACTGAGCCAATCTTATAACTTAGCTAAAACAGAGTAATGCAAGGAACAACATTTAACAGTGATAACAAATCCATATTACACACAAATATGGATGGCACCCAAGGCAGGTGCTAAACACTTCATTATATGAAGAATGTTAGAATGTACAACAAAGGAGCCAACTGCTTATGGCTCATTTTACAGACAAGAATTACATTTAGGTAAAATAGCCTACAGAATTTTCAATCCAACTGCTGAAGCAACCACAAGCCTGCCTCCTACACGTCATGTCTTCTTCTCCTTGTCACTTAACCAAGAGACTTCATTCCACTATGTCCACACCCTAAACTTGGCACAACCGCAAAACTCCTTAAATGACTCTTTCTCTCTTGCAACTTTCTTATGCCTTGCAATTTGAGGCATCCTCCTTTTTATACAAGTCTTGCCTTACCTTGCAAGCCAACTTCATTCTTAAGTGGACCCAAGTGCCACATAGCCAACTTGCTCCACTTTGGTGACTTGTCTGTCAACCATTCATCGAGTCTTCCCAACTTCCAAGCCAGCTCGAGTCCACCCAAGTCATTCCAAGTTGTACGAAGTCTTCCCAGGTCATCCCAAATTCACGTAAGTCATCTCATCTACCCGGGTTTTCCCTTTGTGAAAATTCACTTTAAAATATCGCTTATTGCAATCAACCGGTAATTATCCAATGTATTTAATTATGAACAAAATTATTAAACTGCAAATACTAAATAAAAACACGATTGCAATATTCACAAAATAAACTGCGGAAACTCTAATAGAAAACCAATCACAAAATGGACACAATATTTTTGGACCAAATGTCCCTAGAAAAACCTCGAAGGAAAAACCATTTCTTTAGATCTGAGAGTTTTACTAATCTTCATCAAATTCTGCAATTAATGAATATTACAATATTGCTTGTCAAACCCCAACAATGCTCCAGAAAAATATTTCTTCACCTTCTCAAGTTGATCTGACTACTAGAAGGCTAATGGCCTCTCCAGGCAAATACAACCTGTACGGCCTCACACCTGCGGCTCCTCTAGCTCTCTAATGTTCACAACTTGGACGGAATTAGCCTTTGGGCTATGCTGGCAACTCGTACAGCCCGCCGCCCTTCTAGCAATTTGTACAACCTCCTAGAAATCTCGGCCTCCATAAGGAATCTCGGCTTCCCTCAAAGAAAACTCGACCCTATCCTGGAAACCTCACAGCCTCAATAACTCGGCCTCCCTGTCTGCAAAAAAACTGTGGAAGAAATCCTCCTCCAAATCTTGGAAAACTGAAAAATACTAATGAACGAAAAACCCACGAAATATTCACTACTTCAACTATTGTTGAAACCCTCGTTGGTGTCAAACCCCACACTATCATTGCGCCCTCTTCATTGCAATGAAGTGATCTCCAAGACTGTCCATCGATTTCCTTTATAATCGCTCATTGAGAAATCAACGGCCAAGATCTAGATCTGAAATGATCTAATTAATAACTAACATCATTTAGAAACTTTACTAGAAATCTCTAGAGGAAAATCAACCATGTCTCAATTATTACTAATTAATCAATCTATTTCCCTAAGTTAAAACTTAGGAAAATAATTAAAAACTGACTAACTAATTTAATTAATCTATTTCCCAGGAGAATAACCTGGGCTTGGGGATATTTTCCGCTCTTGTGTTCCTACTACCTAGCCTCACTGACACCACCTGAGGCTAGAACACCAGTCCGAGCTACATCAACCAACACTCCCTCTTAGCGAGGAAGGTGTTCTACGTTCAACACCATCATGCTTTGTGTTCGTATCTAGAACATCTGTCACCTTGAGTACCCCATTGCCGATTCCACTCTGCCACAACTCTGTTTCACTACTTCTACAAGCAATGACTGCAAACTCATCCTCCATCCGTCTAGAAAGCTCATCTACAACTGTCGTTGTCTGCTCCTCGCCCTTCTTGTCATCTTTCTTCTTCTACAGGCAATTGTTGCGGTAATGGCCAAACTCATGACAGCCATAGCACTTGATCTTCGACATATCCTTCTTTTCCTCCTTGGATTTGAACCCTTTACTAGATCACTTCTTCGTTTTGCTCTTTCTCACAAGAGAAACATTCTCGCTGTCATCTCCCTTCTGCTCGGAACTGCTACTAGTACCATTGTTTCCTTTCATAAGGCTCAATCAAAGCTCCTCCTGTGTGAAGTCGTTCCACAAACGTTCCCAAGTAGGAAAATCAAATCTTCCACTAACCACTTGCACGAAAACATCCCATTGTTTCCGAAACCCATTCAAGGTTGTTCTCACAAGATCTTCATCCTTGACCTTCTCTCCAATGGTTGTTAGCTTGTCTCTGACTATCCTGATGCAAGTGAGATAACTAACAATGGTTTCTCCCTTATATTGTCTGGTGCTTTTAAGCTTCTCTCTTAGCATCATTTTCCAATTCATATTTGTATCCTGTAAAAGTTTGTTGATGGCATCCCACATCTTCTTGGTTGTATCTTCTTCCGCTAAATGTGGAACTATGTGGTCCTTGACCCCATCTAGAATAATATGTCTGGCCTTGGCATCATCTTTCTGGTAATCATGCAACGTGATAGGATTTGTTGGTACAGTAATATGTGGCGTAGCAAACTCCTTTAGCCCATGCTCTTCCAAAATAAGAAGGCATCGGATTCTCTAGACAGCAAAGTTAGATGCACCATCCAACCTATCTTGATCCATTAATCTTGTTGAAGGCATTACTGAAGCCCTCGAGAGAAAATAATATCTCTACTACCAGCTAACAAAAGTACCTAGAGAACCTCACGGTCTCCCTCTGCAAGTGATCTCAGCTAGTACTAGGCAACTTGCACTTCCTCTGTGAAATCGCACTTCCCATTGCAACTGTGCACTATCCCTCCCAGAAACTCACATTGCCTCCGGGAAATCACTCACATGAATTTCTCTGCCTCCAGCAACTAAAGAAACCCACATGCAATACCTCCAAAAACTTGATCTAGTAACTGACAAGCGAAACTATCTCTAACAACATGTACTACTAAACTGGCAGATCGCACTGGTTAATTCATCCTTCCTCTTGCAAAAAATACCATAGGTAAAATTCCTCCAAATAAATTTGGAATAAACTAAATTGATTTGGGTATTAAGCCCTTGGATTTCTCTTTGAAACCCCTACGTTGATCTACTCCAATATACCTCTACACTTCAGATTTGCGTTGATACCATGTGAAAATTCGCTTTAAAATATCGCTTATTGCAATCAAATGGTAATTATCCAATGTATTTAATTCTGAGCATAATTATTAAGCTGCAAATACTGAATAAAAACATGATTGCAATATTCACAAAAATAAACTGTAGAAACTTTGATATAAAACCAATCACAAATGGACAATATTTTTGGATAAAACGTCCCTGAAAAAACCCCAAAAGGAAAGCTAGTTCTTCAAATCTGAGAGTTTTATAAATCTTCAGCAAATCTTGCAATTGATGAATATTACAACACTGCTTGCCAAACCCCGTAAAAGCTTCGACACTATTTTTTTACCTCCTCAAGTCAATCTGACAACAGGAAGGCTCACGACCTCCTTCTGCAACCTGACACAACCTCTCCTGACAAATATAGCATGTACGACCTCACACATGTGGCTCCTCTAGCTCTCTATTGTACACAACCTAGACAGAATTAGCCTCTCGGCTATGTCGGCAGCTCGTAGGGCCCTCCTGGCAATTTGTACAACCTCCTCCTGGCCATCTCGTCCTCCACAAGGGAACTCGACCTCTCTCGAAGAAAACTCGGCCCTCTCCTAGAACCCTCACAACCTCAGTAACCCGGCCTCCTTGTTTGCAGAAAAACTGTGGAAGAATTCCTCCTTCATATATCGAAAAACTAGAAGAATATTGATGAACAAAAACCCCAAAAATATTCACTGCTTCAACTATAGTTGAAACCCTCACTAGTGTCAAACTCCACACTATCATTGCACCCTCTTCACTATAATGAATTGATCTCCAAGACTGCCCATCAATTTCCTTTATAATCTCTCGTTGAGAAATCAACGACCAAGATCTAGATCTGAAATGATCTAATTGATGGCTAAGATCACTTACCAACTTTACTAGAAGTTTCTAGAGGATAATCGACCATGTCACAATTATTATAAATTAATTAATCTATCTCCCTAAGTTAAAACTTAAGAAAATAATTAAAAATTGATTAATTAATTTAGTTAAAGCATTTACATTCAGAAGAATCACTTGGGCTTGGAAATATTTCTTGCTCTTTTGTTCCTAACCTCACTGACACAACCTGAGGCTAGAACACTTGTCCAAGCTACATCAACCAATACTCCCTCCTAACGAGGAAGGTGTTCTATGTTCGACACCATCGTGCTCCATGTTCGTATTTGGAACATCTATCACCTTCAGAACCCCGTGGCCTATTCTACTCTGCCACAGCTCTCCTGCATTGCTTCTACAAGCGATGAGTGCAAACTCATCCTCCATCCATCTAGAAAGCTCATATGTGACTATCGTTCTCTGTTTCTCACCCTTCTTGTCACCTTTCTTCTTGTGCGGGCAATTGTTGTGGTAATGGCCAAACTCGTGACAGCAATAGCACTTGATCTTCGACATGTCCTTCTTTTACTCCTTGGAGTTCAACCCTTTACTAGATCCCTTCTTCGCTTTGCCCTTGCTCACAAGAGAAACATTCTCGTTGTCATCTCCCTTATGCTCGAAACTGTTGTTAGTACCACTATTGCATTTCACAAGACTTAGTCGAATCTCCCTCTGTGTGAATTCGTTCCACAAGCATTCCCAAGTAGGAAAATCAGATCTCCCACTAACCACTTGCACGAAAACATCTCATTGCTTCTGAAACCCATTCAAGATTGTTCTCAAAAGCTCTTCATCCTCGGCCTTCTCTCCAATTGCTACTAGTTCATCTTTGACTGTCCTGATGCGGGGTGAGATAACTGACAATGTTTTATCCCTTATTTTGTTTGGTGCTTCTTAACTTTTCTATTAGGATCATTTTCCAATTCATACTTTTTTCTTGGAAAAGTTTGTTGATGGCATCCTACATCTTCTTGGTTGTATCTTCTTCTACTAAATGTGGAACTATGTGGTCCTTGGCCCAATCTAGAATAATACGTCTAGGCTTGGCATCATCTTTCCGGTACTCATGCAACATGATAGGATCTATTGGTAATGTTGACCACACTTTGTCAACAACGCCATAGCAGCAATGTTATCAGAACCGAACCGGTTATCGAATCGGAAAACCTTGTGGACCGGGAACCAGTCGGAACCGGACCGGAACCGGAAAAAAACCGGAAAAAAAACCGGTTTACCAAAAACACATAAAATATTCATATTTTAAAGAAAAACCAGATATATTCATGTACATCCATATTAATACAAACCATTTAAGCACAAATATGCAAAATTTTTCATTATATAGGTGCAGATAGCCAAAATAGCACTTAGTGCAAAACATCGCTAAACAAAAAATGTAACAGAGATCAAGAAACAGGCTCTAAAAGGCCTTTATAGTCCAAAATAACATGTTAGATCATAGTATTATACTATAGCCTACAATACTACAAGCTACATATGATCAAATCATCAATCATCATCAAAATCCCTAAGTCACCTGATACGGGGATATGGGGATTCGAAGAATCGGATACGGGTACGGTGACCCCGGAACAGGATACTTCTGGGATACGATACGTTATATATTATTTTATTAAAAAATATATATATATATATATGTATTAAAAATTAGATATTTTTTACACAAATTCATACTTAATTCATTGATTTAAACATAGATTTATCTATCATCTTCGATAGTCAAGGTTTTGTTTGAGTGATGGGTACATTTTTAGTAGGGTCATGATAAAGGAGTTTGACAACCAATGTCACTAACATCAAGGTACATAGAGGGATTGGTGCTCTTGATTAAATACGAGTTCCATACTCTAATACATGACAAAATTCGATGGAAACATTGCAATAATCCAATCCTGAAATCCTGAAAAACTGATAAGTCTGCTGGATTTTCAATGAGATCTAAAATTCTACTTTCTCCATATGAAATCCAATGAGGTCAGAACCACTCTCAAACATCCAGAGTCATTTCATGGTAATGTTAAAAATTTAAGTAAAAGGATGAAAATGAAGATTAAGGAGAATGTCACTTTTACTTTAATAATTTAACATTACCATGAATAGTGTGAGGGAAATAGAGGGGGTGGGGGTGTTTAAGTAGCTTTAGGGAGGGCTAGGGTAGCGTTATTAACTAGGAAAAATAATAATTTAGAAAAAAAATTTAAAAAATTTAAAAATAATTAAGAAAAAAAAATATTTTTTTTTAGTGCCCAAGCTTGTGAACCGGTGGAACCGGTCTCTGAACCGGACCGGTACGGAACCGGCCGGTTCAGTGATGGAACCGGCCGGTTCAGTGCCGAACCGGTCATTTCCGGTTCGGAGGGCCGGTTCGGACCGGTTTTGCCTCCAAACCGGTCGGACCGGCCGGTTTTTCAGAACCGGTTCGGTTTTGATAACATTGCATAGCAGTACACACCCATTTTTATAAACGATGTAAATCCATTCTGCATGTTTATGATGTAAATGATCTAAGTAAGACCATCATGATGTAACAACCTAGGTAAGCCTAGTATGTTGGTGACGATTTCTATCCTAGGAGGTTTTTTGTCTCACTAATTTGCTTGTGTTTTTCGACACAAGTGATCGATAGAGTTTTTCCCTCCAGCCTCACCCCAAAGCTAGGGTGGATTTTGTCATCAAGATGATAAGTGAGTCCTGGTGTTTTCTATTGAGTCTTTGTAAAAGTAGTTTGGGAATAATCCTAGCTAATTGGCTAGATTATTTTATTACAAGCTGTTTCGTCTACTAGATCATGTTTTGAGTCGCAGAATTGGGTAACTTTTTGAGGGTCTATACGAATGGGTATTTCTCCTTCACGTGTCTAAATGTATTTATCTTATGTAAAGAGGGTTGGAAAAAATAATTAAATCCCCTCTTAGTCGATTAATTAAATTTTCTGGCCAAATTAATTAAAAATTCTAAGCCAGAAATTTAATTAATTTCAAGCCCTAGGTGAGTTAAAATTCTTCAAAGGCAAAATTCGTTGGTCCTTAAAAAATGAATTTTTAAAGGTCCCAGGCCAAGGGAATATTGAGAATTTCAAGAAATTTTGGACCCTTGGGCCTAGGTGGTTAATTCAAAGTCAAAATTTTGAGGTAATTAACTCAAAAATAGTTTGAGTTAATTAAAATGGAATTAAATGATAAATTCGTTTTTCCTCAAATTTATAATTTCGACGATCCAGATTAAAAGATGATCAAATCTTTTCGACAATCGAGATTATTTTAACATGGATCAACCGAACTAGCCGTTGGAGATTTTATCTTATAAATTAGAGGTCTTGGTATGACATTTGCATCCGATCTTTGGATCGTGCACTTGTTCTTCGAAGCTCTTGTGATTTTTTTATTAATAAAACATAAAGACTTTGGGGTTACAAACTTTGGTGTTCCTTTTCCAGATCTATGTGGTGATATTGTCTCTAAACTCTGCTGCTTCTATTGGTTTTTTATGGTTGATGGCCTTTATGGATTAATCTGCATACAGGTATCTTGTGCAGTTTTCTGGGTTTCTAAAATTGCATTTTGATTTAACGGAAAGATTAGTTATCTGTTTTTCTGAAAGGTCTCATGTTTATTTTTTAATCTCTATCAATCTTAAATTCGGATCTAAGTGTGCAGAGATCGTTTTTTAAGGTTTGAGCGTTTGGGGAAGTCTTCAGTTAGACCAGCCGACTCTCAGATTTCATAAATCTGAAAAATTCCATTGTTTCCTAATTTCTAAGGTTATCTTACGGAATATTTTTTACAGGGTCTTTCTAGAGCTTGTGCCTAAATAAAAAAAATTATCTTAAATTTTTTTTTTGAATTTAAAGTTAGATCTGGCTAGTAAGAGCCTTAGATCTTCAGATCTGGGAATGAAGTCAGACTTATACTCCTCAGATCTGATAGATCTGCAACTCTTGTGCATAGATCTGTAAATATATTGTATAGATCTGTAAATTACATGTGTAGATCTGAAGTTTTGAAACATAATTTTGAATTCTAACATTTGGGTTTTTAGGATTTTCGCTATTTTTGTACATATTGAGTATTGGGTTTATTTTTTCCACTTGTGTGGGATTAGATCTGAAAAATCAGCTAAGGAAATCTTCAGATCTAAAAAATCAGCTATGGAAATTTTCAGATCTAAAAAATCAACCAAGGAAATCTTCAGATCTGAAAAATCAGCCAAGGAAATCTTCAAATCTAAGCCAGATCTAGACCCTGGAGGGCAAGATCTGGGCTCAATATTTGTTTGCAAGAATAGATCTGAAAAATTCAACCAAGGAAAACTTCAGATCTGAGCCAGATCTAGACCCTTGAGGACGTATAGGCTTTTGAGACTATTTTTACTGGATTATGGTCTGCAAATTTCTAATTTTCAAGCGGCAACATTATCCCAAAATTTCAAGAATTTTCAATGATGGGATCTTCAAAGTCTTGGGCTAAGGGTTTGATCTCTAAACCCTTATTTTCTGCAGATTTTATTACAGCAAGCAAATCACAAATAATTAGGCCCTAAAAACACATTTTATATGGTCAAAATTGTTTAGAATTGCAAAATCTTCATTTTCAGAATTTTTGACCATTTGGGCATCTTTAATTTTGCCTAAATCTGACTTTAAAGCTTGCTGGAAATTACTGCATAACTGTGAAAAATCAGATCTGAACATTTCTTATGCATATATCCTAAATAAGGTCCAAAAATTTTGAATTTTCAGTTTTTCGGCAAAACTTACTATTTTTAGACATAGTGGGGATCATTTTCGGTATTTTCAGTTTGCTGATCTGTTATCAATTTACTGCTATTATAAACTTATCAGTTCCGAAAATTACTTAATCAAACTCTCTTAAAGCCTTAAAATTGAAATTTTCAAGTTTTAATATATTTTTGCTATTTCTGGAAGTATTTGGCAACGATTTTGGACAGTTTTATATTGCTCAAATGTCACTGTTTCACTGCTGAAATAAAAATATCAGATCTGAAAATTCTCTTCATCAAGCCCTAAAAATTGATTTTTCTTCAAGTTCATCAATTTTTACTATTTTTAGTCGTTTTGGGCATTGGTGCCGGCATCGTTTGTTCTCTGATCTATGGTTTAAATTACTACTGCAATTTATATTTCGGATCTGAAATCTTGTCGAAGAATATATTCTAAGTTTGATTATAGGTTTCTGAATTGGAATTATTTAGAATATTATAAATTCGGAAATATTGGAAATATCTGGCATTTAAATTTGATGGTACTCTCATGATAAAATTTTTGTTTCAAATTTAAATAGTTGGTGATTAGTTGTGGTTGGTGATCATTGAGCTATCTTTAATTGTGATTTTAAATTACTTGAAATCGGTAGTTAATTGTTTAAATCAAATTTGAAAATATTTCAAGTGATGATAAATTGCGTAACTTCATCTTCATCAAACTTTGTTAATGCGTAATTGTGAGGGTGTTTTATTGAATATCATTGTGATTGATTGATTTTCATAGCAGCAGTTACATATCAATTACTTGATCTTAAATTTATAACGGGATATTTTGACTCCATAAGGCACTGGTTTTAAAGTTCAAATCTAATTGGATCTATAAAATCTCGTTAATCTTAATAAGTACTTGGTCTTTTAGCTATGTCTCCTGAATTGGTTGATTTTCAACCAGTTCTTTTCCTTCATTTTTGTTAGGGTCTACCTCCCTTAGCTTGCAAGGAGACAGCTTAGATAGAGAGATTGGGGATCAGGTTGATAGCCCCCGATCTGAGCCGTTGTCCCAGTGCCTAGACATTTTGTGCGACAACAAGTACAACAATATGTGACGTAGCAAACTCCTTTAGCCCATGCTCTTCCAAAATAATAAGGCACCGGATTCTCCAGACACCAAAGTTAGATGCACCATCCAACCTATCTTGATCCCTCAATCCTGTTGAAGCCACTACTAAAGCCCTCGAGAGAAAATAATATCTCTTCTACCATCTAACAAAAGTACCTGGAAAACCTCACGGTCTCCCTCTGCAAGTGATCTTGGCTGCAATTGGGCAACTCACACTTCCTCTGTGAACTTGCACTGCCCATTGGAATTGCGCACTGTCCTTCCCTGAAACTCGCATTGCCCACTGGAATTGCACATTGTCCTTCCCAGAAACTCGCATTGCCCCTCCCAGAAACTCGCACATCCTCCGAGAAATCACTCTAACGAATTTCTCTACCTCTAGTAACTAGAGAAACCCACTCGTACTACCTCCAGAAAATCGATCTGGCAACTGACAAACGAAACTATGTTTCCGGCAACACATACTGGTAAACTGGCAATTAACACTGGTTAGTTTGGCCTTCCTCTAGCAGAAAATACAATTGGTAAAATTCCTCCAAGTAAATCTGGAAAAAAACTAAAGAAATCGCTTTGGGTATTGACCCTTGGCTTTCTCCTCGAAACCCCTACGTTGATCTACTCCAATTAAACTCTGCACTTCAAATCTGCTCTAATACCATGTGAAAATTCGCTTAAAAATATCGTTCATTGCAATCAACCAATAATTATCCAATGTATTTAATTTTGAGCAAAATTATTTAAGTACAAATACTGAAAAAAAACATGATTGCAATATTCATAAAAATAAACTGTGGAAACTCTAGTAGAAAACCAATCACAAAATGGACACTATTTTTGGACAAAATGTCCATGAAAAAACCTGCAGGGAAAACCAATTCTTTAGATCTGAGAGTTTTATTAATCTTCAACGAATTCTGCAATTGATGAATATTACAATACAACTTGCCAAACCCCACCAAAACTCCGGCAAAATATTTCTTCACCTTCTCAAGTCGAACTGACTACTGGAAGGCTCATGGCCTTCTTCTGCAACCTGACACAGCGTCTCTTGGAAAATACGGCTTCACACATGTGTCTCCTCTGGCTTTGTAATGTTCACGGCTTGGACAGAATTAGCATCTCAACTATGTTGGCAACTCATACAACCCTCCTGGAAAATTGTACGACCTCCTCCTAGAAATTTCGTCCTCCACAAGGAATCTCAACCTCTCTCATAGAAAAGTCGACCCTCTCCTCGAACCCTCACAACCTCAATAACTCGGCCTCCTTGTCTGCAGAAAAATTGTGGAAGAATTCCTCCTCCGGATCTTGGAAAACTGGAAAAATATTGATGTACGAAAACCCCGGAAATATTCACTGCTTCAACTACTATTGAAACCCTAACTGGTGTCAAACCCCACGCTATCATTGCACCCTCTTCACTACAATGAATTGATCTCCAAGACTGACCATCGATTTCCTTTATAATCTCTCGTTGAGAAATCAACAGCCAAGATCTAGATCTGAAATGATCTAATTGATGGCTAAGATCACTTACAAACTTTACTAGAAGTCTCTAAAGGATAATCGACCATGTCTCAATTATTACTATTTAATTAATCTATTTCCCTAAGTTAAAACTTAAGAAAATAATTACAAATTGATTAATTAATTTAATTAAGACATTTACAATCAAAAGAATAACATGGGCTTGGAGATATTTTCCGCTCGTCTTCCTAGCCTCACTGACATCAACTGAGGCTAGAACACATGTCTGAGCTACATCAACCAACACCCTTCAATCGCACCTAAGTGCACCCAACTGCACCCAAGTGTGCCTAGTGCATCTCAACTCATCCGAAGGCAACTCTGTCCAACTTGTCTCTATCACCCTAGTCATCCGAAGAGCACTCAATTCATCCAAATCCACATGATTGCACCCAAACCATCCAGTTCCATCCAACTACACCCAAGAGTTCCCAACAATGCACTCACATGTGTCCAATGAATGTGCACCTAATGGATGCATGCCCAATGGTGCACACTAAACAACTGCACTCCACGGTTGCAGTCCATGGCACCATGTCTAATTTATAGTTATGGCCAAGACCATTTGCAACATCAACTAGACATGAAAATTGAAAATCGAGCTTTCATGCACAATCTAAGAACAAAGGGCGAGGAGTTGGAAGTTTCTATGGCAATAAACAACCTCGTCATTCACCTAGATTTCTTCATCAAACTCCACTAGAAATGATGCTACCCATGCACCCACTTCCCCAAATGTCACTAAAGAAGTTCTTAAAGCCTTGATTTTTTTCTTTCTTTGTAGAATCGGTTGATAGTGCCCAAGACAGGCAATGACTTCCATTCTTTCATATAGTTTTATGTTATGTAGATAGATATTGATGTTAGACTAGCTTGTAAGAAAATAAAATTATCGAACATTAGGAAAAAAGACTTGATTATTCTTGTAGATTTCTAGTATTTGTAAACTCATTAAGATTATTCAAGTAGATAGAATATCACTCTATTTTTGTACTATTTGCAAACAGAGTAAATTCGTCGCCTTTTGATTAAATATAAAATGGTTTTGATTTTTTTTTTTTAAGAGTAACATGACAAAACAATACATTTAGGCTCTTATAGGATGAGTCCTTTCGCATCTTTCTCTTAATTCTACCCTTACTCTTGTGGAATTCAATTGTTGATTTCAAATCCCCATGTATTAGTAACTTTCCTTTGCTCATGTGTATCAAAACATCAATACAGGATGAAATCTTAAGAGAAATAGTTAGATGTTATTCAGAGCCACACGTGTATTCCCTCTTGAAGGCACACATGTTGAAGGGATTATTTATCATTTCCTAGTAGATTTTCTTGGGTCAAAACCCTAAATCACCCACCATTTCGAGTCTTGTTCACACGTGTGGGAGTCCTCTTCTTGAAGGATGCATTTGTGGAGAAATAATTTATCATTTTTAGAAGTTGTCTCTTGGTCAATCACTCAACTTCCAAGAGGAGGCACTCCTACATTCTTGGCTATTTTTTGGAGGTGGTTTCTAACTAACCTAGTATTTTATTATGAAATTTATCACGAAGTTCATTAGATGAGATCACTACTATATTGTTTTCCTTTGGGAAAAGGATGATTATTTTATTGTTTTAACTTTTTTCTAAGAGAGGAAGGTGGACCTCAACAACTCACTTCTACTTTTAGTAAGGACGACGTCAGAAATGTGATATTTTATTGTATTCCTTGGAGAACTATTGGATCTAGGAAAACAATTACTTATTTGTTGTAAAAGGAAATTGCGCTGAAAACCTATACAAGGGTTTTTTCTCTCCATTTGATGGATCATTGGATCTAGGAAGCTCTCCCCTTTAAGCTTTTGTTGAAGATCTAAAAGGCCATGGAATGCTAGAAGGTTTCTTCTTTTGAGGTATATGTTCTTGGGATTGATATTGTCGAATATTAGTGTTGCAAGTCACTTGCACCAAGGATGTTTCAATGGCTGAAATGCTACGTTTAATGCCTAATCCTAATTAAGAAGATAGCCATGTTATTAAGAAGATAGTCCTTTTATTAAGAAGACTTTAATTGTGGTTCATTCCCCCATTATCTATCTTTGTGTCTATGGTTGGTAATATAATGTGGCATCCTCTATCTTAATTCGAATGTGTTGCTATGTTTATGTTGTCCATTTGTAGGCATTCATTCATACATGCATTGTTGTTTTTCCTCATCAAGAATTCTTACAAGTAATTTTCTACATTGGTGGGCAATAATATAAATGGTTTGTAGTTCCTTTATTAGGGATATGTTCACTTTCAATCCCATAACTATTGCCCTTGGAAATCAATTCTTGACTTCACTTTCCCAATGGACTTGACACTAGTCTTGATTATCCCATCACTTATTTTTAAATCTATTCTACAACAGTTGTTTTGCTCAAGCCACTTGTCATTTTTGTTGATTTATGGTAGCATCGGATGCGCTCTAGCCTTGTAACTTTGTATATAGGCTAAGACACATGTATTCCATGATACCTAGGAAGGATTTTAGAAAATTCCACATAGAGATGGTTTAATTAAATTAATTAATTGTTTTTTAATGTTTTCCCAAGTCTAAACTTAGGGAAACTGATTAATTAAAGAGTATTAATTAAACTAAGTGTGAATATTCTAGATAAAGTCATAGATCACCTCCAAGTTAATCTTAGCCCTTGATTATGTTTTAATCTTGGTCGTTGAAGGGTCAACAGAAGAATACAAGGAGGAGGGTGAGGGGCCTATGAAAATCACATTGAGCATTTGGCATTTTCGAGCTTGTGAGAGAGACAGAGCTTTTTGATCAAGATCGAATCACTAGGGTTAGGTTTGCTAAGTGATTTGATTCAGTGATCAGTTTCAGAGAGGAAATGAATCACACGATGCTTGGTCGGGGAGGACCGAGTACATTTGGTAGCGGTGACGCGCGGAGGCGGCAATCACCTGGAGGGGTGACGCAGTTCCTGAAGGGAATCATGCAGAAGTGATGTAGTGCCTTCTTGATTCAGTCCAGAGATAGCTGGAATCTGGGGTTTCTAAGCCAGGAGGGCCAAAAATCAGTTTCAGGTCAGCTTGATCAGTTGCAGAGGAGAGGTGACGCAGTTCTTCAGCTTGCCCATGCAGGCTTACACAGTTCTAGCATAGGCATCACGCAGAGGCAGAGAGCGGCTTCACAAGCACTGTTCAGATCAACCGGGGACTTGCAGAGTGAGGTATACCTCACATTTCTTCTGTTGCCTAGATTTTCTCTAAAGGGTGAGCCAGATATTGGCACCCTAGTTTTACTCAAGATTCTGCTGCTTAATAATACAAAACCCTCAGATCTGTTGCATCAATTTTCCCAAGTTGGGTTTTTCCGGGGACTTAGTCCAAAAATAATTGTGTCAAATGTGGATGTTTTTCATTGTATTCTGTTCAGTTTGTTTCAACACTTAGATTTATTCCACAGCATTATTTGTGTAGACTGCTTTAGTAATTACTTCAATATTTCACTGTAATGAAATAATAATGAAAGATAATAGGAGAAGTAATTCAGATATGTTGCAGTAGGTATCCAGATTAAGGATTTTTCACATGGTATCAGAGCTTATTCGAGCTAAAGTGCAGGAGAAACAAGAGTGAACTAGCAGATCTGCGCTGAAGAGACTAGGAGTTGCGTTAGTAGCAGCAGACTCCCCCAGAAATTATGTAGTCCAGGCCAGGAGGGCAATCCAGCGCAAAAAAGGCTCCCTCTGAGAGAGTTGACGACAAGTAAGCTTTTTCAGCTGCAGAAGAGTCAACATAGCAGACCAGTGTAGCTGAAGGAGTGCGTAAGTCTAGTTGAGTAGAGGGTTAGAGGAAGATATCGACAATTAAGGAGATGGCCAGCAACGGATTGTGTGACCAGGATAGTTTGGAGGGTGCCTCCAACTATGTTATTTAGAAATCAAGGATTCAGTTTCTCCTTGATGAGCATGATCTAAAGGCCCTCATAGACAGCACAGTTGCAGAACCACTGGATGCAGCACATCTAGGAGCCTTCAAGAAGAACATGGCTAGGGCCAAACGATTGATCCTAGATGGTGTGAAGGATCACACCGTACCACACATAGCAGCGAAGAACACTGCTAGAGAAATGTGGGTAGGGCTAGAAAAGCTATACCAAGGATCTTCTGAGCAGCGGAAGATCTATATGGAGGAGAAGATGAGTAATCCCAGAATGAAGGGAGAGCGTTTTGACTCCTTCCTGTCTAGAATTCAGGATAACCGAGACTAGTTGCAGGCAATGGGTTCAGCACCCAAAGACTCGAAGCTAGTAAGACACACTCTGAACTCTGTTTCAGAAGACTATCAAGTCTTTGTCCAAAGCATTAAGGGCAGAGAAAAGCTTCCAGGATGGGAAGCGATGTGGGCAGCCTTGCAGCAAGAAGAGTTGAGGAGAGGTCTCATCAAAATCCATATTTAGGATGGCAACAATGGTTCGAAAGTCAAGAAGGAGGAAGAATATACACAGCCCTCGCATCAAAAGGGCAACAGAGGCAAAAGAAGAAAGATCTATCTAGGATCAAGTGCTTTAGGTGTGGGGAAATGGGACATTATGCCACACAATGTCCTCTTAAGAAAAAGGATAAAGAGGAGAAGCAAGATCCTCAAGCCAGAGCTGCCAAGATTGAGGCAGAAGCAGGTTGTACTATGTTAGCTCATATTCTAAAAGGAGAGAAATGGGTTAACTTGGAGTTGTAGATCCAGAATCTACAAGTGGCGGGATCCTTGAGTATTTCCGAACTCTTGGATCACATGTGAGCTACGACAGCCTAAAGACAGTAGTAGGATGGACAGTTGCAACAAAAGATAAGAAGACAATGCAGTGGCTAGCAGTACTGGAGCCTGATCAGTGCAGAGAGGGAGCAGCAGCATCAGCAGTTGAGCAGCAGCAGCGCAGTGCACAGTGGTGCAGCACAATGCAGAGCAGTGCTCATGCAGTGCAGCACAATGCTCACGCAGCGCAGTATTTTCAGAGAGCTAGTGCAAAAGTTAGCAGCAGTCAGTCTTATTTTTCAAATTCAATTTTTTGTTGGATTCCTCTTTCGGAGAGGTGCAAGATTGATCTATATTTTTATTTTGTTTTCCAAACAAGATGATATTGCACCTCTCCGAAAGAGGAATCCAACAAAAATATAATCATCATCATATGAGCAGTGCAACATGGAGTTTGGACCTAGTTGCCCAAAATTAACACTCCCTCTCAACTAGGGACAACTCCATCTGTCCACCTGTGCCATCTAGTGATTAGTACCATCGTGTACTATCATATATCATCCTGCACTCCTGCGTCATCCTACCGTAACTTGCTTTGTTGGCTCTTCTTCGCAAATAGAACAAAAAAAGGGTGAGTCACAAAGACATCACAATCTGTTGACCCGAAGTCAGTTTAGGGGTAAGAACCTCATCAGACTTGATCCCAAATCAAGGTGTTGGACACGTGCCATCCTAGACATAGAGAGTACGGCAATATCAGATGCGTTCGTCGATCTTGCTATTGGTCTCTATCCACATTTCCCACCTCATTGACCAAATGAGAGGTACTTCCCGTGACTCTGAAACTCCATGGGTAGGATGCGTGCGATGCATAGATCAAAGAGAGGTGAACCAACTTAATATCATAACGGTGGGGCAGAAGCACAACAAGGTTTGGCAAGCCTAGCCCCATGTGTGCTTATAGCTCCAAGAAGCTATCCCCAAGCCCCTTGGAGCTCCCAGAGCTCATAGTCCAACTCAAGCAGGACCCTTAAAATAGGGTTTGTCCACGATTCCAAGCTTCTCATGGAAGGTTACGAATTTGACCTTCCCCAGGGGCTTCCTGAGAATATCCGCGACCTTCGCATCTATCCCAATGTGATCGAGCCTTACGACGCTTCATTGTACCATATCCCGAATGAAGCGGTACCTAATATCAATATGCTTGGATCGATCGTGGAACATGGGATTCTTAGAAAGACGAATCCCACTCTGGCTATCACAAAGGATAACGATGGTATCTAGCACATGTCCAAACAGCTCACTGAAGAGCTTTCTCAATCAAACAGCTTCACAACAAGCCATACTCGCTGCAATGTATTCGACCTCACCGGTGCTCAAAGCCACCGACTTCTGCGTCCTGCTCATCCAAGATATCGAAGCAAAACCCAAGGTGAAGCAACATCTAGATGTGCTCTTGCAATCCACCACACTGCCAGCCCAATCGGCATCAGTATATCCATGGAATCTGAAACTCCCAGCAATGTGTCTCAGCCCATGGCTGATTGTGCCCCAAAGATATCTCAATAGATTCTTGGCACCAATCCAGTGAATGTGATGAGGCTCAACCATATGTTGACTCAAAGTGTTCACTGCAAAAAATACGTTCGGATGGGAGTTCACTAAGAACATCAGGGCCACCACAAGTTGTCGATACTCGGTGGGATTTCCCAGCTCGGGCCCAGCAACATTTGCACACAACTTCTTAGAGTTGAGTCCATCGGTGTCGACACAAACTTACAGTCCATACCAAATCTTTCCAGTAGCTTCACGACATATTTTCCTTGAGAAAGGAAAATCTTGCCTGGCCCTTGCCAGACCTCCAATCCTAGGAAGTAATGCATCAGTCCTAGGTCTTTCATCTCAAACTCGGAAGCTAGCTCCCTCTTACATTGATGAATGAGAGGGTCAACACCTGTTAGGAAGAAATCCTCCACATAGAGAACCAGAATGAAACGCCTATCTTTATCAACCTTAAAATAAAGGTTTGGATCAGCATTACTTTGAGTGAAGTCCAACTTCATCAATTAGCTATCTATCCCCTCATACCAAGCCCTGGAGGCTTGCTTCTACCCATAGAGGGCTTTCTTCAACCTGCATACATAGGTGTCTCTATCTTGGACTTCGAACCCCAGAGGTTGCTCCACATAAACCTCTTCCTTTATTGAAGAGTCTTCACATCCATCTAATGGAGACTCCATCCTTCCGTTGCAACAAGGGCAATAATAGATCGGATGGTGGTATAGCAGGCGACAGGTGCAAATATATCATAATAATCTATGCCTTCTTTTTGATGTGAAAAATCTACTGCAGTATCTTGGTTTATTTCTCCTACTTGTTTTAGATTAATACAAGTTATATTAAGAAGTTAGATTCAGAAAATACCGAAAATAAACACAACTACAGCCTACACATGCAGATCATTTACTGAATAATACGCTCATGCAACAAAGTGACACATGGATTTTTGGACAGAAGTCCCTAGAAAAAACCCAAAGCGGGAAAACCACCGCAGCAGATATGGGGGTTTAATATTAAGTAGTTCTGAGTACAGTAAATCTGGGTTCCAGATCTAGAAAACCTGACAAAGAATAAAAGAAATCAAATCTGCAACTAACCTGAAGTTCTAGTGCCAAATATCTGACTAATCCACACCCTCAAACAGGATTTACAGAACTCAACCCGGATCTGGCCCTAGAAACCCTCTGCGCTGCCCCTGAAGCCCCAGCGTCAACCCTGCTAGCCTCAGAATGCCACTGCGCTACCCAGAGAGGGACTACATAGCCCCTGGAAGGGTGACGCAAGCCTTAGGCTGGCCTAGAAGCCCTCTGCATAACTTCTTAAGCCCCTTGAAGCCTCTGCGCTATCCTGCGTAGCACCTGCGTAGCGGCTGCTCTGCTTCTCTGTGTTGTCCTTGTTGCTGCTCCTCTGCCTCCTATTGCCTCTTGGCTCTAGGATCAGATCATCCCCTTAGCTAATACTACCCCTCACTGCAGGAAATTCCTTCGGAAATTCTTAGCAAAACCGGCCCTAGAATTCCAGATCTATTCCTCAATTCTGCAACTGTGTGTCTCCTCCAACTAACCCTCAAGCCTTTCTCTTATACTTTTCGTTGAACCCTTCAACGGTCGAGATTAAACATTCATCAACGGCTAAGATTAAAAGACTACTTGATCCATGTGACTTAAGACAATTTCAGCACATGTGTTAATTAATTCACTTTAATTATTTTATTTTCCTAAGTTTAGACTAAGGAAATCCATTAAAATAATTAATTATTTGAATAACTTGAACACCAACTGAAATTTCTGAAATCCCTTTCTAGGTTTTGGAGATCAAGTGTGTCCTAACCCCTCCACAAAATTTTAGGGCTAGAGCACACTCAAGCTACACCAACTATACAAAATCTCAACACTGCCTCTTAGCACGGAGTGTGCTTTAGGAATGTGTACTCTAGCAATGCATACACACCATGCACTACAAGATCTTAAAGCTGGATTCTGTGTTGTTGATGCTTGGCCTGCTGCCCTCCATCCACTGCATTGTTGCTCTCTATACTGCTGCCCATGCCACTGCCACATCTGTACTGTAGCTCCCTCTCAAATTGTTGCATCATGCTGCCCATAGCATTGTCACTGCTAACTGCTACACTGCAACTCAGTTGCTGAGAAGTAAGCAACTGAAAGACTCTGCCCAACTGTTTGACAGACAAGTCAAGTTGCCTTCCACCACTGACGCTCCTTGGATGTTGATTTACGCTATCCTCTTGGAGACACTGTCATGCTACAACTCTGCACTGCGTGAGCACAGCTTCTCTGCGTTGTTGAAGTCCCATCATCCCCTCTGTGTTGCTGCCTCCACGCTGTTGCTGCCTCTTCAGCTCTTCAGCTCCCTCTTCCACTTCAATGTGGCCTCCTGCAACCATCTCCCGACTCATCCCGCTACCGTCTTAAGGCTCCCATAGCTCGTATGTGATCCAAGAGTAGGGTTGACTCAAGGATCCCGCCACATTATCTGTAGAAGCTCTACAGATCCATGTCACCGCACCTCTTCTCTTGAGGCACATGAGCACTCATGGCTGCATCATCATCAAAGCCATCATCCTTTGCTGTCACAGCCTTGGAATCAAAAGAGCCTTTGTCCTTCTTAGGACAACTATTGACAAAATGTCCAAGATCACCACAGTTAAAGCATCTGACCTTGGAAAGGTCGTTCTTCCCTTGCTATTTCTTTTCCCTTGATGCAAGGGTTGCATCCTCCTCCTCTTCCTTGACTTTGGCCTTTCCACTTCATCTACTGATATTTTGCCGCTTGGTGACCCTCCTGATCTCCTCTTGGCGGAGGATAGCCCACATGTCAGCCCAAGATGGTAACACTACCCTTTCCAGAATGCTCTGGACAAACGTTTCCCAATCTTCTGAAACTGCATTCAAAGCAATCCTCACTAAGAGCCCCTCATTAGAAGTAGCACCAATGCCAACCAGTTGATCTCAGATGGCTTGAAGCCTGAAGAGGAATGGATCTATCTCTTCACCCTTCATCATTTGAAACAACCGCATCTGGTTCTCCATAAGCATTCTTCTTTGTACGGAGCCTCCTTGGTACATCATGTCCAAGGCTACCCACATGTCATTTGTTGTAGTCCTTCCAGCAATATGAGGTATAAAGTAGCCCTTGACTCCATCTATGATCAAACGCTTCGTCCGCGCTTGATTTTCTTCATGCTTCTTGTTGGTACAACAAGAACATTCTCTGCATGCTCTTTAAGACCATACTCATCCAGAACTGAGAGGATTTTGGCCCTCCAGATAACATAGTTGGACATGCGTCCAATCTATCTTGATCCCTCAATCCATATCAAGCCATCTTTGCTCAGATCTGACAAAAACAGTACTTCTCCCTCTGGATCTGGGTTTCTTGGTGACTAGAAACCCTCTAGTAGCTGCTTCCACTGAAGACTAATTTCCCTCCTGGAAATCTTCCACCAAAACACAAATGGACTGTACTCTCTGATCCTCCTGATCGAATCTCAGAATTGTTTGGCTCAGATCTGCTGAGTAATTGTCTTCCTCCCGCCTTTGTTGCCTTAGCTAGGCACAATTCTGCACCTGCAAAATCTCTACCCCACCAGCGTTGTTGAAGATCTAAAGCACTGCTTCCGGATCTTGGCAAAAATTCTTCTGCAACTGGAGAAGTGACTGGATTGCGTCTTCCTGACTAGACCAGTGCAACCTCAGCGCTGCTCAGAAGTGGACTGCGTAACCCCAAACTGGGTGACATAGTCCTTACGCTGCCCTGGGAAGGGTTTGCATAAGCCTGAAGGCCTTTTCTAGCTTCAGCGTTGTCCTCTTCTGGATCTGTGTTCTACTGCTGTTAAGATGCCCTTTTCGGATTTGCTGCTTCTTCTGCCACCTTGCAGAAAAATATTTTTTCAGCTATTTGCTAGAGATTCAGCTTGATCTGCTATCGCTCTGATACCTTGTGAAAAATCTATTGCAGTATCTTGGTTTATTTCTCCTACTTGTTTTAGATTAATACAAGTTATTTTTAGAAGTTAGATTTAGAAAATACCGAAAATAAACACAACTACAACTTACACATGCAGATCATTTACTAAATAATACGCTCATGCAACAAAGTGACACATGGATTTTTGGACATAATTCCCCAGAAAAAACCCAAAGCGAGAAAACTGGTGTAGCAGATATGAGGGTTTATTATTAAGTAGTTCTGAGTACAGTAAATTTGGGTTCCGGATCTGGAAAACCCGACAGAGAATAAAAGAAATCAAATCTGCAACTAACCTGAAGTTCTAGTGTCAAATATCTGACTGATCCACACCCTCAAACGAGATTTACAGAACTCAGCTCAGATCTAGCCAGACCCCCAACGCTGCCCCTGAAGCCCCAGCGTCAGCCCTGCTAGCCTCAAAATTCCACTGCGCTGCCCAAAGAGGGACTGTGTAACCCCTGGAAGGGTGACGCAGGCCTTACGCTGGCCTAGAAGCCCTCTACGTAACTTCTGAAGACCCCTGAAGCCTCTGCGTTGTCTTGGGTAGCACTTGCGTAGCAACTTCGCAGCACCTGCATAGTGGCTACGCAACACCTGCATAGCGGCTGCTCTGCTTCTCTACGATGTCCTTGTTGCTACTCCTCTGCGCCTTAATGCCTCTTGGCTCTGGGATCAGATCATCCCCTTAGCCAATACTACCCCTCACTGCAGGAAATTCCTTCGGAAATTCTTAGCAAACCCGCCCTAGAATTCCAGATCTATTCCTTAGTTCTGCAACTATGTGTCTCCTCCAACTGACCCTCAAGCCTTTCTCTTATACTTTTCATTGAACCCTTCAACGGTCGAGATTAAATCATTCATCAACGGCTGAGATTAAAAGACTGCTTGATCTATGTGACTTAAGACAATTTCAGCACGTGTTAATTAATTCACTTTAATTATTTTATTTTCCAAAGTTTAGACCTAGGAAATCCATTAAAATAATTAATTATTTGAATAACTCGAACACCAACTAAAATTTCTCAAATCCCTTTCTTGGTTTTGGAGATCAAATGTGCCCTAGTCCCTCCACACAATTTCAGGGCTAGAACACACCAACTACACAAAATCTGAACATTTGAGAGAAGCCTTGGGCAACAAATCTTGCTTTATACTTTTCAACACTTCCATCGACTCCATGCTTGAGCTTGAAGAGTCATTTCAAGGTGAACACAGATTTGTCCTCTTATCTCAAGACCACTTCCCAGACATCATTCTTCATAATGGATTCATATTCTTCGCGCATAGCATCCTTCCAAACTTGATGCTTTACGACTTCTTCAAATGATCCAGGCTCAGATTGTACAATTGTACTCATGGCTACTAGATACCCTTTGTATCTATTCAGCTTCTTGCTTTCACGGAATGTCCCCCTTGGGGCAATATGTCTCTCGGCATCTTTGAGAGTGTCCCTAAGCCATGAGGATCTCTTCTTATTTGAAGGAGGTGGATCAATAAAATCCATAGGTCCTTCAACATCGGGCATCAGTTCATCCTTCGATTCTTCCTACCTTCCAGCTTCTTCTCCTTTATCTTCCTTTGAGCTAGGGAGATTTCTTCCTTTCTTGAGGGCAGCATCTTCATCGAAGGTGACATCGTGGCATATCTCGACTTCTCTTTGACCAGGCACATAGATTCTATATGCCTTCAAATTTTCATTATAGCCCACAAATATTCCCTTCTTTCCGGAGGCATCCAGCTCGCTTCTCTTTTCTTTTGGAACATGAAAGTAAACAAGACAACCAAAAACTCTAAAATGAGAAACATCAGGTTTCTTACCAGAGAAGACTTCTTCAAGAGTCTCAGAGTCTAGTGCGGAATGTGGGCATCTATTTTGAACATATACATCAGTGTTCGCAGCTTCTCCCCATAGAAACTTTGGAAGACCTTGGTCACATAGCATGGCATGGGCAGCTTCCACAATGGTCTTGTTCTTTCTTTCAACAACACCATTTTGCTCAAGAGTATACACAGTTGTGGCCTCCCTCTTAATGCAATCTTCTCTGCAAAAGTCATTTAACTCATTTGACTCATACTTAGAACCATTGTCGGTCCTCAAAACTTTGAATTCTCTTCTCAATTTGATTTTCCACCAAGGCCTTGAAGGTATGAAACCATTTGAAAGCTTCGACCTTCTTCTTCAAGAAATATATCCAGATCTTGCGAGAGAAGTCATCTATAAAAGTCATGTAATAGGAACATCCTCCCAAGGATGTCACGGCCATCATACTAGATAGATCAGAATGTATCAATTCCAGGATATCAGATGTCTTTGTGACACTTGAGGGGAATGGTCCCCTTGTATGCTTTGCTTCGGCACAACCCTAACATATACCTTCATGATCATCTTTAAACTCGAGCATCCCTGTCACCACCTTCCTTGCTTTGGGAAGGGCCTTGTAATGAAGGTGTGCAAAGTTCAAACCTTCGATTCCATAACTCAGCTTGAAGAGTTGTATCACATGACATAGCCCTCAATGGACTTCCTCCACCAACTTGGTAGAGTGTATCAACTCTAAAACCAATAGTAAGAGCTTCCTTGAAGTTCTTCTTCCAGATGTGTGCCTTTCCATCGACGAATGCCACCTTGGAACCTTTGTCTTCCATTACCGAAATAAACACAAGGTTCTTCTTCAAATCAAGTACATACAACACATCTTGTAAACGGAGGACTTGACCTTGAGATAGATGAAGGATCACAGTCCCTGTCCCTTTCACAGGATAGGTGGCATTATCTCCAAGGATAATTTCTAAATTAGTATCCTTCTCAATCAAATCAGAGAGGGCTTCTTTATAACCAGCGAGGTGCCTTGAAGCACCACTATCGATCAACCAAACATCCAAGGTGTCAGGAGGAGATGCAGTAGAGAGGGAAGATACAAGAATAAATTCATTTTTCTTATTATCAACAACATTAGACTCATCGTACCTGGAATTTCTTGACCTCTTGAAAGGTTTCCCATTTCCACTATGATCAGAGGGAGCCTTCCTCTTTCCTTTGACCCTGTTGTTCCTTTGATTGCCATTCCCCAGTCCATGGCTGTCCATGAGGAGCCATCTACTCAAAATGTGTCGGAGCTCCTCTTCTCTATGCTAGAGATCTTCAATCTAGGGTCCTTTACGAACTGGGTACCCTCTGCTCTCTCTGACACTTGATTTCCCTCCTTGGAAATCTACCAAATCAACTATGATTCAGCTTCTTCTTTGATCCTCTGACCAAACTGCAAGTTTCCTTTGGCAAGAAACTCTCTGAGAAACTGATCTCTTCCCAAACTTTGTCACTTGTGCTAAGGCTAAAAATCTGAAAACTTCAGAAATTTAACCCCACCAGCTCTTCTGAATTTTTCTGCAACTTTTCTGCCGACTTTTTCTGGATCTAATAGATTCAGATCTGAATCACACTAGTTGGCTTTAGACCTAACCAGCGTTGTTTCTGAGCTGCCTCTGCACAATAATTGTGTGGGCTTGCTAGGACACAGTGCTGGACAGCGTCACCCTTCCCTCTGTGTGAATCTGCTCCTGAAAACTACGTTGTCCCTTCAGATCTGCTTTTCTACTGCCTTTCCAGCTGCTTTCTACAGCTAGATCCTTCAGATTCTTCAGCTGGTGACCCTTCTAGATTTGCAATTGCTCTGATACCATGTAGAAATTTCTGAATCTTAATTCTTATGCAGAAATTATTTCTGTTAATTCTGTTAAGCTTCTCCTACTTATACAAGTTATCAACTGAATAAATTCAAGTTAACGTCAAAGCAAAACACATAATTCAGATCTAGAATAATCACATGGACACATAGACAAAGTGACACAGCTATTTCTGGACAAATTGTCCCCGGAAAAAACCCAATGTGGGAAAACCAGTCTCTTGTTGTTGGAGGGCTCTATTATTAAGAATATTTCTGAATACACAACTCTGGATTCCAGATCTGGAAAACCCTACAAAGAAAAATCTAGATCTGCAGCACCTGGCTGATCTAAGACCAACAATACTGACTGATCCACACCCTCATACGAGATTTACAGAACTCAGCCAGATCTAGGCCTAGAAACCCCAGATCTGCCCCTGAAAGACACTGCGTCAGCCTTTGAAGGCCTCCAAATGCTCAGCATTGTCACTGGAAGGGACTGCATTACCCCAGACTGGGTGACGCAGTCACTACGCTGCCCCTAAGGGTCTCTGCGTAACTCCTGAAGGGTTTTCTGAAAATCACATTGTCCTTGCTGCTGCTGCTGCCTTCCTCTGCGCTGTCTTCCCTGATCTCTTCTCTGCTTCTTGTGTATTCTAGACCTCGGGATTAGATCATCCCCTTGGTCTAAATTCCCCTCTCTACAACTGAAACACTTGAGAATTCTTAGCAACCCCACCCTAGAATCTCAGCTTAGCTTCAGTGCCCTGCGTCTGTGTGTCTTACAAATGACCCCAAACCTTTCCTTTATATTTTTCTCGTTGACAAATCAACGACCAAGATTAAATCTTTAATCAATGGCTAAGATTAAAAGAAAGCTTGATTCGTGTGACTTAAGACAATTTCATCACATGTTTAATTAAATTCACTTTAATTATTTTATTTTCCTAAGTTCTAACTTAGGAAATACATTAAAATAATTAATTAATTTAATATCTCCTAAACCAGATGAAATTTCCCAAATCCATTTCTGGGTCTTGTAAATCCAGTGTACTCTTGTCCCTCCACAAAATTTGGGACCTAGAGCACAACTGATGCTACCTCAAATACACAAAAACTCAACATGTATACCCGTCACAATTTGTTGATCTGGCGTATAAATGTTGTGGACCATCAATTAGTTGGGTACCTGCAAGAAACATACCCTCGGACGAAGCTATTTGAAACTGCTCAGAGCTGCTCAGTCTCCGTTGATATCCTGCCTTTGACATCCTCCAAGGTAAAACGTATTCCAATTGTGAAAGCCAAAAACTTCCCTTGTTTGTCACTGTTCAAATGTTGAGTATTTGTAAGTGCTGGACCTCGAGCTGCGAATGGGAGCTCACATTACAGAGATCGTCTCTGGTATAGAAATCGCAGCCCATGAGCATTTGTATAGTTCTATCGCTCTTAACGTTCTGCTGCCTCTCTATGAACTTTGGCACCATCATCTTTATTTTCTTTTCATCAAAGCCATGTGAGTGATGATTGGTCACTGCAGACAACTGGCTGAATACACGAAGTGCATTTTTAATTCTGATAAAAGATTATAATAAAGATGAGATTTCACCAAAGCCTGATCCGTTGACCATTTGCAAAAAAGAGCATATGAAGAACCGGCGAAATTTCTTAAACTTACCATAATTTTTCAAATCTGTCCGCGTAGAAGACAATTGGGGTTATCCTGAAAAAAACCAGATCACGGATTTTTAAAACTCGCTTCCAATCATTCAGAAATTGCCTTCAAAATTTGCTACCCGGGAACCCCTGCGTTTTCTGTGTGTGTGGTACAACTACTTTCTTCAGATTTTCAGCTTTCTCAGCTGTCACATGTCTCCCTTTAGACCTTCTCAACATGCTGGGCATGGCCACAACAACGTTGTTTTACATGCTTTATGGATGCACAAGCTATGCAACTTTTGGGCATAATGCACCAGGCAACCTCTTGACAGGCTTTGGATTTTACAATCGCTTATTACCAACACTGCCATGGTCATACACTTGGTGTGTATCAAGTATAAGCATTAGCACGTAGTCTACATTCAATGTTCTTAAGCAGATCCATCTTAGCCAGCAGCCGAAACATCAAATTGTTTCAGGTAGCACACCCAATAATAATTTCAATGTCTTTGGCCATTGAGATTGAAATTGCTAACTCCAGAATTTGATGTTTTTCTGTGAATTTATACATGCAGAATTTGATCATGTTGCATCTGCTGAACTTGCATCAGTGTCAAATGTTGACATACTGTACTGTTGGCCTCCTCTTTTCTAGGTTTACTGCCAACCATTCTTTGCATTTATTGAAGGCTGGGCCAGTAAAACGTGGCAAGACAGTTACTTCATCCACCATTAAAATATTCTGCCAATACCTTTGTATGGGCCATATAAGGTGAATCTGTTCGGGCTGTTGTGAAGGACAAGCTTTGTGATAAGCACCACATTGATTTCTAAACCCAGGTTCAAACCACCATTGGTTTGATACCTTTTTGTAAGGCTTTGCATAAGCTTCCCATCGATTTGTCTGTTTGATCACCCTGTCTGCAGCCACATCTTTATATGCACCAAGAAAAACTCACAGCTAGAAGAAGCTTCTCTCCAGCATTAAATAGTACCTTACTTTGATCTTCTTCCAATCCTTCTGCATTTTCAAATGACTTTTGAATCTCCAACATCCCTTCCTCCATTTGTGGATGCCTCTTTAATATTTCACAGATGTTCCCAGCTTTTGTATATTTGGACTCGCATTAAAAACCTTTTTATTATGAACTTACTGTTGAGAATTTGGAGGGCTAGAGATTATTACAAATTCTCTTCTTGATAATTACTTGTGAGCTTGCTTGAGTTACTTATGTCTTTCTTTTCTTTAGCTTACTTAGTCTTTCATCAAGTCAATTATCAAAATGCATAAGACACACAATTAGGCTCCTAGAGCCAGGGCAAAACCTCTCCCTTTTGGAGAGGAAAACCGGCAAAGAATTCTTTTTATAGATCTTCAAATGACAAGTACCATGACCCAAACTTATACCCTTGACCTATGAATGCTTCCAAGACCTCATTACTTCTTCTTTGACAATCTTCCGTGCTGATCTTTCTTTCTTGCACCAGTCTGCATTGTCCTTTCTTTTATTAGCTGTGAGAGGGAAGGTAAATCCTAGATTTACCTTACTCTCTTTTATTATCCAGCAGTAACCCTTTCTTTAGATATTCACATTGAAAACCACTGTTCCACCTCAGATAAAAACGACACTTATTGACTGCACTACTACACAGAGAAATTCATCCTTCAGATCTGCATTGTATAGGTAGGTATATGACAGTTTAAACTCTGTTGGACTTGTTAACATCTCAGACAATGTACGTACTGAACCGCTGCAATTGATTTAAAAATTCTACATTTCAGTTCTGTGTTATTTCCGCATACTGTCAAGTATACTCTGCACTTCTTCATATGTATGCATCCCACTTCATTACAGATATACCTCCTCTCGCTGTCATATATATACTCTGCACTGCATAACACTTATTATCCGCACTGTATATCATTTGTATCCGCACTATATATCATGTCTTCCGCACTGTATATCATTTTTCATTCGCACTGTATCTTTTATCATCCGCACTTGATATTCTGTCTTGTCCGCACTTTACTATTACAGAGATCACCGTTTGAACTATTCAGGGATGACCGCATCCATATTTACAGGTATTGCTCGCACTTCTTATCACAGAGATCCGCATTTTACTTGCTTTTTAAATGACCGCATGATTTGAGTATATATAGGGCACAGTCCTTTAAATAGGCCGACCATACAGCGGAGTATTAGGCCGACTAGAGTAAGTTTATTCCAGCGTTGGTTAGGCATTTCTTCACTGCATTTAAAGTTTGTCTTCCATCGTTATTTGAGGGCTGTTGTGAGCTTCTTCCACAAGGTCTTGGAGCATATAGCTAGACCAGATCTGACACTTTACTCAAACCTAATGGACATCAAGAAGAAGTCCATCTACTTAATAAATCTTGCTCATCAAACCCATAAAGCAAATACAATATATATATATATATTATTTTGACTTCTTCTTTTTCATAAGTACATAATTACATAATCAACATGAAGACCAACCTAGTTACACTTTTCAACACTTCCTTCTTTAATTCTTTAAAGAGTGGAATACTCAAATTATCCCTTCCCTCTAATGCATATGAAGAAAGAGAGCTCCCTACATTTAGCCTGTTTTTTCATCCTTGTTAAAGATATAAAGAAATTTACCAATTAAATCCAACATACTTTTAACACTGATGATATCCCCATTCATAATGAGCTCAAAATTTTCAACATATTTTTAAAATCGACTACCTTTCGAGCTTAAAATGATGACAGCAAATGCACTTGTATTTCATGAGCTTTTTAGCAAACTTAAAGACCAATGGGTCATACACTGATAACACAAGTTCAATGAGACCACAGTGACCAAGGCAATGGACATCAGGTTCTCCATACGTGATACAACTCCCATACTGATCCAGTGGACCGAGAGCTGGATCATATAGTCCCCCAGGATCAAACCTGCTCATGTTATCAAATAAAAATGGAATTGTAATACTTTTCACACTAGAAAAATGTCTTTATTAAACCTTGAAGACTTTTTGCACTCAACCTCATTTGAGAGAGAACTAAAACTTGAAACCACCCTTTTATGGATGTTCCGACAAGTATTTGCTATGGTCTGCATTTTTATGCTGAAGAGGGTCATCTTCTGGAAACATGTAGAAAAACCCCTTCTACGTGCCTGCCATGTAGTAACCCTAGCAAAAAAAAACTGTCATTTTTTTTTTGCAAGATTGAGCTACAACATAGCCCTTGGACCTTAGCAAACTACTTTAGTGATTAAAATAATTTATTTTATAAGAGAAAAGTGTGTTTAATCTAATCTAATAATTTTATAAGAGAAAAGTGTGTTTAATCTAATCTAATGTTAAGGTTACTAGTATTAGTGAATTAGATGAATCTCAATCGATGATCTCAAGTTAGGTGAGATCTAATCTCAATCGTCAATCACATTGGAGATTATGTTTGTGGATTCGATCATAACTCAAGCTTATAAAAGAGAGGCTAGGCCAAGGGAGAAGATACAACACACAAGGGCACAAGGCATTAAGAGAGGCATCTCAATGGTGGGTGGAGAACAACTTCTACTCAAGTGTGCTAAGTCTAAGAAAGGTGCAAAGGGGGCAGCAAGAAGATCTAGATCAGCCAAGTCTAAGGCTTGATCAGCTAGATGAAATCCAGATTGTTGTATGTATTGTCCTCAGTTTGGGTCATTTTCCCAATACGGGATCGCAATTAGGTTGATTAATTAAATGAAGAATTGTCGGTTGGGCAAAAAAATTATGTGTTTAGATGTCAGATTGGTTGACTTTTATTGCTTCAGTGTTGAAACTAGTAGCGAGTAAGGTCTTCTTTGACTTGTGTCTTAATCAAAGAGACCACAAGTAGTGATTCCTTAGCAAGCACAAGTTCCTAAAAGTTAGGACAAGTTCATGGAGCAGTTTGACTTGTGCACAGGAGTTGGAGGCCCAGTTCGTTGCCTCCTAATGTGAGTTATCTTTGGATAAGGACAAGCAAGTGAACTTCAGTTTCTAAATGTGAAAATTTCTTAAACTTAAGAAACCCTACTGTTAAATCTTGATTTACTTCTCCTACTTACATAAGTTATTAATCTGAATATTCAGAATTAACATCGAAGTAAATACAGTTAACAACCTACACATACAGAACAAATATTGAATAACATGCTCATAGCCAAAGTGACACACAAGGATTTTCTAGACAAATGTCCCCGGAAAAACCCAATGCGGGAAAAGCGTTGCTACTAGCTTCTGAAGGGTTTTTATTATTATGTAGATTCTAAGTACAATGATCCTGGGTACCAAAACTAGTTAGCCTAATAGAGAAATATAAATGGCAGCAATACCTCTATCCCGGAGACAGAAAAATATGACTAATTCACACCCTCAAACGGGATTTACAGAACTCAGCCCCTTTTCGGCCTCTGGAAACCCCAGCGTTGCTTTGAAGCCCTCTGCGCTGCTCAGGAAGGGCATGTGTCACCCTAGAAGGTGTTACGCTGCCCCTGCACTGCCTTAACTAGGCTTGCGTCAGCCTTGCTTGGCTCCTGCTGCCTCTGCGCTGCCCCTACTGGGCTCTTGGCTGGACTGCGTAGCTGCTGCCTCTGCACTGCTCTGGAATGCTCCTTCTCTACCCTCGTTGTACCCTTGGCTTGGGATCAAACCATCCCGCTTGCCAATACTGCCCTTCGTTGCAACTGAAACACTTCTGAAATTCTTAGCAAACCACACCCTAAAATCTCAGCTTAGTTTCAGTGCTCTACTAGTGTGTGTGTTCTCCAACGGACCATAAGCCCTTCTTTTATAATTTTATCGTTGAAACATCAACAGTCGTGATCTAATCTCTAATCAACGGCTAAGATTAGAAGCTGCTTGATCCGCGTCACTTAAGTCATTCTCATCACATATTTAATTTTATTCACTTTAGTATTTCAATTTTCCTAAGTTAGACTTAGGGTCCTAAGTAGATGCATTTTCAGCCCAATTCAAGAAATATTTCTCATTGATAGCTTGCCATGCAAGCTATCAATGAGAAATATTTCTTGAATTGCGCTGAAAATGCATCTAACTCGGTTGATGTAGCTAAATGATCCTTACTGGATTCCTTCTTCTGCTTAGGACACCTAGTGGCATAGTCTCCAATAAGAAGGACAAGAAGAAGGATGTAAGCAAGATCAAGTACTTCCATTGCCATGAGATTGGACACTATGCCACTAGGTGTCCTAAGCAGAAGAAGGAATCCAGTAAGGATCATTTAGTTACATCAGCTGAGGTAGATGCATTTTCAGCTCAATTCAAGAAATATTTCTCATTGATAGCTTGCATGGCAAGCTCAATAGACAACATTGTATGGTATATTGATTCAGGAGCATCCTTCCACATGACTGGGAACAAGAAGAGTTTCAGCCACCTGAAGGAGAAGGACATGCAATTTCAGATTGAGCTAGGAGATGATGGCATGTATACAGCTAGAGGAATTGGTACTGTCACGTTTCAGAGGGAGTCACGTAATTATCTTCATCACAGAGATGTCCTCTATGTTCCAAGATTAAAGCAGAATCTTGTTTTGATAGCAACCCTTGAGGACAAGGGTTATGATGTCATCTTTAGCAGAGGTAAGGCTTAGCTCAAGCACTTAGCTTCTGAATCTAAGAAGCAGATAGGTGTAAGGAAGAAGAATCTCTACAAATTCCAAGTAGAGACAGGTGCAGCCTTGAGTTGCAAGGCAGGGAGAGCTCAGAGTAGAGAAGTGATGGTTGAGGAGAGCATAACTCAAAGGGAGTCCTTAGAGCAAGAGCAAATTAGAGTACTTGAGAAGAAGCTACTCAATGTGAAAATTTCTTAATCTAAGAAATCCTACTATTAATTCTCGATTTACTTCTCCTACTTGATTAAATACACAAGTTATTAATCTGAATATTCAGAATAACAGCGAAGTAAATACATATAACAACCTACACATACAGATCATTTACCGAATAGCAAGCTCATATGACAAAGTGACAGATTTTTTGGACCAATGCCCCGGAAAAACCCAATGCAAGAAAACCAATGCAGCTAGCTCTGGAGGAGTTTTATTATTATGCAGAATCTGAGTACAAAAATTTATGGGCACCACGCTTGGTTGGCCCTACAGAGAAAAATACGGCAGTAATACCTCTATCCCTCGGAGACAGAAAATATGGTTGATTCAACCCTCTCTGGTAAATTATGAATTCGAGCCCTTTCTGGCCCACCGGAAACCCTAGCACTGCTCCACAGCCCTCTGCGTCAACCTCTACGCTGCTTTGAAAGGGCCTGCGTCACCCTGAAGGGCTTACGCTGCCCCTGCGCTGCCCTTACTAGGCCTGTGTCAGCCCTGGTGACTCATGCTGCCTCTATGTGACCTATGTTGGATTGTGTAGCACCTGGCTGCCTCTGCGTTGCTCTGGTATGCTGCCTCTCTGTCGATGTTGTACTCTTGGCCTAGGATCAAACCAACCCCTTGCCAATACTTCTCCTCGCCGCACTGCAAACTCCTCCTGAAATTCTTAGCAAACCACGCCATGGAATTTCAGCTTAGCTTCAGTGCTCCGCCAATGTGTGTGTTCTCCAATTAATCCCAAGCTCTTCTCTTATACTTTTCTCATTGAAACATCAACGGTCATGATCTAATCTCTAATTGACGGCTAAGATTAGAAGCTGCTTGATCCGCGTCACTTAAGTCATTCTCATGACATGTTTAATTTAATTCACTTTAATCTTTTAATTTTCCTAAGTAAGACTTAGGGTCCTTAATTAAAAAGATTAATTATTTGAATATCTCTTAAAACTGATGGAATTTCTTTAACGCTTTTTGCGTCTTGGAGATCTCATGTACTCTAGCTCCTCCACAAAATTTGGGAGCTAGAACACATCCGATGCTACCCCAAAATCTCAACACTCCCTCTTAGCGAGGAATGTGCTCTAGCAATATACTTCACCCCGAAGTATTGCTCTGATCTTTGGCATCAGTCTTCGCGTTGATGCTTGGCCTGCTGCCCTTCATCACTGCGTTGTTGCTACTCTTTGTATTGCTGCCCATGACTCAGCCACATCTGTACTGCATCTCCCCTTCAAATTTTTGCATCATGCTGCCCATAGCACTGCCACTGCTAACTGTTGCACTGCATCTCAGTTGCTGAGAGTAAACAACTAAAGGACCCCTCCCCAATGACAAACAAGTCAGTTGGGTTGCATCTCATTGCTGAAGCTCTTTAGGCTGTTGTGTTGAAAAGTGTAACTAGGTCGGTCTTCATGTTGACTATGTAATTATGTATATATGTAAAGAAGATGTCAAAGATTATAAAATGTATTTTTGTTGTACTTGCTTCATGGGTTTCATGAGCAAGATTTTTATTATGTAGATAGACTTTTTCTTGATGTCTACTAAGTTTGAGTCTTCTAGGCATACAAGTATAATTAAGTGTCATGTATATGAAATGTCTAGTCTAGAAATTATGCTCCAAGACCTTGTCATAATATCATGAAGAAATGGCTCCTAAATAAGACTCGAAGCTACACTCTCAAATGCTGGAATAAAAGTCCTCCATGTCGGCCTATGGGCAGAAGTTAAAGTCGGCCTACATGATGGAGAATGGTCGGCCTAAAACAGAGGACATGCCACTATATATAACCAGACCTGCGGTTCATTTGAGAAACAAGATTTTTGCGTATACCTCTGAAGTTTACGGATAATCTCAGGAAAAAGGATTGTGGATCTACCACGACAGGAATTGTGGATCTACCACAGCAATTGGTGTGGACATCACTATAGAGAATACGCAAGGGGATAGTGCGGACATCACTACAGAGAATACGCAAGGAAATAGTGCGGACATCACTGCAAAGCATACGCAAGGAGACATTGCGGACATCACTGCAGAAAATACGGAAGAAGGCATTACAGATATCACTGCAGTGAATAAAGAAGAAGACATTGCGGAAGAAGACAAGTCTGTGATAAAAGAGAAAAGGAAGTAACTGTAATTGGAGCGAAGTGGAAGGCATCTCATCAAAGGAATAAGGGTTCACATATATCACTGTTTCGAGTCTACATTTCTCTCGCATATCTCAAAAAAGGGGTCGAGAGTATCTATAGCGTGAAGGAAGGCAACCTCATTGCACACACAGTTCGGTCTTGAGCTAAAAGGAGTCATGTATATATCTCTCGCTTGGGTCAGCAAGTATCGAGCATAACTCAGAAGGGAGCTGAAGGTGACTGCTGTAAGAAGGAATGCTACTACAGCATGAATAAAGGTTCGGTCTTAGACATTAGTAATATCTAAAGGGTGTTGAAGGTAGGCCGAGAAGAAGACACTAGGAGGCCAAGGATAAGATCAAAGAAAGAGCAGAAAAGGACACTACCTAAGGCTAGGAACCAAGTTCTTCCTAGTACTGGTGTAGAGAAGTGCAGAAAGGAGGGATCAGCTAGAGAAGCTAAGAAGAGCAATGACAAAGGTCTTGGAAGCAAATCTAGGATAAGGATCTAAGTCTGGGTCATGGTACTTGTCATTCGAAAATCTGTAAGAATAATTCTTTGCAGGTTTTCCTCTCCAAGAGGGAGAGGTTTTGCCCTAGCTCTGGGAGCCTAACTTTTGTGTCTTGTGCAATTCGATTATTGACTTGATGAAAGATTAACTAAGAGAAGACATAACTAATGCAAACAAGTTCACAAGCAATTATCAAGAAGAGAATTTGTATTAACCTACAGCCCTAAAAATTCTCAACATGTTGCGTTGTCCTCCTGAAGCCACTACGCTGCTACAGCACTACACTGCGTAAGCATCCTCTTTTGCACTGCTAAAGTCCCATCAGCCCCTCTGCGTTGTTGCCTCTACGCTGTTGCTACTCTCTGCACTGTGTTGCTCCCTCTACAGCATCCCAGCCTCTGCCTTTGCTCCATCCGTGATTCTCTGCACCCACTACTCCATTCATTCCTACTAATGTCTTAAGGCTCCCTTAGCTCGCATGTGATTCAAGAGTTGGGCTACTCAAGGATCCCGCCACCATTTTGTAGCTGCTCTACAAATCAATATCGCCCCACCTCCGTGGTTCATGAGCACTCATGGCTACGTCATCGTCGGAGCTATCATCTTCTTTAGTTGCTGCAACCTTGGAACTAGAAGCTTCCTTGTCCTTCTTCCTTAGAGGACAATTGTCGGCGAAGTGTCCAAGCTCACCACATTGGAAACATTTGATCTTTAGATAGATCACGCTTCTTTTTCCCTTGCTGCTTCTTAGATGTCCAGGTTGCATCTTCTTCTTCCTCCTTTTTCACCTTGCTCGATCCGGTGTTGGTTTATCTCTTGGTCATTCGGCGGATTTCCTCTTGTCGTAGGATAGCCCACATATCGTCCCAATTTGGAAGGTCTTGTCTGCCCAAGATGCATTGGACAAACGTTTCCTAGTCCTTTGTAAGTGCATTAAGAGCAGTGCTCACCATGACATCATCCTCCACCTTGACCCCCATGGCAATCAGCTGATCCCAAATCGCCTGCAACCCAAAGAGGAAGGGATCGATTTCCTCTCCCCTGGTCATCATAAACAACCTCAGCTGGTTCTCCAGAAGCATCTTCTTCTGGATGGCTTTCCCTTGATACAATGTGGTTAAAGCTTTCCACATTTCATTAGCTATGTGTGGTACCACATGATCCTTAACCCTGTCCATGATGAAGCGCTTGGCATGTGCCGCTGCTTCATTATGCTTCGCAAGAAGAATAACATCAGTTGGTGTAGCCAAGACGCTCTCTACATGCTCGTAAATTGTATGCCTCTAAGACTGTCAGGATTCTGGCCTTCCAGATAGCAAAGTTGGATAAGCCATCCAACATTACCTGATCACGCACTCCGTGTGGTGCCATCTGCTCAAAAATAATTTGTCGGAACAAATCTTCCTTTCCCTACTTCTATTTCTTCCCTCAACAAAAACCCGGATCTAGGGTCCTTGGCGAGAAAGACACCCTCTGCTCCCTTTGACAACTTATTTTCTCCCTTGGAAATCTGCCAAATACAACGAATCAGCTCTCTTCGATCACCCTACGATCGATCCTCAAATTTCTTTGGCAATGAAATCTGTTGAGCAGTTGTTCTCCTCCCGCTCTTTGTCAATTTAACTTAGGTACGATTATGCACCGACAGAATCTCCACCCCACCAGCAACTGCTAAAGATCTGAAGCCTCGCTTCCGGACCACGGCAAATCTGCACAACACTCGAAATTGAACTGCGTCACCCTAGCTGGCCTCTGCGTGAGCAAACTAGCTCAGCGCAAGCTGCTCTCAAGTCCCTCTGGAAGACTTTGCGTTGCCTCTGCATCACCCAGCTGGGACTGCATCAGCATCTGCTAGGACTGCGTCCTCTTGGTGCTGCGCTGCCCTCTCCAGATTCTTTGTTGCTCTCTACAGCATAAATTTCTTTAGCCGATTTGTTGGAGATCCAGCTTGATTTGCAATTGCTCTGATACCATGTGAAAATTTCTTAATCTAAGAAATCCTACTGTTAATTCTCGATTTACTTCTCCTACTTAATTAAATACACAAGTTATTAATCTAAATATTCAAAATAACAGTGTAGTAAATACATATAACAGCCTACACATACAGATCATTTACTGAATAGCATGCTCATAACAAAGAGACACACAAATTTTTCGGACCAATGTCCCCAAAAAAAAACCAATACGGGAAAACCGATGCAGTTAGCTCTGGAGGGTTTTATTATTATTCAGAATCTGAGTACAACAATTTCTGGGCACCACACTTGGTTGGCCCTACAGAGAAAAATACGGCACTAATACCTCTATCCCTCGGAGACAAAAAATATGGTTGATTCAACCCTCTGCGAGGAATTATGAATTCGATCCCTTTCTGGCCCACCAGAAACCCCAACATTGCTCCTCAGCGCTCTGCTTCATCCTCTACACTGCTCTGGAAGAGCATGCATCACCCTTGAAGGGCTTACGCTACCCCTGCTCTTCCCTGACTATGCATGCGTCAGCCCTACGTGGATTGTGTTGCCTCTGCGCTGCCTTGACTGGATTGTCGCTGTTGTACTCTTGACCTGGGAGCAAACCATCCCCTTGCCAATACTGCCCCTCACCGCACTGCAAACTCCTCTTGAAATTCTTAGCAAACCATGCCCTAGAATTTCAGCTTAGCTTCAATGTTCCGCCAATGTGTGTGTTCTCCAACTGACCCTAAGCCCTTCTCTTGTACTTTTCTCTTTGAAACATCAACGGTCGTGATCTAATCTCTAATCAACGGCTAAGATTAGAAGTTGCTTGATCTGCATCACTTAAGTCATTCTCATCACATGTTTAATTTAATTCACTTTAATCTTTTAATTTTCCTAAGTTAGACTTAGGGTCCTTAATTAAAAAGATTAATTATTTGGATATCTCTTAAACCTGATGGAATTTCTTCAAACCCTTTCTGGGTCTTGGAGATCTCATGTACTCCAGCTCCTCCACAAAATTTGGGAGCTAGGGCACATCCGATGTTACCCCAAAATTTCAACACTCAAGATGGAGCCTCAACCAGTATCTAAGTTTGAGTCTAAGCTATTGGCAGTTGGGCCAACCAGTGGGATGATGAGAAGCATAGCCCAAGGCAAGTGGAGGCAGCCACTCATTTGGTGATTCCCGATATAGGGAGAGTTTGAGTCAAGTGGGTAGAGGATTTGTTTAAGGGAGATCAGAAGAGAGTTGGATCTTTTAGTATCACCTTTGGCTAGAGGAAGCAGCCACAGAGGTTCACAGGGTACATGCCACTTATGACTAAAGTGATGGACTCGCAGAGCATGGTTAGAAAGAACAGGTCTTCAGATCAGGTTCCGCAGAAGAGAGCAGGGAAGTCTTATAGTTTAGAGAGAGCAGTTGCAGCAGCAGAGAACGTGGTAGTGTTGGAGACAGATCCAGGTGGACATGGTTCTTCCATAAGCACCTTCCTCACTAAGAGAGTGTTGAAAATAGTGGCGAGTAAGGTCTTCTTTGACTTTTTTCTTAGTCAAAGAGACCACAAGTAGTCTTTCTTTAGCATGCACAAGTTCCTATAAGTTAGGACTAGTTCCTAAAAGTTAGGACGAGTTCATGAAGCAGTTTAACTCGTGTATAGTTGGCGGCTTAGTTGTTTGCCTCTCAATGCCAGTTAGAGGTCGAAAAGGATAAGTGACAAAGTCTCAAAGGTTATTTGTGGCTAGGATGAGTTGCAAGAGTCAATTAAACTCCATCAACTATTCAATCACAGTCAGAGTTCCAAAAATAAATTTTCCAAATATAGATGGGTCGAATTGCTTATAAGGAGGACAAAGACACATTGTTGGATCATTATTGTTTACATAAGGTTGTGTGAGCAAAAACTTCTAGCAAGGAGAGTGTGTGAGGAGAAGCCCATATGCAAGATTGAAGGGAGGAATTCTTGCTAGATTTGCGCTAAGAAATAGGGAGAATTCCCTATAAGATAGGAGCCTTTATTGCGCTAGGAAATAGGGATTCCTGTGTGAGGAAATAGGGCTCAAGTTGCGCAAGGATTCAGGGAGCATATCAAGGTTACAAGCAAGGTGTTTCAAGCTTATGTAAAGCAGGGATAACAATTGTGTTCTCTATTGAATCAAGATTGTTTTGTCAGAGATCTATTGCTCAAACTCCTTCAATAAAATTCTCAAAAAAAGAAGTGGTTTTTTCCAATTGAGTTCACAGGAAAAATTGTTTTGTGTTCCTGTGTGATGGTGTTCTTTATCTCTGCATATTCTTTTATTTCCGCTTCTTATCTATGGTAGAGAAATTTTGTGTCCTAATGAAAAGAAACTAGTGTTCAGATTGTTCATTATAGCAGTTGTAGAATTTCAAGAATTTTCTACAAAGCCAGGGTTTAGGAGGACTGGTTAAGGCCTCAAGATCCTAGAACAAATAGTCTGAGAACCTTCTGCGGTGGGGGTCAAGTACCCTTAGGCCTGTATAAGGCTAGTACAAAGTTGTTGTAGTAGGTTCAGTAGACAGCAAGCCTTGAAGGTTGATTAAGGGCTAGAGTAAAGTTTGTTGGGCAAACATGGAGTTGACAACAAGAAGAAAAGGAGCCTGTAGCCTTAGTGGAAGGATTGTTATAGCAAGCAATTTGACAGTGATCTAAAAGAAGTTGATCTCTGTGTGAGCATTGGAGGCAAAGAACAGCCTGGTACAGGAGTTGGAAGATTTAGGGTTTGTAAACCCTAGAGAAGACCTAAAGGTTATGGCTTATAATGAAGTCTTGATAAGAAAGTCCTAGGGTTTGTGGCATAAAACCCTAGAGCAAGACATGGAGTATTCGATGCAAGTGGAGTTTGTGTACTTGGTTTATCTCCTTGATAGCATGGGGAATGCAATTGGGAGATCCAAGGGTAGACTTGGCAAGTTGGCATTGATACTAGTTTATTATTGAATTTTTGTTGTGATAACCCAATGAATGGCTTGCTAATCCTAATCTGCACGATGAAGAAACCCTATCCCTTATAAGCCATGCAAGAAAGAAAAGCACCATGCATTAGTAGTTGATGTTGAAGACGAGGATGAACATTTCAAGCTTGATAAGCTTGCAGATGGATTTCAGTGATCTCTGCAAGGAAGCAAGGATCGAGGGGGAGTTGAAAATTCCCTACAACCCTCGGCAGTTTCCTTCTTAATCAAAAGATAAGTACTTCATATTCTTCTCAGTCAAAAGGAGAAACAATAGCAAAAGGACTTGCTAATGTGACATAGGGAGCAGCAATAGCAGAAGGACTTGCTTATGTGACAAAGGAAGATGTCAAATCCTAAATCTTGTCCAATTCCAC